>OY856415.1:494577523-495042523 GCA_963693085.1 Alisma plantago-aquatica
TGGCCATGCATTTCTTAGTCTTGCTAATCAAGAGGCATGGAACATCAAACTCCTTTATTTAAAAAAATCCCATTTCTATCATTCACAATCCATCCCCATGTGTCAAAGTCACCCAATCATCACCTTTATTGTCACGGAACCAGACTCCCAGTCTCATGAACAACACGTATACCAAAGGCAACATGCGGAAGCATAAAGCTTAGCGCACATGAACAAGTAACAAGATAAAGGCACCAACATAGTCTCAACATTTAGCAAGTATAAATTATACGAAATACATTATATTCATAAATTCAGTTACATATTTCTAGAGTCAAGGTACAAGTCATTCATGTGCACTAAAACTAGATCTTACAACAAGTATACCTAGCATAGCTCACCAAGCCCATCAATCTTCTAGCCATCTGAGAGCAAATGGTTTGAGATCGTTTGAGAGCAAATAGTTTCAAAACTGTTTGAAAGAGTTGACCAAGGGTTAACCGTTTGATAATCCTGTTCCTAATTATGTTGGTTGATAACCCACCAAATTTTATGGATTAATTCCAAAGGAATCATGAGTTGAAGGCTAATAATTTAGGCAAACCCTAATTGGATTAAGTGCTGATTTTCAACTTGATTGATTTGACTTTTTGGGTTAATTAGCCCAAATGGTTTCAAAACCGTTTGGGAATCACCCAAATGGTCTCAAGACCGTTTGGAGGTCAACCAAGACCATTTGGAGGTCTAGGGTTGAGTATGGTTAGGTATTTGAAGATTCAAACATATGGTATAAACCCTAATCGACTAAGTGCTGATTTTGCAATTGAATGAGTTGATGCTTTGGGTTGATTGACCCAAACGGTTTCAAAGCCATTTGGGGATCACCCAAACGGTCTCAAGACCGTTTGGGGATCACCCAAGACCGTTTGGAGGTCTAGGGTTAAGCGTGGTTGACCAATTGAAGGTCTAAAGGTACCAAATCACTTTGCAATTAAGTGATGATTTGATGATCAACTCAATAGCTCAAACCCTAATGATTTTTCACTAGAATCCAAGGGTTGGATGAGCTAAACGGTCTCAAGACCGTTTGGAGCTCATCCAAACGGTATCAAGACCGTTTGGAGGTCACCCAAGACCGTTTGGAGGTCTAGGGTTGAGTATGGTTACGCAATTGAAGATCCAAAGATACTAAGTTGGAGTGTAATCAATTGCTGATTTGGTGATCAATCCAATGATCAAAACCCTAATTGGTTGACTTGGATTTTGATGATATGATGGGAAAACGGTATCAAGACCATTTGGAGGTCAGCCAAACGATCCCAAGACCGTTTGAGGTAAGTTTATGATCAAATTGGATGATGGTTTAATGGGTTCAAATCAATTAGACTCACATTGAAATATGTTGAAGGGTTATCGATTCCAAACCCTAATCCAATTGATTCAAGCCCTAATTGATGATCAATTGAGGGTCAATTGAGGGTCAAATCAGTTGAAGGTTGACCTAATTAACTCAATTGATGATTGGCTAACATGAATATGATCGATTGAGGGGATCAACATTGGAAACCCTAATACAATTGAAGTGGTTGAGACACTTTTTGGTCCATGCGGTTTTGAGGAGGTTTGGACCAAATGGTCTCAAGACCGTTTGAGTCCAAACAGTCTCCACACCATTTGGGGCCAAACGGTCTCAAGAAAATTTAGGACCAAATGATCCCAAACCGTTTGTGCCCATGCGGTTTCAAAAGTCAAAACTTGGGCAAACGGTCTTCACCTACTACTTTAGCAAACGGTCTTGAGTGTGCAACATTACCAAATAGTTTCAAACCGTTTGAACTTTGAAAGACCAAGACCGTTTGGGGCTCAAGTAGTCAAGGTTGACTGAGGATTCAATTGGTTAATCCACTGGGACACCTATTGTAATTGAAGATTCAGTTGGTCAATTCAATTGGATACCTTATGAAATGAAGGTCCAATGTGATTGAATCTCTTGAGAATTAAAGATTATGAATGATCCATTGATACAATGATGATTAGTAATGATAATTAATGAATGTACAAAGGTTGAAACTCTAATAGTACCTAACTGATTAATGCCAATTAAGGGATGAACCCTAATTGCTTATAGGATCAATGACTTGGTACACTATGTTAATCATAGTTGTATGTACTTGATTGAAGGGTTGATATGACCTAATCTAGTTGAGAGGATGTTAACATGAATTCATACATGAATATGATTCATGTGGTGTTTAAGGGTATGATCCTTAAGTAGAGAGATCATGAAACCCTAATCATGAACATAAACCCTAACTGACATGTCTATTGAGTCCTAACCCTAATTGAGGGAAATTCTAAATGTAACCCTAACCCAGGGTGAGGATGTAACCCTAATCGAGTGTAGTGATGTGTGAAACTCCAATTTAGGGAAATAAGATGTAAAACCCTAATTGGGATGAATATTGAATCTCTAATTATGGATAATTGAATGAAATTCTAACGGAGATGAATTGTAGACCCAAATTGTGGGTGACTATAGTGGAAATCTTAATTAAGGATAATTCCATGTGAAATCCTATTCTAGGGTTATGTTATGAGAAACCCTAAGTTAGAATGAGGTATATGGAACATTGATGTGGTGATGTTATATGAGAATCAAACTTAGGGTGATGTCATGTAATGACATGTGAAACCCTAGTTGAGGGTGATTCCATGTGAAACCCTAGTTGAGGGTGATTCCATGTGAAACCCTAGTTGAGGGTGATTCCATAAAAAACCCTGACTAAGTACTAACACCACATGATGTTCTAATGCCATGTTGTGATGAGAGGCCCCATGTAGGGTGAACGTATAAGAGACTTTAATGTGAAGTCATAATGCATAAAGCCCTAATCTTGGGCAATATGACAATGAATCATATTCTAATTTTAAGTAAGGGTATAAGGAAACCCTAATGATGAGATAGAAGGAATGACCTTATAAAGGTGAAACATTTCATGTGGTTGATTATATGCAACCTAATTGTAAGCAATGTCTTTACCATTTGACAAGTCCATATCATTAAAGATAGTTGGACAATTCTAATGTGTGGACTATGTATTATATGCTAAAGGTGAGAGTTTAGTGATGGAATGTATTAAGAGGGAAATACCTTAATACAAGTTAAGTTGGTTAATTCAAGAGAGTTTGAAATGATGAGAAAGTGATACATCAAGATATGATAGTTATCACATTCAAAACTTCAGGGTTTATATACCTTGATATACTCCAAATCCAATGTAATTGGGTAAGAAACATATGAAGTGTGTTATGCAACTATTACAATGAAATGTAATGAGTTGTTGCCCTTTGATGAGTGTTAATTAATTTACCTTGAGAATGGGGTTAAGCCCAAATGATGAGTATGATATAGTCATACCTTGATGAGGATGAGAAATGAACTCATACCTTGAGTTGATGATCATTAATGCTATATGATGAAAGTAATGTTCTGGAATAATCAAATATGATATCCTTGAATGCCCCAGAGCTATGGAATAATGAATTAAGGGTTGGTCATATAATATGATCATGAAATACTGATTGATAAGAAATGGGATACCCTAACCCTGGTAAGGGAATAGTGGTGTTACCCATGAATAATGATGTTATATATTGTTTTGTATGGTGCTGATATGAAATTGATGTATTATCATCTGTACTAATCATGCAGGTATGATGTGACAATGAACATAGCCAGGTACGAGCTATGACATCTTATGTATTGAAATTATTTATTGGGCCTTATGTGCCATGCTATACCTTATTGCCTAGTATGAGGTAATAAGAGAAGTAATGGGCCTTAAGTGCCATGAGAGATGCTTATGTAACAAGCATCATATTTACCTTGGTCAGATGACCTGAAGGTGATAGCTACCTGAAAAAATGGTAATGATGCTCAATGATGAGTCAAGGGTTTGAATACCCAGAACCATATGATTATGGCAATGAGATTGTGAAGGGATGAGAATCCCCAGTTTGAAATGAGGGACTGAGTTCCCAAGGTATGTGAAAGACTGATAAGTATCTGACAAAAGTAGTACATGTATCTTTATAACATTGTTGTTATAAGTCTTGTTTGAGAACTTGGCTGATGCTAAAAGAATATGAAAATTTACTTAATTAATCAAGTGAAATCGTTTCATGTAGAAGCCCTGACCATAGACCCATTATCGTTAGGAACAGGTGATGGTGAAACGGGTGCTCCGCGGAAAAACCCAGAATGCATATTTTTTAATATGTGGGGGTAATTGGGCAAATATATCCTTATGCCCAATAGGAATGGCTACGGGTTATGTCCTATATATGGGATTGGTTACGGACCATACCCCAATAAGAGTATGGTTATGGGCCATGACTCCACAATATAATACCAGGCATTGGCTATGGGCCATATCTAGAAAAGAGTATATGCTACAGGCTATAACTCTAATAGCGATGTTGCCAGTATACCCTGGAGAGCTATCTAGCAGAGACACAAGATGTCCTCCATGTTATCTCGTACTGACCGAGAAAGTTGAGGTCTTGGATTCCGGCTCTTCCATAGACCTATGTATGGTACCAATTTCAACTTCACAGTGGTCAGTTGGAGTATGAGCGGTATACCTCATCTCCTCAGTGCATAAGTGTGTTTGTAACATGAAATCAGCCGTATAACATGTTTGCTTAAGGATTGAAAATGGAAATTCATTGGTTGATGTTATCTTTCTGTTATATATCTGTAGTTCATTGATGTTGTTCATATCTGTTGTATTCATTACAAGTAGATGGATGAACTATGAGTCTACCAAGAGTAGATGTAATGTTATCCTTGAAAAAGGAGATTACTTTGCTTTGTTCATACAAGTGACTTACCTGCTATTGATTAAATATATAAATCCTTCTGCTCAGTTTATTTTAATAAACTGCTATAACAATGTTTTGGCGGAGAGTTATATCTCCCGCTGGGGCAATTTACAATTGTCTCACCCCCGTGGGATCCAACTTTATAGGTGGACACAAACAAAGAAGCAGAATCCCATTGTAGGGAATGGACAGCAGCAGTAACAACAAGGACAACAGTAATATCTCAGGTGGAGATACTGCCTATCAAGTTATGTAGTTAGAAAGTCCTATGTGTCGTCTCTGTACTCTCAGGTCCTTGGAGTTTTTAGTCAATGTTTTAATGAATCAATCTGAGGTTTTGGCTTGATGCCTCAAGATTCGTATACTGTCTGTATATAATGTTTACAAGGTAGTTAATGATGTAGTCTCTGAAAAGAGATGGTACAGGTTATGTACGTTTGAACCAGAATGTAAATGTTGTACAATGGTTCTTGATGAAAAATATTTCCTATGTGTGGATTTCTTTGTAAAAAGTTTTACATTTTTAGTGATTTTCAGTAATCCACTAAAAATGATTCGCTTCCGCTTAAGTTAATCTTGTTTTTGTGAGTTGGATGCCACACATTGTGTCTCCTACTATATTAAATGTAGGAGAAGGGCTCAATCACCTTTATAACGATATAAAAGCCACATCGATTGGACCTTCATAGTCCAAGTTATGATACCGTGAGATTTGGAAATTTATGCCCTTTCTTAGCTCTTTTTATGCCTTTTTCTCTATTGGGCCAGCCTACACATGCCCAAATCAAATTGTGGCCCAAGCGCTTTTTCTCTCCTCCCCTTCCTCTTCAAGAAACTAGTGAGGTGGATGGGAAAAAGGTTCCCCGCCTGCACCGAGATCAGGTAACGGAAGGGGGGCATGACCTCAAACCCTAGCCTTCTTTGTTACTTATAAACCCCTCGAGCTCTAACCCTAAACCCCCTTCTCCCTTCTCATTCCTCCTTGTGCCCGTTTTCCTAGGCGGTGGGTTGGCCAAAGTCGACGAATAAGGCAGCCAACCAGCCCCCTCGCACGCCACCACAGTGGAACTCACGGCCAGATTCCAAGCGATCGACGTGCCTCGAACCTCCATAAGCCTTGCTGCTTCTTCCCCTGGCTAACGACCGTGATGACCATGGTTTTTGAGTGGGGGCACAGAACCTTTGTTCCTCCCCTATTTCACAGAAGGAACAGAGCAATTTCGAGCGAGATCGCAAGGTGCAGGAGGTGATGGTGAGCGAGGGTCCATGACCTCTCATTAGCGGTTGACGATGTCTCGACGCGGTGCCTGACCGATGGAAATCACTAGGCCAACACCTGGAGTTGTGAGCAACAGGCGCGAGGATGCCCAAATCAGAAGTGGGCGCAATGAAGAGTGACCCTGACCGTGGCCTCCGATCCCCGATCCAAGGATTCGTGTCCCAAGGGAAATAATCAAGGGTATGCTGCTTGGCTTCTCTATAGTTTGACTCATAATCCTCTAAAATCAATATCTCCAAATTCCCTTGGCCAAAATATACGAAATTATATACCAAATTGATCCTTTCGAAAAGATCTACACAACGGACTAGGTTTCAGGGTCTAATTCCATCGTTTGTTATCTGTTTTCCCAAAAGATGCATACTTTGATCATTTGGAGTATAGTTGATTTATGGTTTTGATGCAAACTTGGATCTTGATTACTCAATCTACCCTATGACCCTTAAATCGGTACCTATGATGAATACTTGAACTAAATGAAGGTCCCACTCTCCCTATTCCTCATAAATGATTTCTTTTTATACATATGTGACCATATTGGTCTATGATGATGTACATTGATCTTCTGATGCTAACCTTGCTTCCGAATGACTCCAAATGCCTAACCAATCATGATATCAGTAATTTTATGCTATTGAAACCCCTGGGAAACCTTATAACCTTCCTTATACTCTTGATGTCATAAGTATGCTATTATGATAATTGCATGTATGATTGAATGTTGGTACCCCACGTTGGTAGTTTGATGCCCATACCCTAGTGGACATCACCCTACTTTAAATGTATTTCCTATGTTCTTTTCTTGCTGAGCTAAAACCATTCCTTATCCTTGGCTCATATTCCTTGATGATACTTGATCTTGGTTGCCCTATTTTGAGTATTTTGACATAGTTATGTATTTAGGGGACCTAAGCCTTGAAAAGGTCTTATATAATGAATGGAACGTCATAATGATATGAAACTTGAACCACACCATCATGATGACCTCTAAATAAGTACAAGATCACATAATGAACCAATAAGCAACTTGAGACCCATCTTGGCCAAAGCCCTAAAATGCATCTAATTAGGGTTAATGATGAGAATCTAATGCATATATGTAATCTTGTTGTTAATGAGGTTGGCTTATGATCTAGATGGTAGTGGATGTGTTAAGTTAAGAATCTTTGAATCAGGTATGGGCCTTATCTAGTTGTATGAATATCACTTCCTTGTTTGAAAAGACATGTATTGTATGCTTGTTTGTTTACTTGCTCAAATATTGCCATGTAGTATTGCTATGTCTTACTCGATGTTTGCCTCGTCGGTTTTATAACTTGAACACACACACACACACACACACACACACACACACACAGATATATATATATATATATATATATATATTATGCAAAGCTTATACATATATGTATCTTTCTGCCCCATACTCAACACCTCATGTGTTGACCCATTTCTCATATTTAAATCGAATGGGCAAACATATTGAAACCGTTTTGAAGAAGATTTCTTTGGGAAAAGTGTCCAAGATGATGTCATCATCATCTACCTTCGTCCCTGAAACTCCTAATGCATTTGATTTCAAGGATTTACCAATTACAACAAGCAATTAACCAAAAAGATGAAGAAATCAGCGAAATTGCAAGATTGATAGTTGAATAACAATGTAGAAGGGTTCAAGTTTAAAAACCCGACTCCAATTTGAGCTCCAAAGCTCCATTCTCACGGCAACAATGGTGGATGCAACTCCTTTCACCATTCCAAGGCTCGTCCTCAAGGTTTGAGTGAAAAGGAATGGTTAGAATTGAAGAGGAGATCGAAATAGGAAGAAATCCATAATTTATTTTCGATTTCCACCATGGAATCAAGGTGAAATGGATCAAGAACCTTACCAACAGGTCGAGGGTCGTCCTCCTAACCCTCTGAAGCTCCCTTGGTCGTTTCCCAATCAAGGAGAAGAAGTGGGGTCGAAAAAGCCTTCCATTTGGCTTGTAAAAGGTTCTTTTATAAAAATTCAATGAGAGAGAATGTACTTTGCAAAAATCCATTTAATCCCAAAAATGTGGCCGCCTCTTCCCCCCTATCTTCCTTAGGGACGAGGCTATCTTGGTTTCCTATTATTCCTCTCAAGTATCCATGATTTAAAGAAAAGCAAATCAAGCACCTCAAATCATATTATATTAATATCCATATGTGTGTGGATATTTCTTTTTCTTATAAAATTGTGTGTGAGTTATCCATTCCCTTGGACATTTTCGTGGTCCTTGCAAGGCTCAAGGACGTCACACACACATCTGAATCCAACCATTTTGGTTTTGGTTGAAGGCCCTTTAATTAATACATTTATTTTTGCCCTAAATCAAATTAGGGTTTCAATTAGGCATTAATCTTGATTATTTTAATATCAAGATTCTCTCTCCTCCAACTTAATTCAAATGAAGCGCCCCTCCCATTTTTTTTGCTCTAAATGATGCCACGAAACATTAGGGACCTTATTGAAGTGGTAATTTACATATTGCACCCTAGGTTTTGGGTAAATTGCACATTACACCAAAATTAGGTTTTTCATGCACATACATTGCTTTATCAGCTCTTTCTTGGTATTCATGCTTCCATAAGCCACACCTCAGCTTCATTTTCACTCTCATGATGCTTGAACGCATGAGGAACATATTATCATGCACAATTTTCACTTAAACCCCTCAACTTGGGTATTTTGCACATTAGTCCAAAACAAACAAAACATTGATTTCAACAATGTTCAAAAAGGACTAGAATTGCAACATAAGTTCCTCTTTAGGCCTAATTACTTTTCACAAGATGAGATTAAGCATTTAATCACCTTTCTTAATCAAAACACCTAGGGTTAGAGTATAACCCAAGTCAGGGATGTTACAAATCATAAACCCCTAACAATGATTTCGTCCTCGAAATCCAGATAAAGGAAGGCAGATGTATTTCATTCATCATACTATCTAGTCTTCACATATCATCTCCTTATTATGGAGACACCATCAAAATTTGATCAGCACAAGGTGTTTCTATACAAGATTCTCATAGAATCAACACACAAAGCACATGCTCCACTATTCCTTATCATTGACTATAAAGTCAACTTTGTATCAAATAACACTTCTCTTGTTCAGAGAAACATCATGCTTTCTTTATTAATATCATATTTACACAGATCATAAACCCCTAACATATGATGTTCATATTATTTTATATAGTCAGACTAATTTCATAGCTGACCACTCCAGGTAGCCAACCTAAACCATCTGATAACTCTCAGATACCAGAATCTTCCACCTTGGTATCTATCACATGTGTTGGAAACACATCATATATATCTTTTCCTTTCATCTTGGAACATTAATTGTTTCATATGTCCTCATCTTAGGACCAAAGTCTAAGATAAATGATACTTTTCTAGGTATCCATCACATGAACATATTTATCTTATGCACATCAAGTGTCCTAAGACCCACTTGATTGCCATGTCCCTGAGAAGAAAGAAAACAAGGATTCATATTCCTCTTATTAATTCATATATTTTCAACTATTCATGAATCATTTACTCTTTGTCTCATCCTAGGTTCCTTGCTTTTAGCATAGGAATTTGTAAGGATGATTACATGTCATTATCCCTTTCTTTATTATTATCTAGCATGTTTATGATCATTTTAGGATCTCATCACATTTCCCATTTCATCATTATGGGAAAGATCTTTATTGAACAGGGTTCGTCTCCCTTATTCTTATTATTAACTTATGAGTAGTACACTTTTAGTTCCTCATACAACATGCTCATCTGAGATTATCTCAGACTTCTCTTTCTTATGCTTAGGATATGACACATTTATTCATTCCATATTTCTGATTCATGTTACTCATTAAATTGTCTCAGAATGAATACTTGATCAGAGCAATAAAAAAGACAACAATCTAAGATTTTCCATACCCACTTTATCATCAATAGTTGTATACCTGGCCAGGGTATATAAATACCGAGATTAAGTGGTATGCACTTTGTATGGTATCATATTCCTTCTTTTCATATAATCACAAGCATAAGGCTTAACATCCCTAGATTCTATTCAGGCATCACTTCCATACCTCATCTTTTCTCATAGAGGTAAGAACAACATAAAACATTTGTAATGTTTTACTATGCAAAACATAAGTCCTCACAGACTAATCAAGGAAATTTCAATCAATTCCTTTCTTTGTTAATCCAGGAATTCATAAGATGACATATTTGAATAACATTATCTTGTCTAACTAGTCATAATTCATGGATTATTCATTGTCTCAGGCTAACCCTGCCTCAAAGATTGAATCAATAGGCTAAGGTTGAGCACATACTCAATTTAAATCCAGAAATTCATCATTTCCTATTTCTTCAATCAGCTGATGTTGATTACAAATCTTGTTGATATCTAAAACATCATCATTGGGGATGGTAATCTAGGTTACACTGCCAAAGCTTGATCCATTATTTACATTACTGTTGCCCTAAATTCATCAACAATAATACTTAAAGAAGGATTTTCTTATTATAGATGGATCAGCTAGGGGATTCTCAGGCAATTATCTCTCTCTTGCCTACTCCCATGCACTTTTTCCTGGTGCAACATTGCTTCTTTCAGCAGCAACCTCCTCATGTGACCCAAACATCTTTAAGTTTTTCTTCTCTCTTATGAGCAGAAGACACTATCAGATACACTGGATGACACCAGAACAGACTCTACTACCTTAGTCCTATGTCTCTGTAGACTCAGCGTACCTAGAGCTCTGATACCACTAATTTGTGGCATCCAACTCACAAAAACAAGATTAACTTAAGCAGAAGCGAATCATTTTCAGCGGATTACTGAAAATCACTGAAAATTTAAAACTTTTTACAAAGAAATCCACACATAGGAAATCTTTTTCATCAAGAACCATTGTATAACATTTACATTCAGGTTCAAACGTACATAACATGTACCATCTCTTTTCAGAGACTACATCATCAACTGCCTTGTAAACATTATATACAGACAGTATACAAATCTCGAGGCATCAAGGAAAAACCTCAGATTGATTCATTAAAAAACTGACTAAAAACTCTGAGGACCTGAGAGTACAGAGACGACACATAGGACTTTCTAACTACATAACATGACAGGCAGTATCTCCACCTGAGATATTACTGTTGTCCTTGCTGTTACTGTTGTTGTCCATTCCCTACAATGGGATTCTGCTTCTTTGTCTGCATCCACCTAAAAAGTTGGATCCCATGGGGGTGAGAAAATTTTAAATTGCCCCAACGAGAGATATAACTCTCTGCCAAAATATTGTTATAGAAGTTTATTAAAATAAACTGAGCTGAAGGATTTATATATTTAATCAATAGCAAGTAAGTCACTTGTATGAACAAAGCGAAGTAATCTCCTTTTTCAAGGATAACATTACATCTACTCTTGGTAGACTCATAGTTCATCCATCTACTTGTAAAGAATACAACAGATATGAACAACATCAATGAACTACATATATATAACAGAAAGATATCATCAACCAATGAATTTACATAGTCAATCCTTAAGCAAACATGCTATACGGCTGATTTCATTTTACAAACACACTTATTCCCTGAGGAGATGAGGTATACCACTCATACTCCAATCGACCACAACGAAGTTGAAATCGATACCATACATAGGTCTATGGAAGAGCCGGAATCCAAGACCTCAACTTTCTCGGTCAGTACGAGATAACATGCAGGACATCTTGTGTCTCTGCTAGATAGCTCTCCATGGTATACTGGCAACGTCACGATTAGAGTTATAGCCCGTAGCATATACTCTTTTCAGGATATGGCCTGTAGCCAATGCCTGGTATTATATTGTGGAGTCATGGCCCGTAGCCATACTCTTAATGGGGTATGGTCCATAACCAATCCCATACATAGGACATAGCCTATAGCCATTCCTATGGGGTATAAGGATATATTTGCTCAATTACCCCACATATTAAAAAATATGCATTCCGGGTTTTGCCGCGGAGCACCCGTTTCACCATCACCTGTTCCTGACGATGATGGATCTATGGTCAGGGCTTCTACATGAAAAGATTTCACTTGATTAATTAAGTACATTTTCATATTCTTTTAGTATCAGCTAAGTTCTCAAACAAGACTTATAACAACAATGCTATGAAGAGACATGTACTACTTTTATCAGATACTTATCAGTCTTTCACAGACCTTGGGAACTCATTCCCTCATTTCAAACTGGGGATTCTCATCCCTTCACAATCTCATTGCCATAATCATATGGTTCTGGGTATTCAAACCCTTAACTCATCATTGAGCATCATTACCACTTTTTCAGGTAGCTATCACCTTCATGTCATCTGACCAAGGTAAATATGATGCTTGTTACATAAGCATCTCTCATGGCACTTAAGGCCCATTACTTCTCTTATTACCTCATACTAGGAAATAAGGTATAGCATGGCACATAAGGCCCAATAAACAATTTCAATACATAAGATGTCATATCTCATACCTGGCTATGTTCATTGTCACATCATACATGCATGGTTAGTACAGATGATAATACATCAATTTCATATCAGCACCATGCAAAACAATATATAACATCATTATTCATAGGTAACACCACCATTCCCTTACCAGGGTTAGGGTTTCCCATTTGTTTTCAATCAGGATTTCATGATCATATTATATGACCAACCCTTAATTCATTATTCCATACCTCCGGGGCATTCAAGGATATCATATTTCATTATTCCAGAACATTACTTTCATCATATAGCATTAATGATCATCAACTCAAGGTATGAGTTCATTTCTCATCCTCATCAAGGTATGACTATATCATACTCATCATTTGGGCTTAACCCCATTCTCCAGTTACATTAATTAACACTTATTAAAGTGCAACAACTCATTACATTTCATTGTAATAGTTGCATAACACACTTCATATGTTTCTTACCCAATTACATTGGATTTGGAGTATATCAAGGTATATAAACCCTGAAGTTTTGAATGTGATAACTATCATATCTTGATGTATCACTTTCTCATCATTTCAAACTCTCTTGAGTTAACCAACTTATCTTGTATTAAGGTATTTCCCTCTTAATACATTCCATCACTAAACTCTCACCTTTAGCATATAATGCATAGGCCACACATTAGAATTGTCCAACTATCTTTAATGATATGGACTTGTCAAATGGTAAAGACATTGCTTACAATTAGGTTGCATATAATCAACCACATGAAATGTTTCACCTTTATAAGGTCATTCCTTCTATCTCATCATTAGGGTTTCCTTATACCCTTACTTAAAATTAGAATATGATTTATTGTCATATTGCCTAGGATTAGGGCTTTATGCATTATGACTTCACATTAAAGTCTCTTATACCTTCACCCTACATGGGGCCTCTCATCACAACATGGCATTAGAACACCATGTGGTGTTAGTACTTAATCAGGGTTTTTCATGGAATCACCCTCAACTAGGGTTTCACATGGAATCACCCTCAACTGGGGTTTCACATGGAATCACCCTCAACTAGGGTTTTACATGTCATTACATGACATCACCCTAAGTTTGATTCTCATATCACATCACCACATCAATGTTCCATATACCTCATTCTAACTTAGGGTTTCTCATAACATAACCCTAGAATAGGATTTCACATAGAATTATCCTTAATTAAGATTTCCACTATAGTCACCCACAATTTGGATCTACAATTCATCTCCATTAGGATTTCATTCAATTATCCATAATTAGAGATTCAATATTCATCCCAATTAGGGTTTTACATCTTATTTCACTAAATTGGAGTTTCACACATCACTACCCTGGATTAGGGTTACATCCTCACCCTGGGTTTACATTTAGAATTGCCCTCAATTAGGGTTAGGACTCAATAGACCTGTCAGTTAGGGTTTATGTTCATGATTAGGGTTTCATGATCTCTATACTTGAGGATCATACCCTTAAACACCACATGAATCATATTCATGTATGAATTCATGTTAACATCCTCTCAACTTGATTAGGTCATATCAACCCTTCAATCAAGTACATACAACTATGATTAACATAGTGTACCAAGTCATTGATCCTATAAGCAATTAGGGTTCATCCCTTAATTGGCATTAATCAGTTAGGTACTATTAGAGTTTCAACCTTTGTACCTTCATTAATTATCATTACTAATCATCATTGGATCAATGGATCATTCATAATCTTTAATTCTCAAGAGATTCAATCACATTGGACCTTCATTTCATAAGGTATCCAATTGAATTGACCAATTGAATCTTCAATTACAATAGGTGTCCAAGTGGATTAACCAATTGAATCCTCAATCAACCTTGACTACTTGAGCCCCAAACGATCTTGGTCTTTCAAAGTTCAAATGGTTTGAAACTGTTTGGTAAAGTTGCACACTCAAGACAGTTTGCTAAAGTAGTAGGTGAAGACCGTTTGCCCAAGTTTTGACTTTTGAAACCGCATGGGCACAAATGGTTTGGGATCATTTGGTCCAAAAAGGTCTTGAGACCGTTTGGACTCAAACGGTCTTGAGACCGTTTGGTCTAAACCTCCTCAAAACCACATGGACCAAAAAGTGTCTCAACCACTTCAATTGTATTAGGGTTTCCAATGTTGATCCCCTCAATCGATCCTATTCATGTTAGCCAATCATCAATTGAGTTAATTAGGTCAACCCTCAACTGATTTGACCTTCAATTGACCCTCAATTGATCATCAATTAGGGCTTGAATCAATTGGATTAGGGTTTGGAATCGATAACCCTTCAAATATTTCAATGTGAGTCTAATTGATTTGAACCCATTGAACCATCATACAATTTGATCATAACCAGACCCCAGACGGTCTTGGGATCATTTGTATGACCTCCAAACGGTCTTGAGACCATTTGCCCATCATATCATCAAAATCCAAGTCAACCAATTAGGGTTTTGATCATTGGATTGATCACCAAATTAGCAATTGATTACACTCCAACTTAGTATCTTTGGATCTTCAATTGCTTAACCATACTCAACCCTAGACCTCCAAACGGTCTTGGGTGACCTCCAAACGGTCTTGAGACCGTTTGGATGAGCTCCAAACGGTCTTGAGACCGTTTGGCTCATCCAACCCTTGGATTCTAGTGAAAAATCATTAGGGTTTGAGCTATTGAGTTGATCATCAAACCAACACTTAATTGCAAAGTGATTTGGTACCTTTAGACCTTCAATTGGTCAACCATACTTAACCCTAGACCTCCAAACGGTCTTGGGTGATCCCCAAACGGTATTGAGACCGTTTGTGTGATCCCCAAACAGTTTTGAAACTGTTTGGGTCAATCAACCCAAAGCATCAACTCATTCAATTGCAAAAGCAACACTTAGTCGATTAGGGTTTATACCATATGTTTGAATCTTCAAATACCTAACCATACTCAACCCTAGACCTGAAAACGGTCTTGGTTGACCTACAAACGGTCTTGAGACCGTTTGGGTGATTCCCAAATGGTTTTGAAACCGTTTGGGCTAATTAACCCAAAAAGTCAAATCAATCAAGTTGAAAATCAGCACTTAATCCAATTAGGGTTTTCCTAATTGATTAGCCTTCAACTCATGCTTCCTTTGGAATTAATCCATAAAATTTGGTGGGTTATCAACCAACATAATTAGGAACAGGATTCTCAAACGGTCAACCGTTGGTCAACTCTTTCGAACAGTTTTGAAACCGTTTGCTCTCAAACGGTCTCAAACTGTTTGCTCTCAAACGGTTTGGTAAAACCGAATGGGCAAACATATTGAAACCGTTTGGAACAAGATTTCTTTGGGAAAAGTGTCCAAGATGATGTCATCATCATCTACCTGCAACTCCTAGTGCATCTGATTTCATGGATTTACCAATTACAACAAGCAATTAACCAAAAAGATGAAGAAATCAACGAAATTGCAAGATTGATAGTTGAATAACAATGTAGAAGGGTTCAAGTTATAAAACCCACCTCCAATTTGAGCTCCAAAGCTCCATTCTCACGGAAACAATGGTGGATGAAACTCCTTTCACCATTCCAAGGCTAGTCCTCAAGGTTTGAGTGAAAAGGAATGGTTAGAATTGAAGAGGAGATCGAAAGAGGAAGAAATCCATAATTTATTTTCGATTTCCACCATGGAATCAAGGTGAAATGGATCAAGAACATTACCAACAGGTTGGGGGTCCTCATCCTGACCCTACCAAGATCCCTTGGTCGTTTCCCAAGCAAGGAGAAGAAGTGGGGTCGAAAAAGCCTTCCATTTGTCTTGTAAAAGGTTCTTTTATAAAAAATTCAATGAGAGAGAATGTACTTTGCAAAAATCCATTTTATCCCAAAAATGTGGCCGACTCTCCCCCCTTATATTCCTTAGGGACGAGGCTATCTTGGTTTCCTCTTATTCCTCTCAATTATGCATGATTTAAAGAAAAGCAAATCAAGCACCTCAAATCATATTATATTAGTATCCATATGTGAGTGGATATTTCTTTTTCTTATAAAATTGTGTGTGAGTTATCCATTCCCTTAGATATTTTCGTGGTCCTTTCAAGGCTCAAGGACGTCACACACACATCTGAATCCAACCATTTTGGTTTTGGTTGAAGGCCCTTTAATTAATACATTTATTTTTGCCCTAAATCGAATTAGGGTTTCAATTAGGCATTAATCTTAATTATTTTAATATCAAGATTCTCTCTCCTCCAACTTAATTCAAATGAGGCGCTCCTCTCATTTTATTTGCTCTACATGATGCCAAGAAACATTAGGAACCTTATTGAAGTGTTAATTTACATATTTCACCCTAGTTTTTGGGTAAATGGCACATTACACCAAAATTAGGTTTTCATGCACATACATGGCTTTATCAGCTCTTTCTTGGTATTCAGGCTTCCATAAGCCACACCTCAGCATCATTTTCACTGTCATGATGCTTCAACACATGAGGAACATATTATCATGCACAATTTGCACTTAAACCCCTCAACTTGGGTATTTTGCACATTAGTCCAAAACAAACAAAACATTGTTTTCAATAATGTTCAAAAAGGACTAGAATTGCAACATAAGTTCCACTTGAGGCCTAATTACTTTTCAAAAGATGAGATTAAGCATTTAATCACCTTTCTTAATCAAAACACCTAGGGTTAGAGTATAACCCAGGTCAGGGATGTTACACAATGCTCATACTAATGAGGATCAATCTCATATGCAAGATGGATACATAATAAGTAATTGTCATAGTTCAAAACACAATGAAATGTCACATTTAGTTAAAAGTGAACAATGATGTGACTAAATTGGAGTCCCATAACCATCAAACTATGGATTGGACATTGAGTTGAGTAAGATGCTACTTCATGAGAGAGAAAGGGTACATGATAGGAGAGAGAAAAAATAGGTTGTCACATTTATAACAACCCATGTTTCAGGAGTGCATTTGTTGATGTCAAAGTTCACCCAATGACATGTGATGAGTGTAATGATTTCAGGTCTAAGAACCACAACCACCACCATCACTGTGATAAGTGATTATGACTTCCAAGATGATGGCTTCCATGTGTCACTCTCATAGTGAGTTTGTCTGATACATTGTTCTCTAACATGTATCTGTGTGATTGGTTTGATATTGCCATATCATCACTAATCAAATTCATTCATCAACCAACTCACACTTTGATCTTATGTGTTATTGTTGTCTGTCAGCCTTCCACAATAACAATTGATCAGGGACATAACGAGAATATGCATATGTACTCTTAACATCCATATGATCTCACTCTTCCAAGCCACATACTTGAAGACATGCGTCATTGAGTAATATTATTCTCTAGACATTTATAATGTTACATCATTATCTCATAACTGAATTAAACAATTAAAATTGGAAGATTGCCTTTTATTAATAATCAAATCATTTACAAGTTATGCCATTACAACCATAACATGATTGGATCTTTGGGCATACATACCAACAATGATGTTGTAGGTCTTTAACCTATGAAAAAAAAAACTCACACAAACTAATCAAAAGGTAGAAGGAATTCATCGGTCCTCAATAGAAGAGAAGCCAGTCACACTTCCCCCAATCTTTTACCACTGAAAGGCCAGACTCCTCCAATCAATTTTTAGCCTACGTAAGGGCGGTGAGTCTAAGATAGACCACCTAAGTAAATCCACCTACATCGTGCATAAAAATGATATAGAAAACAACATGATATTTATGAATTGCAAGGAAACCTTCAACCAAGGGTAATTTATACATGAACCCACAAGTAAAACTTTGAACAACTTCGCACGTGTAATAAAAAATGTATAAGCATATGATAACGATAACAAAACATTACTAAGGGGTTAAGGTAGGTTAGGGTTTTTTAAATATGGCTTGAAATAATGAGAATTGGCATATACACAATGTACTCCATAAAGGTATGGACCTTGGTGGATCCACCTAAAGGGGTAAACCCCATAGGGTGAAAATGGGTCGTCAACAAGAATGTCAACAGATTGTAATGTATAGATATATAAAGTGTATCTAGGTGTAAAAGGTTTCTTACAAATTCATGGTGTTGAATATGACAAAACTTTTTTCACTTTTTGCTATGATTACATTCATTAACAATCTGCTTTCTATTTAAATTTATCATAATCAAGATCTAGAAAATGGACATAAAGAGTGCATTCACCAACAAGAATAGTGTTAAGTATGTGTATCTAACACAACTCAAAGGTTTTATCAATCTTCATCAAGCCATAAGTATGTAAGATGCAAAGTTCAATCTACAGATTGAAGCAAGTATCTAGAAGCTCAAATATTTTTAATGGGACAATCATAGAGTTCGACTTATCAAAAATGGATATGAAGCTTGTATCTAAATTTTTTTTAGCAAGGAGCATAATTGTATTCCTCATATTGTTTGTAAATGACACACTACTGATGTAGAATGGCATATCTATTCTACAAAAATGAAAACATGGATGGGAAATACATTTTCTATGTAAGTACTTAAGTGAAGCATCCTACATTCTATAAATAAATATCTATGAAGATAGATCTAGAAGTATTCTTGGTCTAAGTCAAAGTACAAACATTGACAAAGTGTTGAAATAGGCATGAAAGAGTCTAACAAATAAAATTTCCCAATGTCTAATAGATTAAGTCTCTCTAGAGCACAATGTATCCGTTCTTTTAAAGAGAGAATATGCATGATTTATATTACATATGCCCTTTAAGTTGGGTCTATCTTATATGAAATCTTATGTGAGTTGATGTTTGGTATTGAGATGGCTATGTCTCAAAGGTTTACTCTAAATTAAGAAATGTATATTGATTTGGTATTGAGCTGACTATATCTCAAAGGTTTACTCTTAATCGAAAAATATATAGTGCATATTAGGTCAATAACGATTCCATGTGTCAAGTTCAATCTGGGTATATGTGAAAAATGGATTATACAGTCATGGTAACAATGCTCACACAAATGTTGAAGTTGCCATTCAACTTATTTATGTGTTTCTATATATAACTAAAATCTTGTAATATTGTATTGAGATCACTACCAATGTAATGTGTAACCTACAAGGTCACACTCATACAGTGGTAAAATGAAAAGGAGATTAACATCACAATTATAATTAAATTTATGTAGACTAGAGATTGACCCAACAAATCGATGAAATAGTCAATCGATCAATTGAGATTGAGAAATCAACCAATTGTGAAAGTTAATTGACCGAATGGTTACCAAATTAAAGATGAGACCGATCAATAAAAAGTCAATATATCGATTGGTCACATATTAGAAAAGTTTGCATAT
Source organism: Alisma plantago-aquatica (assembly GCA_963693085.1). Classification (NCBI taxonomy): domain Eukaryota; kingdom Viridiplantae; phylum Streptophyta; class Magnoliopsida; order Alismatales; family Alismataceae; genus Alisma; species Alisma plantago-aquatica. The sequence continues at coordinate 494,597,573 of OY856415.1, forward strand.
CACTAACTGATTCTTTATAGTCTCAATCAATCATTTCATTTATCTAAATGATATGTGAAAGTAGTTATTTGACTAAGCTTTTTACAACCTACACCTTGATTTACTGGAAATTTGAGGTTTTAACATAATTTTGTTGTTAATTACACCATTATTAATGCTTCCCATTACTAACTGGTTGATTTAAGTTTTATCTTAACTTAGAATTATTGTTTTATAAGTTTAAAATCATGGTTAGAGCATATATTGAGATTAGAACTTTAGTTAGTATAGTAATAAACCTGCACATGTTGGTAGAAAGAGATTTAAGAATACTGAAGAAGTTAGTTTTTAAGAAATTCTCATTTAAGAATTTTATCAAACTTATTCAGTATAATTGTATAGAAATAAATTATGAATCCAATGCAAAAATAAAGAACCAATGAAAATTAAAATAAGAAAGTTATGACAATTTTAGTTTTCACTCAAAAATACCTTCTATTGATAATTAATGGTTTGATAGTCTCACAATTGGTGGTTCAAAAACTGATGATTCGGTAGACTGATGATTATATTTATACCCATCATTGCATATAGTTTTATCCACTTTTTAGGTGTTGTTGTGTTTCTTTTTCCTAGTTTTAGCATTAGATTTACTTAAATATAACCATCTTTCATTTTCTAGACTTTGATGCACTTTACATACTTTTCCTACAGAACCAACCAAAAATATACTTCAATGCTTAAAATGATGATCAAGCTCATGATGCCACGTCTCAAGGAAAGGAAGGCCCCAGAAGCTCTCTAGTGTCAACTTTCAACTCACCCAGTCAAGCGATTGACTTTTCCAGTCACCCAACTTGACCTACTCTCTACCTGGGGTCTTCTAGATTCTACAGTTCTGATGTGCACTCTCTGCATCCATCCTACCCTGGTTCAAACCGTGTTTGTTCTCTAGAGAATGGGATATGTGGTCCAAATTGAGTAACCCACATGAGTCACCCTGTGGACCAAGTATGGGGCATGCAATTAGTTGCCTTCGCCCACAAGCATTCAATATTCTTGTTTTGATAGTGAGGAATGTGTCTATAAAAGAAAACCCTTATCATGCATTGTAAGGTTCTCTAATTAGTTATTAGAAGCCACATTGTTTAGTGCAAACCCTAGGAAGGAGCAAGGAGGCTAGACCACAGTGGAGAGATTCGTCTTCCTGTACCAGGCATCATGGCTTCTTCCATTGTTATACATACCTTTCCATTGTTATCTCTCACCATGAGTGAGTATATATTTGCGATGGGGCATGGGGACTAGCCCCATTAGTCTGTATTTCATTCTAGCTTGTATCTAAACTCAACAATACTATTGCTAAATAAAGTATCATTTTGCTTATTTCCTTGCCTGACAAATTTACATTTTGCTTTGCATATGTGTTATAATCATGGATGTGCATGTTGTTGTAATTGTGATTAGAACTTCAGAACAATCTTATTATCCCCATGAAGTGTCGGAAAGGGACAATGAGGTGATTGGGTTAAGATCAGCTAATGTTTCGAGAATGTTCAACCGTAATTAGGGAGTCCAGTCGAAATAAACTAAGAACTTGGATGTCGAGTCTAGTCAGTTCCAGGGGATTTTAGTTCGTGCAATGATTTGTATCCCATGAGGATGCAGTAGAAAAGCCTCTATTTAGTAAATTGTTATTCAGGAGTTAGATCTTTCTATGATGATTATACGAGATTTAGGAACTGAAACTCCAGTCCATGGTTCCTTTATTATCATTTATTCACCTCTTTAATCATCCATGACACTAGCAACAATTGTTTAATCAATCAATATGCTTACTCAGTGACAAATATTACTCTTAATACTTCTAAATATATATATAGCTACTTAAAAAGTTTGTCCTTTGGGTTCGATCCTTAAGTATATTGTAGTAATTTTTCCATTTGTGTGGAGTGGGGAATTAGTGCACAACTTTTGGTTAAACCTGAGGGTTATTCCCTTAGAGGCTTTATTGGTGCGACATTCAGACCCCATCAAAAATTGGTGGTGTTGTTGGGGACAACGGTAGTTATATAGTTTTATAAGTATACGTGTAACTAGGGTTGTTCTTTTTTTACTAATGCTTGATATTATTGAAAATGCTCCATAACACTATTCATCAACTTGCAATCATTCTGCCTCTTTTCAGGTACTCCTAGCACATGTGAAGATCCAAGAATCTTGATTCTGTATTATTGTTTGACCTTGAAATTGAGAGAACTCTCAAAAGAATTCACAAGGAGAAAACCATGGTAGGCACATCAGTTGTAGAGCAGTTATTCAAGCATGAAATGAAGCATCTATTGGGTCACAACAAGAACTACTCACCATAGAAGCAAGGGTGTATGTGGGGGACAAACTAAAGACAATCCTAGAAGCCTCCCAAGGCGCCGAATGTGCTAAATAATTAAGTGACTTCTCTATCCCAAAAGGCACTCATTGGACTCATCCAGTCCAACCTCCAGGCAACCCGATCAAGATAAAATCCTAGTGGGTCAGTTTATTGCAAAATTCAGCCTTCATAGGTAGGATTGGAGATTATTATTGAGAACATCTCCTCAAACTCATCGCCCTTTGTTCAATGATGAAGTTGTCGGGTGCCATTGATGATTCTAGGTGAACAAAATTCTTCAAGTATTCTCTCACCAACCAAGCTAGAGCACAGTATAGTGCTCTTTGAGGGGACCCAATCACAACATGGGAAGCTTTGGAAAATCAGTTTCTAGAGAAATTCTACCCCCCTTGATGATATACTCGATCACAGGAACAATCACAAGATTCAATAAAGTACCCAAAGAATATTTGCATGAAGCGTGTGAATGGTTCAACGAACTCCTACGCAAGTGCCCGCATCATGGGATTCCCAAAAACCAAATCATCTAATTTTTCTATTGGGGTGTCGGCAATGAGACAAAAAGGTTTCATGATTCCTCCTCTAACAGAAACTTTATGTGATAGAGATTTTATAGCACATTCAAGATCATCAACATTGCCACCGGGAATTAGACTCATTGGACCATACCCTTAAATCTTTGATAAAACCCAGCATGACCCAAGAATTCTCCTACTCCTTTTACGTCTTTTGGCGGACATAGTTTCGAGATAACAACAATTTTTGCCTTGTCTACCTCAATCCCCCTTTCACTCACTCTATGTCTGAGGACGACACCTTCAGTTACCATAAAATGGCATTTTTCCCAATTTAAGATAAGGTTCGTTTCCTTGCATCTTTCTAGGACTTGTCCAAGGTTGAGTAGACAATTGTCAAAGGAATCGCCGTAAATTGAAAAATCATCCATGAAGACTTCCATTATAGATTCCGTTAACCCTGCAAAAATAGCAGACATGCACCTTTGGAAAGTAGTAGGTGCGTTGCACAACATGAATGGAATTCTTCTAAAAGCATATGTCCCAAAAGGACAAGTGAAAGTTGTTTTTTCTTGGTCTTCCGGGTGTATAGGGATTTGATAGAACACCGGAATAACCATATAGATAATAGAAGAACTTTTGATGGGCTAGGCGTTCGAGGACTTCGTCAAGAAAAGGCAGAGGGTGGTGATTTTTTTGTGTTGATTTGTTTGTTTTCCTATAGTCGATGCACATCCTCCACCCTGTCACAGTCCTTGTAGGAACTAGTTCATTTTTTTCATTTAGCACAACAGTGGTTCCTCCCTTTTTGGGGACCACTTGGACAAGAATGACCCATTGGGAGTCCGAAATTGGGTAGATGATACCGACTTTCAGTAATTTGAGGACCTCAAGGCGAACCACTTCTTTAAGGTTGGGGTTCAGTTTCCTTTGGTGCTCTCTTGAAGGCTTAAATTCTTCTACCATGGGCAGTCTATGCATACATAAGGCTGGGTTTACACCTGTCAGGTCAGTTATTTTGTACCCAATGACTTTCTTATGTTTCTTTAAATCAGAGAGAAGCCTTTCTTCCTGGTCTTTCATTAGAGTGGAACTGATGATTACTGGACATAATTTCTCTTCATCCAAGAAGACGTGCTTAAGACCCGTTGGTAGGGTTTTCATCTCGGGAGCCTTAGGTGCTTCTGTTGTTTCTAGAATAGTGACCGATTTGAGCTCCTCAAAAGTGGATGTTGGTGCTTCTTCAGCTTTCTCTAAATGTTGCAAGCACTGTTGAACTAATTCGTTGGCTGAGAATTCGACTTCTGGATTTATTAGGACATGTTCTAACTCATCAGATGGTTCATATATTTCTAATTGGGACATTTGGTGTATTACATCTAAGAGAAAGACTTCCTCTTGAATGCTGGGGCCTTTCATGCTGTTGAGAACCCAGAACTGAATTGCTTCTTTTCCCAGTCTTAGAATGATCATTCCAGCTTCAATATTGATAAGTGCCCTAGCTGTGGCAAGGAAGGGTCTGCCAAATATTATTGGGTATCTGAGATCTTCTTTGATATCCATGACGACAAAATCACATGGGACATAAGAATCCTTGCCTATCCTGACTAGAATGTCTTCAATAATTCCTAGAGGTGCAGTGATGGTTGAGTCAGCTAACTGAATTGTCATTGTTGTGGGTAGTAAATCAGTAAAGCCCAATCTTTTACACATGGAGTAGGGCATAATAGATATGCTAGCCCCTAGGTCAGCTAATCCCTTTTTGCTCGAAGCATTTCCAATACAACATTGAATACCGAAGGAACAAGGGTCCTTCTTTTTCTTTGGCATCTTATTAAGAATGATATCGGAGGTGGTCTGAGCCAGTTTGACTATCTCTTGTACTTCAGTAATGTATTTCCTTGATACCAAAGTTTTTAGATATTTAGCCCAAGCTGGTACTTCAGAGAGAGCATCGAGGAGTGGGATATCGATATAAAGTTTCTTCATCACCTCCTTGAATTTCTGGAACCTAGTGTCCATTTTAGTCTCTCTCAGTCTTCCTAGATATGGTATCTTAGGTTTATACTGCGGAACTTCTGACTCTTTGGAAGCTTGTTCCTTTTCTTTGCCTTTTGCGGTCTCAGTAGATTTCTCAATTCCTGGATTCAAGCTTGCATTCAGAGTAAAGACAGGTGTATCATCATCATTGTGAGTGATTCTCATAATTTCATGAAGGGCACGACCAGATCTTGTAGTGACGACATTCAATTGCTCTGGTCTATTTTGATCATGTATAGGGTTTGACTCTGGTTGACCAGTAAAAGTGCCCACTGGTGGCTTCAGTTGGTCAACAATTTGTGCTAGTTGAGCCTGCACAGCCTTCTGCTGAGCTTGCTGATTGGAAAGCATGGTTTGTTGTGACTATAACATCTGCCTGATCATAGTCATCTCGTCTGTTGGTTGGGAGGGGGTATTTTTATGAGTGAGTTGTTGTCCTTGATGTTGTTGTTGTGGAGGTGGTGCTAACTGAGGTTGTTGCGGTTGCTGCAACTGAGGGTGCAATTGCGGGTGCAGAGGAGGATGGGTATATTGATAGTAGATGGAGGGATTTCTAGGGTAGTTGGATCTTGGGAAGTTATTTCTGAGGTTCCCTTGATTTTGATTAAAGTTGCTTTGGAATCCAGGTGGCAACCTATTGGAGGATCTGCCTTGTGTTTGATGTTGCGGGTTAGCAGCCCCCGCAGGATTCCCATACTGAAAACCGGGGTGGTTTCTTGGTTGATTTTAGATTATAATAAACTTGTCCCAGTATGGAATGAATGGAATTAACTTGTTTGGGCATCTGGTCTTCAGTTTGTTTGATGATTGGTTTGTACTGCTGTTGTGGTGGTTGCATATCCATCATCACATTGTAAAGCAGACCACATGACAATGTAGGGTGATCGGATGCGTGACAGGCTTCACAAGTCCCTGTACCAGCTTTAACCTATTGGACTTGGGGTTTTTTCTTCTTATCATATTCTCCAAATGAAGTTTCAAGTGCCTGCTATTTGTGAGCTATAGTCTTTAAAGCTTCAACAATAGCCTTCATTTCCATTGATTCCTCAACTTTATAAACTTTGAGGACTCCCTTACTGGATGATCGTCCCCAATTGGATTGGTTCTCAGCTCCAAGTGTAATGATTTTCCAAGCATCCTCGTAGTTCTTTCTCATAAAATTTCCTCAGATGAGGAATCCAGAAATTGCTTGATGTCATCACTCACCCCCTATAGAATGTTTCTATTAATTGATTTTGGGAGATCCCGTGATGAGGGCACTTCCTTAGAAGCTCCTTGAATCTTTCCCATGCTTCTGCGAGTGATTCTCCAGGAAGTTGGGCGAAGTGGCTGATCTGCCCCCTAATTTCGTAGGTTAATGAAGGAGGGAAAAACTTTTCCAAATTTTTTTCTTCCAAGGGAGCCCAGGTGGTGATGATTGGCTCCCTATCAAGAGAATTGTACCAACTCAAAGCCCTTCTGGACAGAGTGAAATGGAAAAGATGTAGAATTATTGCATCAAAGGCAACTCCAACTTGTGGGACAATTCGGCAAAGTTCCTTGAATCTCTTCAAGTGATCCATGCAGTCATCTCTAGATCCACCAGAGAATGAGATGCCCTACATGATTTGAATCCATTGTGTCCGGATTTCGAAGTTGGGTATGTTAATGATTGGTGGCCGAACTGGATGATTGTCTTCATAGTTATTAGGTACAACATAGTCCCTCAATTGCTTGTTTCTTAGCTCTAGCTGGGAATCTTGGTTAGCTGCTTCGCTTTCATCTCGGATGCGGGCCTATTCTTTAGCTCGGATCTCCGCTTGAATCTGAGCACGGGTGTCAGCAATGAGTTGTGCTTTTTGAGCGGCTATGGCGGCATTGACCCTTTCCATTACTAACACATCTTGGCGTTGATCTTCAGCCATTTGTCTGGCTCTTTGGTGATTAAGTATGATGCGGCGGTGGAAGCTTCTCTCTACCTCAGAGTCATACTATGGATCAGGGGAGAATATGAGATTATGCGGTGGTTGCATACACACCTTCTACCTGAGTAGAGAAAGAAACACACCTTTTAGATGATGCAGGACATATGATGATTTCAAGAAGATATGGACTAATGGTTAAAGGAAAGTGTAAAACCCTAACCAACTAGCAAGATAGTAAATGAAATTAAAAAGTTCCGTTGTCCCCGACAACGACACCAATTTTTGATGAAGCTTCCACTCATGTGGAATTGCGCGCACCACTAAAAATCCTAAGGATAGTAAATCTTTAGGTTTAGACTTGCTTATTCTAGATTGAGAACTCCACCCACATATGCTAGGATACGTGGAAGTCTTATCGTAGTATAGTTAAGGGTCGAATCCACATGACAACAGTCTTGTTGAGAGCAACAAGATGAAAAACGTTAGAATCTCTCTTAACCTCTTAGCAGTTGGTATCTAGATTGAAAAGTTTGGTTTGGTTGTTTTAAACTAAGTACAAGTAAAGTAGAGCAAGAAAGTAAACTTAAGGGTTTTAACAATGATAAAGAGCCACTAGGATGTGATCGGCTTTCACCACCACTACACATGAATCAAAACATGCAACATAAAACATAACCTGCAAAAAGAGTCTAAACAGTTAGTATCTTTGTAGATTTAGTTTCCTTTCAGTGAACTAACTACGAGAAGTGTAGGAATGTTGCAATGCCAGCCATCCCTGAACGAATGGTCACCTACTTTACACCATTCCCTTCACAAAGTGTGTTCCTCGAATTATCAAGATTGTACTTTCATACGTCAACTGATTCCATTTCATAGTATGAAAGTACAACGATGGAAGTGAGTTTACTCCACTTCTTGAGAAACACTCCTAGATACCGAAACAAATGCATGGTGGATACATGCATCAAGAACCAACATTCAATCAAGATCCGAATCTGATAGTACAAACGTAGACAATTTATACTAAAAGATAAAAGATGACATGAGTTGGTGATCAGGCAACAAGCATGCATTAAACGATTGATGTTGAATTTAAAAGAAAGTATATCTCTATTGCAAACTATGGATTACATTGCATGAAATGAAAACATGGGTAGCGGGGCTACTCCCCACACCCTAGTGAATGAGACTACTCACTCATAGCTCGGACAAAGAAGGAGGTGGGAAGAGAGAGAGAGAACACCATCCCCACAAAGGAGAGAGGAAAGTCAACCCCTTGGAAGGAGAGAGAATGACAATCTTCACACTTCACAGGTCGCTCGATGATGAGGTCTCCTCTCCCCACCTTCTTTGGCGAAGAGAGAGGAAGCAACTTCAGGATGGAGTGTGGATCTCAGACCGGCAGCCTTTGGGTAGAGGATGGAGGTTGGAATAGCTCTGGAGTAGTACAGGCAGCCTCTGGACGTCTGAAACTTGATGTCTTTTGGCAGGACCCCTCGGGTCTTATTTATAGGCTTTAAGTGGAGTCCAAACGGTTTGGGCAGTTTTGGGTCCAAACGGTCTTGACCGTTTGGGTTCCGAGACCGTTTGGGCTCTGAGACCGTTTGGACCATGAGACCGTTTGGGCTCTGAGACCATTTGGACCCTGAGACCGTTTAGACCCTGAGACCGTTTTGGCTCATGCGGTCTTGAGACCGGTTGTCTTCATGCGGTCTTGAGACCATGTGACTCCATGCGGTCTTGAGACCGATTGGCTTCATGCGGTCTTGAGACCGTGTGACTCCATGCGGTCTTGAGACCGATTGGCTTCATAAGTGACTCCATGCGGTCTTGAGACTGGTTGGCTTCATGCGGTCTTGAGACCGGTTGGCTTCATGCGGTCTTGAGACCGTGTACTCCATGCGGTCTCGAGACCGATTGGCTTCATGCGGTCTTGAGACCGTGTGACTCCATGCGGTCTCAGGACTGGTTGGCTTCATGTGATCTTGAGACCGTGTGACTCCATGCGGTCTCGGGACCGGTTGGCTTCATGCGGTCTTGAGACCGTGTGACTCCATGCGGTCTTGAGACTATGTGAGGTTTTTGTGATTTTTTTGTGTCTTTTTATGTAAGTAAAAAGGGAGGAAAGTTAATCTAACAATATATTTGCAATAAGAGAGGAAAGTTAAAGATTCTATCTAATTTATCTGAGAAAGAGTGTGGAAAACTGAGGAAAAGTACTAAGATAACATCACAAAATTGGAGGTTATCACCCCCCCTAACTTAGAGTCTAGCTTCTCCTCAAGTTAGACAGAGTTGAGGCATGTAATGGCGAGGCGGTTTTATTTAATTGAGAGTTCCATACTCTTGCTCCAATTCTAAACCAGAGGTCTCCTAAAGTTGTATCGGGGCCTTTTCTTGCCTTAACTATTTCAGGTATTGAGAGTTTCTTGGATCTCAGGTTTCTTCCATCTCTTGTAGCCTGCATTGGGACCACTTTTTGTTCTGTGCATGTCGTTGATTCTAATCAGCTTTATACTTCTCTGAAAATCCTACCGAAAGCTAGAGTGGGTATGAGGGTTGGCTAAAGGCTTGATGTGTAACTCCCCTTTCAAGTGGGGGAGGGGTTGTCTATGCTTTTAGGATCTCACTACCGGGCACGATACATCTTCCTTTGTGAGGGCAGCTAAATGTACCGGCCGGGCGAGTCCTTTATCAGCCTTTCATATATTTGGATACCTTAGGGTTTCACTACAGGGCATGACACATCTTCCTTTGTGAGGAAAGCTGAATGTACCGGCCGAGCGAGACCTTTATTGGTTCTTCATATAGATCCTTATTCATGGAACAACTCTCATAGTTTTATTCAACACTCTGGATTTTATTCGTAAACTCACATGCTTAGGATTTAGATTTTTAGGAATTTTGATTTGGGCGGCCAAGCCTCTTTTATTTGAAGAGAAGAAAGTTGTTCTTAGAGTTGCTCTACATGCACTTATTTGGTTTCTACTAGTGGTCCACTTGCAAGGCTTCATCATTTGGATGTCACCTGATGTCCCTCCCGTCCTTGAGAGTGTTTGGCTTATTTCGGCCCTGATGTTGACCTGTGGAAAGTCAGATGTAGAATTGAAGCAAAAGCATGAAAATCGAGTGTGAAGATAATTTATTAGTTAGCCATTACATGTCTATGTGATATTCTTGTTGTTACTCCTTAGGACTAACTGGATTCTGAAGTTAGCTGGGGATGACTTTGTTCTAAGAGGGATATTATTCTTTATGAACATGATTTATTATTTAAAAAAAAACTAAGTGTGAAAATAATTTTTTTGTGCGGGATTGAAAAAGAAGATTGAGAGGGAAAGATTTACGAATGATACCTCGTCCTTGTCCAGTGTACCCATAGTTCTTAGGTATGACATAGTCCCTCAATTGCTTGTTTCTTAGCTCTAGATGGGCAGCTTGGTTAGCTAATAGTAAAACCCTTTTAGATGATGCAGGAGATATGATGATTTCAAGAAGATATGGACTAATGGTTAAAGGAAAGTGTAAAACCCTAACCAACTGGCAAGATAGTAAATGAAATTTAAACGTTCCGTTGTCCCCGAAAACAACACCAATTTTCGATGGAGCTTCCACTCACATGGAATTGCGTGCACCACTAGAAATCCTAAAGATAGTAAATCTTTAGGTTTAGCCTTGCTTATACTAGATTGAGAACTCCACCCACATATGCTAGGATACATGGAAGTCTTATCGTAGTAAAATTATGGGTTGAATCCATAGGACAACAGTCTGAGGGAAAGATTTAATAACTTGAGACCGTGTGACTCCATGCGGTCTCAGGACCGGTTGGCTTCATGCGATCTTGAGACCGTGTGACTGCTGGTATGTATTCCCTGAGAGCCAATCATGGGATGATTGGTGGCATACATTAAGATTGATTTGATAAACATAAAAGGCAATCTTCCAATTCTTTCTGGTTCAAACATATGAGATAGTGATAGAACATATTGAATGTCTAGAGAATGATAGTACTCAATGACGTATGCCTTCAGGTTGAGGACCTGAACGATGAGATCATACGGATGCTCAAAGTTTGTACATTCTTGTTATGTCCCTAGTCGGATGGCATTGTGGAAGGTAGATAGATAGCAATGACACACAAGACTAGATTGTGGTGTTGGTTGATGACAGAATATCATTAGTCATGATATAGAGATATCAAACCAAACACATAGGTACTTGTTAGAGAACAAGTGTACCAGACAGACCCACCGTGAGTTTGAAACATGGAACCATGACATGGTAGTCACAGTCAGTACTCACAGTGATGGTGGTGAGTGTGATTCTTTGACCTGAAGTCACTACACTCAACACATGTCATTGGGCACACTTTGACATCATCAAACGCAGTCCTAAAACATGGGTTGTTATAAAGGTGATGATTGGGTGACTTTGACACATGGGGCTTTTGAGGGTTGAGTGATAGATATGGGATTCGTCCCTCCTGAGGGAGTTTGGTATCCATGGCCACTTGATGAGTAGGATTGAGAAAGGCGCGCACGCATGTGTGAATCAATATGTGATATTGATGTCATACATATCTCTTCCAGTCTACTATGTGATCAAGAAAGTGAATGAATGTTGACAGGATGATTGTTCCATGCCTCGAGTTCATTCGGGATATCAGTGACAAAGGAATTATACATTCACTATAACACCATTCACGAATTGTAGGATTGAAAGTTGTTCTCCAAATTTCTACTTTCACTTGGGTAGCACTGATGTGTGACTAGGCACCGCTCTTTACTTGTGAAGTCATAAGTGTTATGGACTTTCACTGCCAACGTGAAATGGACCTGCAGGGTCACACACATAGGATTTAACCTGGAAGAGGAGTTTTGTCCACAAGCAATGTTTAGATTGATTACTAAAGGAGTTTAGTAGTTCAATTAAATACTCAATTAATTGATAGCTCAATATCATAATTTCCAAGGGTTGGACATATTGATTGGAGTATCAGATTGATTGAATTTGCAATTGACTGATTCTGCACAATCTGCACTCCCAACCGATCGGTTCAAGTGTTGAACCGGTTGGCTGAGGTTGCTGAACCAGTCAGCTCAAGTGTTGAGCCGATCGGCTCAAGTCCATGGTGAACTGATTGCTTAAGTGTTGAAACGATCGATTTAACTAGTGCAACCGAGCAAGTTGGAAAAGTAGGATTGGTGAGAATTTTCCTTTCGTTTCAATTTTCCAATTTGATTGGGAAATAGGATTGGTATTCGATACCAATTAGAAACAAAAGAAGGAAAGTCAATCGGGAACCAACCAGGACCACCAACTGACCGGTTCACTTGTGAACCGATTGGTTGAGGTGTCCCAACCGACCAGTTCACTTGTGAACCGACCGGTTCAGGTCCCCAACCGACCGGTTCACTTGTGAAACAATCAGTTCAGGTTGCGAGTTGGTTGCTTTTGTGGAAAATCTCAAACCCTTCTACTCCTGCTTTTAGTCCCGCATTGACCGGGATGGAGAACCATGTCCCATGACCCTCCTATATATAGGGGTATTGGGGGCTTCTCAAAGTACAACTCAGTGCAACCATTTGCTCTGCAAAGTTGTCGTTCTCTCTAGTTTTGGTAACCGAGAGAGAGCCCGAGCAAGTGCTTCCCGCAAAGGGAGGTACAGCAAGGGAAGGACAACTGCAGTTGCAATTGGAGGTAGGAGAGTGTGTTGGCGACTAGTATGTCAACAGGAGGGTGCGACTCCTTCCACTTCCTTGTGGGACAAGGAGTGTGGAGTTCCATGTGGTCCGTGTGGTCTATTTCAGAGGCGGGAGGTTTCTTCCGCTCAGGAGGACAACTATCATCCGACAGTCCGGTGTGACCAGGAGTCGTCAGTCTCGGTGCGACCAGGAGCTGCACAAATACCGACAAAGACTGGATTTGAAGACCGTGCAAGGCGTGAGATATTGTCGCCGAGCAAGCCTCGGGACAAGGTATGATTCCACAAACCATCCTTTCCTATTATATAGACGTTGACGCGTTTCCTTGTTCCGAGTTTGGAGGAGAAAAATTTTTGTTTTCTCTGCCTTCTTTGTCTCCCCTAAAACCCAACAGTGGTATCAGAGCCATGTCAACTTCTCTATATTTTGGGAATATCGATATGATCGATTTTGGTTTGCCGCCTTTATTTATTGCATACGATGCGAATAAAATTGGCTTTATGCATGTCCAATCCTAAATCCACAAATCCCAAATTACATATATGATATGTATTATTAAAGCACTCGATACACGTCACCCTTAAACGAGTTTTGTGGTGGATGTATAGCGTGATTATGGCCAATAAACCCTATCTGTGAATGGTTGTGTGTGGTTGCTTGCATCTCGGTCTGTGCACTGATCTTCCTTCTCCTATTCCTGATGTAACTCGAAATGATTCGAGATTCTTTCCTACCTTTGCTCCCCCCAAATGTAACTCGGGGTTTCCCTTTTAAGCAATGTAATATTAGAATAGATTTTATTTCCTGTTATGTCAAAGAATGAAGGACATCAAGATGACAGCTGAGACGATCGGTTCAAGGCGTGAACCGATCGGTTGACATTCCAGATGATCGGTTCAAGGAGTGAACCGATCGGTTGATGACCAGTTCGAGGAGCGAGATGAGTGGATGGCGACCATGAAGAGATGCACGACGACCAGGTGAACCGATCGATTGGAGGAGCCAACCAATCGGCTGGTGGCACCCAGACGACCGGCCAGAGAGAATAGATCATTCATGAAATGAGTTGATCAACTCAGATGGCAAGGCACAGAGTTCATCTTGTACAGGTTGCATGTGATGTAGACCTAGATGACCGTGATTCCTCTTGGCTCAAGGAATCACATTAGGATGGCCATAATCATCGCTTTTATTGTTTGTGTATGTTTTTTGTGGGATATAGCATGTATATGATACATATTATGTATTGTGGTGATTGGATATGTATATGTATATAAAAACCAAATACCTCATTAAAATATTAAGTTTTAGATGCCTTCCAAATGCGACACACATGAAAAGCTTGATCGACCAAGTGTGGGCACGCCCAAGTGTGGTGCACCGTCTATCTCGTGGAAGCATGAAGGATGAATGTGTGGGTTTTCCCAAGCAGGGTGCATATTCATCGTGTTGGCTTTGGGTCGGACTTAACAAGGTGACCTAGATAGGATATAGCACCTTGAGGCATGGAGATGATCATGGCAAGGAGTTTCATATGACATCTTATCAAGAGTTGCATATGATGAAATTGGCAAGAGTTGCCTACCTGAGAGATCTATGTTGTGGGTGACAGCCCTAGCTGGTCCATGACTTAGAGGATTTCAGGATCTTGCCCACTAGAAGGTTGTACGCTGCAATCTTCCAAATTGATGGTGAGGGCTATCAATTTGAAGTAAAATAGTGGGAGCGATAATCAATTAAAGGCCTAATTATATCGTCAAATTTTCAAATCAATCAAATAAGTCAAAATGAGTTTTTAGACTAAAATTGCATATTTCCTTTTGTAGTTCAAATGACGACAAACAACAATCACTTTTCTTTGCGGTCGGTCCCTGAAAAGGACAAGCTAAATGGGACAAACTTCCACGACTGGTATCGGACATTAAGAATTGTTCTCACTCAAAAGCAAAAGCTCTATGTCCTGGTTACTCCAATTCTAGAGGAACCCGCTCCTAATGCACCAAAGGCAGAAAGGGATGCTTACAAGAAGCATGCTGATGATGCCATTGATGCAAAGTGCGTGATGTTATGTTCTATGAACCATGAGTTGCAGAGACAACATGAGAACATGGGTGTCATTGAGATGATTCAGCATCTCAGGAACATGTATGAAGATCAGGCACGACAAGAGAGATACAATGTTTCTAGGGCGCTGTTCAAGTGTGTCATGACAGAAGGAGATCCAGTTGGTCCTCACACACTCAAGATGATTGGGTATGTGGAGAACCTACAAAGATTGGGATTTCCACTGAGCTAAGAGTTGGCTACTGACGTGATACTGCAATCGTTGCCAGAATCCTACAGTCAGTTTGTGATGAACTACAACATGAACAACTTTGATAGGCCACTGTCATAGTTGTTGGGCATGTTGAGGACAGCCGAGACACAAATGAAGAAGGACAAGCCTAAGCCTGTGATGGTGATCACAAGCAAGAAAGGAAAGTCCAAGCGCAAGGGCAAGGGCAAAGCTAAGAAAGGTTCTTATTCTAGCCAGGAGTCCAAGCCGTCTTCATCTCTCAAGGCCAAGGGAGGCGTGACCAAGAAAGGAAATTACCACCATTGTCAAATACCAGGACATTGGAAAAGGAATTGTCCTCTCTATCTGGAAGAACAAAAGAAGAAGGAGGCGACTGATGTCTCTACTTAAAGGTGTCATGAAAGTAAACTTGTAACACTTTTTGAGGTATATGATACCAAGATGTAAAGTGTAAAGCACTCATAATTGGGGCAAGTGTTGCCGCCATAGATAGGAGTACTTTAGTTTATTTTCAGCCTATAAGGCATGTAATACAGTTATGAACTGCTATTACATATTTGCCAATAGATAGAAACACTTTATGTTTGCATATTGTGCGACAGTGATGGCAATTAATAAAGTTGATGTTTCAATCTTAAAGATATGATCTTTGTGGCAATGCCTTATTTATCTTGTGGTATTTGATATGCATAACATAAAATGATACCTAAAAGTTATAGATAACTCAAACAACCAAATTAGCATCAATCATGAGAAATTCATTTCTAGTTTCCATATGATGGATAAATCTAGACTCTTTTGGTTAGAGAACCAGTAAGAGACATGAATATCTTGGACATGATTAATCAATCTTCGCTAAAGGTAGTGGGAGAATGATTATCCTATTAGGTATAATACATGTGATGTATTTACATACCTATTGGAATAATGCTAATACTTCTAATGGTGTTTAGAGAAATACCAATATGAATATCTTGAAGTGTTCAAGATTATCATAGATGAAGTACAAATTTGGTAAAGTGTTGATTCTTGATGAGATC
Organism: Alisma plantago-aquatica; assembly: GCA_963693085.1. Classification (NCBI taxonomy): domain Eukaryota; kingdom Viridiplantae; phylum Streptophyta; class Magnoliopsida; order Alismatales; family Alismataceae; genus Alisma; species Alisma plantago-aquatica. Next base: position 494,613,447 of record OY856415.1, read on the forward strand.
AATGAATGAAATACTTGGACCAAATGTTTGAGATCCTTATGAGTGATTATGATAGTGTATCATAGTGAACTCATGATTAAGGCATGGTGATGTCTAAATCAAGAAGGAATCATACTATAAGGAGTCAGAGAATGATTATCGAATAACTAAATTCTTCTTAATAAAAGAATACCCCACACTAATAAAAGAAATTAAGAATCACAAGGGTTGTGAGTTCTTATATACTTGACAGATACACCTCAATTATCTATGTGATGAGTTGTTCATGTGATGAGTCAACTATCTAGATGAATATGAGGAACTGAATTTTGAGTTATGGTTTATGACCATTACATCCTAAATGACATCTATGTGAACCATTAGGTATGACCTTGATGGTAGCACCCATTGGATGAAATCCATAAGTGCAAATGAGTCTTAAGTGTTAAGACACATGGACAACATTTTGAGAAGGATGATGCTTGTTGAATGCAACTTAATGACTAAGGCATTTGGCATATGGATACTAAAATCGCATTCCTATGAGGAATAAAACAAGGATGTGTACGTGACACAACCTATAAGGTTTATGAATCCACTAATGCAAATGAAGTCTATAAGTTACAATGGACTAATCAATGTGATTGATTGAGTACAAGCAACTCAAAATTGGATCTTTACTTTGATGATATAGTCAAAGGGTTTGACTGATATGTTAAAGATAAAGAAGGGATTTGTGATTTAGTGGGAGCGTATTCACATTTCACATGTTGATGCAAAATGAAAATGTCTTGAATGGAAATCCAAAATGGAAATTATCTTTAAGGAAGATAGAGATGTTTCCTATGTGATAGGAATAGAGATCTATAGAGATAGTTCTCGAAAAATCTCTGGACCCGAAAAGAGAGAGCATACATTGGCAATCTGTACTGAAGTGTTCAGTGTGCACAGATTCAGTGGGAGAAACTTGTCCATAGTACATGGAGTTAGCATCCCAAGGCCAAGTTTCCAATTCTTATGAAGAATGGGAACACCAAGAATAGATATGGATCTATCATGTATGTAATCATCCCATTATCTTGATTGTATCGACATGGCAAGAACAAAATGCATTCATCATCCTGTATGTAGGACATGGCATTATGATGTGCTCATCCTGATAACTCGTATGTGGGACATGACGAGTGGATGCCTGTCTACTTCCAGTAATGGTTACTGGAATAACATAAGAGCTTGATAAGTACTTGTGAAGTACTAGATCTATGGAGATAAGGAAGAGTTTGATATAAAGAGTTACATTGATGCGAACTTCCAAAAGGACAGAAAATTAATCACAAAATATACATAGGATGTATAAAAGTGAAAGTTTGTTGGTAATTGGAAGTGTTCCAATAAAACCACTTAAAAGGAAATGCCGAGTATCTATGCGTTAGATAATAGCAATATATACTATATGGATCTGGAAGTTCATGAGATGAACTTATAGATATTCCACTCATTGATGACAAGTATGGAATCCTTGATCATGCAATGTGACTAAAGGTTAGCAGAGGAATACTAGATCACATATTACGACAACTCCATCTCATACGTGTGACGTATAGTGAAGAGATGAGAGACATGCAATTTATAGTGACTTTGGAAAGGTGTTGCTATTACTCACTATGATGGAACTAGAGCACAGTAACATGTGGGACATGTTTGAAGATCACAATGAATATGATTCAAGGGTGATTGGCTCGCAGTGCAAGTGGAAGTCTATTGGTATGTATGCCATGAGAGCCAATCATGGGATGATTGGTGGGATACATTAAGATTGATTTGATAAAAATCAAAGGCAAGCTTCCAATTCTTTCTGATTCAGTCATATGAGATAGTGATAGAACAGATTGAATGTCTAGAGAATGATAGTACTCAATGACGTATGCCTTCAGGTTGAGGACCTGAACGATGAGATCATACGAATTCTAAGAGTTTGTACATTCTTGTTATGTCCCTAGTCGGATGTCATTGTGGAAGGTAGATAGACAACAATGACACACAAGACTAGATTGTGGTGTTGGTTGATGACAGAATCTCATTAGTCATGATATAGAGATATCAAACCAAACACATAGGTACTTGTTAGAGAACAAGTGTACCGGACAGACCCACCGTGAGTTTGACACATGGAACCATGACATGGTAGTCACAGTCAGTACTCACAGTGATGGTGGTGAGTGTGATTCTTTGACCTGAAATCACTACACTCAACACATGTCATTGGGCACACTTTGACATCATCAAACGCAGTCCTAAAACATGGGTTGTTATAAAGGTGATGATTGGGTGGCTTTGACACATGGGGCTTTTGAGGGGTGAGTGATAGATATGGGATTTGTCCCTCCTGAGGGAGTTTGATATCCATGGCTAGTTGATGAGTAGGATTGAGAAAGGCGTGCACGCATGTGTGAATCAGTATGTGATATTGATGTCATACATATCTCTTCCATTCTACTCTGAGATCAAGAAAGTGAATGAACGTTGATAGGATGACTGTTCCATGCCTCGAGTTCATTCGGGATATTAGTGACAAAGGAATTATACATTCACTGTAACACCATTCACGGATTGTAGGATTGAAAGTTGTTCTCCAACTTTCTACTTTCACTTGGGTAGCACTGATGTGTGACTAGTCACCGTTGTTTGCTTGTGAAGTCATAAGTGTTATGGACTTTCACTGCCAATGTGAAATGGACCTGCAGGGTCACACACATAGGATTTAACCTGGAAGAGGAGTTTTGTCCACAAGCAATGTTTAGATTGATTACTAAAGGAGTTTAGTAGTTCAATTAAACACTCAATTAATTAATAGCTCAATATCATAATGTTCAAGGTGTTGGACATATTGATTGGAGTATCGGATTGATTGAAATTGCAAATGACTGATTCTGCACAATCTGCACTCCCAACCGATCGGTTCAAGTGTTGAACCGGTCGGTTGAGGTTGCTGAACCGGTCGGCTCAAGTGTTGAGCCGATCGGCTCAAGTCCAGGGTGAATCGATTGCTTCAAGTGTTGAAACGATCGATTTAACTGGTGCAACCGAGCAATTTGGGAAAGTAGGATTGGTGAGAATTTTTCTTTTGTTTCAATTTTCCAATTTGATTGGGAAATAGGATTGGTATTCGATACCAATTAGAAACAAAAGAAGGAAAGTCAATCGGGAACCGACCAGGACCACCAACCGACCGGTTCACTTGTGAACCGACCGGTTCAAGTCCCCAACCGACCGGTTCAGGTTGTGAGTTGGTTGCTTTTGTAGAAAATCTCGAACCCTTCTACTCCTGCTTTTAGTTCCGCATTGCCCGGGATGGAGAACCATGTCCCATGACCCTCCTATATATTGGGGTATTGGGGGCTTCTCAATGTACAACTCAGTGCAACCAGTTGCTCTGCAAAGTTGTCGTTCTCTCTGGCTTTGGTAACCGAGAGAGAGCCCGAGCAAGTGCTTCCCGCAAAGGGAGGTGCAGCAAGGGAAAGACAACTGCAGTTGCAACTGGAGGCAGGAGAGTGTGTTCACGACTAGTACGTCAACAGGAGGGTGCGACTCCTTCCACTTCCTTGTATGACAAGGAGTGTGGAGTTCCAGGTGGTCCGTGTGGACTACTTTAGAGGAGGGAGGTTTCTGCTGCTCAGGAGGACAACTGTCATCCGATAGTATGGTGTGACCAGGAGTCGTCAGTCTCGGTGCGACCAGGAGCTGCACAGACACCGTCGAAGACCGGATTTGAAGACCGCACAAGGTGCGAGGTATTGTCGCAGAGCAAGCCTCGGGACAAGGTATGATTCCACAAACCATCCTTTCCTATTATATAGACGTTGGCGCGTTTCCTTGTTCCGGGTTTGGGGGAGAAATTTTTTTTTTCCACTGCCTTCTCTATCTCCCCTAAGACCCAACAGTGACTCCATGCGGTCTCGGGACCGGTTGGCTTCATACGGTGTTGAGACCGTGTGACTCCATGCGGTCTTGAGACTATGTGTGGCTTTTATGATTTTTTGTGTCTTTTTCTGTAAGTAAAAAGGGAGGAAAGTTAATCGAACATTATATTTCCAATAAGAGAGGAAAGTTAAAGATTCTATCTAATTTATCTGAGAAAGAGCGTGGAAAACTGAGGAAAATTACTAAGATAACATCACAAAATTGGAGGTTATCACCCCCCCAACTTAGAGTCTAGCTTGTCCTCAAGTTAGATAGAGCTAAGGCATGTAATGGAGAGGTGATTTTATTTAACTGAGATTTCCATACTATTGCTCCAATTCTAAACCAGAGGTCTCCTAAAGTTGTATCGGGGTCTTTGCTTGCCTTAACTATTTCAGGTATTGAGAGTTCCTTGGATCTCAGGTTTCTTCCATCTCTTGTAGCCTGCATTGGGACAACTTTTTGTTCTGTGCATGTCGTTGATTCTAATCAGTTTTATACTTCTCCAAAAATCCTACCGGAAGCTAGCGTGGGTATGAGGGTTGGCTAAAGGTGTGACAACCGTCTCGCAGAAACAAGATCAACGAATTTAAACTAATGCGGAAGCATTTTGTTAGCAGCGAAATTAATGAAAGTCACCAAAAATTAAAACATTTTGTAAAGAGATCCACAAACGGTAAGACTCTTTGATAAAGAAACAAGGTAAGTTATTTACAAACTGATCTATCATTACACCTTTGTAATATCACATCTCGAGAGTCATAACACTGACTGTCCTGTTGAACTGTAAATGAGCAATATACAAAAATATCAAGGCATTACGCCAAAATCTCAGATCTATATAAAACCATCTGCTGACTTCTAGGACCTGAGAGTACATAGATGACTACATAGGACATTCTATCTACAAGACTTGACAGACAGTGTCTCCACCTGAGGATCACTACTATCTGAGATGTTGCTGCTACTGTTGTTGTTCACCCACTGAAGGGTTTCTTCTTCCTCGACGTCTACCTAAAAAGTTGAATCCCACAGGGGTGAGACAATTGAATAATTGTCCCAGCGAGAGTTATAACTCTTTGCCAGAAGCATTGTTATTGCAAACAAATGAATAACAGTGATCAATAGAATTATAAATACTCAACAACAGGAAATTTATTGAGTATACTAAGTAGAGAAGTATTCTCTAAGCAAACCATTTCAATTATAACTTGATTGGGTAACAAATCAATTAATCAATACGGAATATGAAGAACATGTATATTATTTGTCCAACTAGAACATTATAAACAATGTATTATCAATCATTGTTTCTCGTAGTTCAACCTAAGAAAATATGCTACACGGATGATTACATTTTACAAATATAATTATGCCTTGAGGAGATGAGATATACCGCTCATACTCCAACCGACCATTATGAAATCGCAATCGGTACCATACATAGGTCATCAGAAGAGGCGGATTTCTATGACCTCATCTTCCTCAGTCAGTGTGAGGTACAACATGTCGGACATCTTGTGTCTCTGCTATAATATCTTTCCAGGGTATTTTGGAAACTTCGCTATTAGAGTTACAATGGCATGTTGTACTCTCTTCGCCATCGAGGGATTTCTTATTTATCTCACTTTGATGTGGCATTAACAACATCATCGGGAGATTAGTAGTACATCATCCCGGCATATACATATAATGAAGGACTGAAAGATTAAATGTACATCTCACATCAATTCCCTCATTAGGACGTAAGGATATTCGCATCCATAACCCCCACATACTCAAAAGTATGCTCTCCAAGAATTCTATTAGGAAAACCTATTTCACCATCATTTAACTTCTGACAATGATGGATCTATGGTCAGGGCTCTACATGATATCATTATACTTGATTATTTAAGTACATTATAGCATTCTTTTAGCATTAGGCATGTTTTCAAACATAGACCAATAAGACAATTGCTATGAAGAAAGAGTACTATTTGTATCAAGTTTATTTCACATCTTGTTAACATTGGCATATCAATCCCTAAACATCTTATCATTGTGATTCAAGATTATGGGTGTTCAAACCCTTAGACCATCAAAACACTTGTTACCAAGTAACATATTTCCATCAAATCATTTAACAGTATGAATACGATTATAGCAATGCAGGTATTTCTCATGGCTCATACAGCCTATCAATCTCATATGTTACCTCTCAGTAGGCAACATAGCATATCATTACTTTCAAAGCTTATAAAGTGCTTTCAATGAATATGACATCATAGCTCATACCTGGATATGTTCACCATTTCATAAAAACCTGCATAAAGAATACATTTGATAGTAGGCACATTATCTCTATATCAGCATATTGCAAAACAAAGATAACCTTTCATTTCAAAGGTTGTACCACTATGCCCTTACTAGGGTTAGGGTTTCCCTTTTTGATTCAATTAGGGTTAACCAACCCCTTTAGATAAATTAGGAATAGTGTTTCCTCATATCATAATTCAATCATAGTGTTTCATGCTTAAAAGCATAACTCGGAATTAGGGTTTACTATTCTCATCATCATATTACCCTAGATTAGGGTTTACTATTCACATTACATCACATTACCCTAGATTAGGTTTTACTATTCACATTACATCACATCACCCTAGATTAGGGTTACTATTCACATTACATCACATTACCCTAGATTAGGCTAAGTTAATTCAGCATTGACATCATAAGTTATGCCATTACTATTGTGATCATTAAAGCTTACTCATTCAAAGAGTACTACTCACTCTATCTCATCAAGGGTATCTTTATTATAATCAACATTTATCACATCATGTCTCAATCAACTAATTACTTGGTTCTTTAACCACTTTAAGTATTTATGAGGTTTAGGTTAATCAACCATTAAACCATCTTTACCACCAAGGCATCAAACGATCTTAACCTTTTTAGACCTCAAACGGTCTTGTACACTAAACCCCCAAACGGTCTTGAATAGACCTTGAAACCGTTTGGTGTTGAAGACCATTTGGTCTTGTTGTCTTTTGAAACCGTTTGGTAAAGTGCACACTCAAGACTGTTTACCCAAGATGGGGTGCAGACCGTTTGGTCATGAAGACCGTTTGGTCAAGTTTGACTTTGAAACCGCATGGACACAACCGACCTTGAAACCGCATGAGACTAAACGGTTTGGGATCGTTTGGTCCCAAATGGTCTCAAATGATCTTGAGACCGTTTGGACCCAAACAGTCTTGAGACCGTTTGGTCCAAACCACCTCAAAATCGCAAGGACCAAAATGTGTCTCAACTACTTAAATTGAGTTAGGGTTTTCAATGTTAAACCCCTCAATCGATCATGCACATATTATCCAATCATATATTGAGTTAATTAGGTCAACCCTCAACTGATTTGACCCTCAATTGACCCTCGATTGATCATATATTAGGGCTTGGATCAATTGGATTAGGGTTTGAAATTGATTACCCTTCAACATGTTTCAATGTGAGTCTAATTGATTTGAACCCTTTGAACCATCATTCAATTTGGTCATGATCTGACCCCAAACGGTCTTGGAATCATTTGTATAACCTCCAAACGGTCTTGAGACCGTTTCCCATTATTTTATCAAAAACCAAGTCATTCAATTAGGGTTTGAACCCTAGGTTTGGTCACCAAATCAGCAATTAATTATTCATCAATTTGATATCATTGGACCTTCAATTGTTCAACCCTACTTAACCTTAGACCTCCAAACGGTCTTGGGAGACTGTTTGGGTGATCCCCAAATGGTTTTGAAACCGTTTGGGCCACTCAACCCAAACTTCAACATAATACTATTATTTAAATCAGTAATTGACCCGATTAGGGTTTAGATGGTTGATGAGCCTTCAATTGGTGAACCACTTGAAATTGATTGATGATTTCTTATAGACTTTTGATCTATTTTTTTTTCAACATACCTCCAAATGGTCAACGCCTGGTCAACTCCTCCAAATGGTCTTGGACTTTTGCTCCTATGCGGTCTGGTTGAAATCGTTTGCAATCAAACGGTTTGAAACCGTTTGCTCCCAAACGATTTGGGAAACCATTTGAGCAAGTGTTGGAGACCGTTTGCTAAAGTAGGTTTTTGGATAAACATAGGAATTAACATCACCTTCGTCTACCTCATGAACAGGGGCTGTTCTTCATGGAATTGCTAGCAAGAACACAAGAGTAGCAAAGAAAGAAGAATAACTAATAATTTTTCATGGAGATGAAGATGCATAAACGAAGCTCAAGGTTTAGAGTTATAAAAACCACCTCTAGGTCTGATCCAGATCTCCTAGCTCCGTAGATTTAATGGTGTCTTGAGCTCCAACAGTTGTCCAAGCTTCATTCTTTGAGTTTTGGATGGAGAAGATGGCTAGAAAGAAGAATCGTGTATAGAAAACCAATAAACCAACCTTGTTTTATGGTTTCCTCCATGAATTCGAGATAGATGATTATCCATACTTACCAAACCAGCTTGGTCGTCCTCTTTCTGATCCATATTTATCCTTTGGTTGGACAAGGCAAGAAGATAAGGAAAAGAACTAAGGGAAACGATCTCTTGCATTGTTGGAAAAAGGTCCCTTATATATTTATGGATTTTTAGGGAAAAAGAAAAAAAAAGAGTTATCTTCTTTTATTTTCCAACTAAATCCACCAAAACATGCTCCATCCTTTGGATACGTGGACACCTTATAAACTCATGCAAACTCCTCCATTATCCAAGATTTAAAGGAAAACATCTTAATAAGCTATATATATTAAAGGGCCATTTGCTTAAATCTTGATTATTTTAATATCAAGATTATCTTTCCATATTGATCATTCAAATGAGGTGCCCTTCTCATTTTATTTGCTCTACTTGATGCCAAGAAACATGAGAGATCCTCTAGAGGGTATATTTTACATGTTGGACCCTAGGTTTTGGGTAATTTGCACATTACACCAAATCTAGGTTTTAAGGCACAAGGATTGCTCTACAAGCTATATCTTGGTGCTCAAGCTTGTGGAACTCATATCACCACATCATATACGTTCTTATGATGTCTCATCATCAGAGGAACATCTTAACATGTGCAAATTGCAAGTTAACCCCTCTACTTGGGTAATTTGCACTCTAGTCCATTATTAACAAAACAATGTTTCAACATGATTCAAAAAGGACTGAAATTGAAATATAAGTTCCTAAAAAACCTTAATTACATTTCATAGGATAAACACAGGCATATAATCACTTATTTAAGCAAAAAACCTAGGGTTAGTGCATAACCCAGGTCAGGGATGTTACAAATTATCCACCCCTTACAAGGATTTCGTCCCCGAAACCATTACAAAAACATATTAAGAGAAAAGAGTAGGGTATTTCCTCCTCATCTCCTCCTCTAGTTCTAACATGGCTTCTTCAACTCCATGGTGATTCCAGAGAACTTTCACAAGACTTATGTCTTTCCTTTTCAGCTTTTTGATCCTTTTATCAAGAATCGACACATGTCCTTCATAAGATACATCATCATTCAATTCTACTTCCATAGGTTGTAGAATTGATTCTGTATCAGGATGACATTTCCTAAGCATGGAAATACGGAACACATGGTGTAACTTTTGTAATTCTGGTGGTACCTCTAGCTTATAAGCTACTTTTCCAATTCGTTCAATGATTGGATAAGGCCCCATAAACCTAGGAGCTAACTTTACTTTCCTTCCAAATCTAAGAACTCCTTTCCAAGGTGAGACTTTGAGGTACACTCTGTCTCCAACCTGGAATTCTAAAAGTCTACGATGCTTATCATCATAAGATTTCTTCCTATCCTGTGCAGTCTTTAACTGTTGTTGTATTATTTTAATCTTCTCAGTGGTTTGTTGTACAAGATCAGGACCTAAAAGTTGATATTTACCAATTTCATACCAACATAGGGGTGATCTACAACTTCTACCATACAAAGCTTCATAAGGTGCCATGTCAATGCTATGTTGATAGCTATTATTGTAGGCAAACTCTATCAAGCTTAGATGTAGATCCCAACTTCCTGTAAACTGGAGAACACATGCTCTAAGAAAGACCTCCAAAGTCTGTATAGTCCTTTCTGATTGTCCATCAGTCTGAGGATGAAAGGATGTACTAAACCTTAACTGTATGCCTAAAGCTTTATGAAGTCGCTCCCAAAAATGACTCGTAAACTGGGGCAATCTTTCAGAAACAATGGTAAGTGGGACTCCATGTAGTCGTACTATCTCATCTACATACAACTGTGCTAACTTCTCAGCATAATAGGTTGTTTCGACAGGTAAGAAATGTGATGTCTTTGTCAACCTATCAACTATTACCCAGATGGAATCAGGTCCTTTGGCTGTTCTAGGTAAACCAACCACAAAATCCATGGTCACGTGATCCCACTTCCACTGTGGTATGGATAAAGGTTGAAAAACCACTAGAGGATGGGTGAATATGGTTTTATGATATTTTAATAATAATTCAACCAAAGCAAGCAACCACAAAAATATTGTACAAGGGGACAAGGATTCAGAGTGGTTCCAACCTTAGCAAATACTAAGGCAGTCAATCCACTACCCGATTGCTTACCCAACCGGGATTTTGAAAGTATTTAATTTTATTACCTCGCAAGGATGTTACATAAAATTACAACACTTTCACCAAACCCTTCAGACAGCCTTGACCTAGAAGTAGTCTCACCAACCTCAAAGCAGCCTTCCTTTAAGTAACCTCAAGCTCCCCCTTGAAGTAGCCTTCCTCTTGAAGTAGCTTCCCGTTGAGACAACCTTCTTGAAGTAGTCCAAAGTCCACCTTATCCACCTGATAAGTCAAACCCTCTCCAATCCACAGCCTCCAACCTTAGGAGTAGCAAGGAGATAAATGAATAAGAAGGAAAAATAGAAATTACAATATCGTTGTAGCACAAGGCTTGATTTCCTATATCAAGCGTTTTGATCTCCTAACTAATGTATATGGAAGTGTAAGTGCAGTGGGTAGGAGATGCTAGACTATAGGACACAAATTTGGAGCAATGCAAATGTATAGCCAATGTTGGAGTTGCTCAATTTCTCACTACAATGAATAGCCAATTGCAAGTATTATGCTCAAGTGTTGCACACATATGTTTTGGGTGTCCTAAGGCTTTTCCTATTTATAGGAATGACCTATGAATGCTTAAGGACATTCTAGACACTTTCTAGGGGGTTCTAAGTGCTCAACTAGCCGTTAGGTATCCATTAGTTGCTTTAGCAACGGCTAGTTAATTAATCCTGAAAAGTGCAGACAGAACTCTTCTCGGTCGAAGAATTGTTGACCGAGAGTTCTTCTTGGTCGAGGACTTTTTGGCTGAGGGACTGTCTAGAGAAAGTGTATATAACATTCTAATCCAACTCCCAACTACCTTGTCTGCTGTGTCTTACGGCTACCTGGGTCATTCTCGGTCGAAGAGTTTGTCGACCGAGAATGTCTCCGTCGAGAATTTTGTCGACCGAGATTAACCCTATTTTAATGTTTTAAACTAAGTACTAAGTGAGGATGGAACATTCTCGGTTTGGTATGCGTATTGGTTGGGCATGTTAGGCAAAGAGGAAGCACGAAGGTACAAAGCTCGTCGGGACAATACTCTGTGGAAGAAGATATGGCAGGCGGGATGGAGTCTGAAGATAGCACACTTCCTGTGGAGGATTTGCACGGGATGTCTTGCGACTCGAGGACATCTTTTTGATAGACATTGCATAGATGACGGTACATGCTCATTGTGTGGGTCGGAAAAGGAATCCATCACACACATGCTTCTCCGCTATCCCAATGCAACTAAAATATGGGAGCAAACGCCACGAGCAACTCAGGAGTGCGTGGAGGAGTGTAGGGAGGAGGATATTGGTGTGATTATGGAGACCATGTTAGACAAACCATCTACTATGGAAACGGAAAGCGCAGTGGCTGCAATGTGGGCTGTATGGCGGACTAGGTGTAAGCGCATCTTCCAAGAGGCTGGGATTCAATGCAGATACATTTACAGGGAAGCTTTAATGGTGGTGAGAGGGGAAGGGAAGAGGGAATAAACTGCATGTGCCTTCGGGAATGAGCCGTGATTCATATCAGCCATGCAGGAGGGCAACAGAAGGCAAACTAGTAGAGACGAACTGGGGAAACGAACAACAGACAGACCACCTCGGCGTAGAAAGCCACCAAACGAGCAGGATTCTCACCGAGCACATGCAGGGAAGAGGAACAGGGAGCAGCTGCACGCCATTAGCAGCGACGACCAACATACAACACCAGGCCAGAGAGGGGAACGAAGACCAGCGGACGGAGGAGGGCAAGGGCGGCGAGCTGAACAAGAGCAGACCGAGTATGTGGGTGAAACCTGCAAGGGGAAGGATTAAGCTAAATGCAGACGGCTCACTGGGAGATGATGGGAAGGCAGGTATAGGCATGGTGGCCTGAAACAAGGATGGTGAACTCCTGGGAATGCTGGGAAAGAAGATAGAGTGGGGGGAGGACATCACCATCATCGAAGCTCTAGCTGTCCGAGCAGCGCTGCTGTGGGCGAGAGAGAAAGATTACAACCGGGTGGAGATTGAAACAGACGCGATGGAAGTCATTAACGCATGTCAAAACAAGAAGTCGTGGAGGGATTACTTGGGAGCTTTGGCGGAAGACATCATCTCGCTTTGTAGTTCATTTTCTTTTTGTAGTTTAAATCACGTCAACCGTAGAGGTAATAGGGCAGCACATGAGGTGGCCAATTCGGCTCGTAGAGGTCTAGTAGATAGTTCTGCTTCTTACCAGGTTTTTCCGTACAGTCTGATGTCCATTGTAAACCTTGATTTAGTAATTTAGTATGGTTTTTGCGGGGAGTCCCAATCATAGGACTTCCTGCCCTCCCTCAAAAAAAAAACTAAGTACTAAGTGTGTGTATGAGTGTGCAGTTGTGACACTATTGTAGGGGATGACCTATCTGAGTGTTCTGATTGACCAGGGAAGATCTAAACACTTGATTTGCATGATATCTAAGTACTTGTACATTATATACTTGTACAAGTTTTTACATTTGATTACAATCATGAATTAAAGCAATTTGAGCATATAGTTCTTCCAAGTAGTTTGTCATCCACCTAATTCCTACAACACTCAAGTAGCACGTTAGATCCACAAGAATGAAATGTTTGTCATCATCAAAACAAAGGGATTATAATAATGTCCAATTTAGCCAACAATCTCCCCCTTTTTGAAGATGACAAAAACATTTCCTAAATATAAAATAAGGAAATATAAATCATATGAGTTTCATACCTGAAGTTTACCTTTTGTAGCCAAGATATTATGAAACTCATTTTATTTTATGTTTTTTATTTTATATTATTCCTCCCCCTTTTTCATTTCAAAAAGATATCCAAGATAATCATTTAGTACGACTCTTTATTTCTCCCCCTTTGTCATTTCAAAAAGATATCCAAGATAATCATTTAGTATGACTCTTTATTTCTCCCCCTTAATTTTATGCTATGCTCCCCCTTAAATTGATATTCAATTTAAAAGAAAGGGATTAATACAAACCAATTATTGTTATATTTAGCCACAATTTATTTCTCAATCATTTGCAAAGGATGTTAATCCTTGAAATGATATGAGTTCCTTTTAAGTTCATGGCATATGTGTATTGATTTCTCATCCATTTTACAAGGGATGTTAAGCCCTGAAAATGAATTCAGATTCCCTTAAGCTCATGATGGATACATATTGATTTCTCATCCATTTTGCAAGGGATATTAAGCCCTGAAAATGATATAAGAATCCTTTAAGCTTAGAGTACATGAAAAGTGTCTCTAACGAAATGCACAGGATGTTAAGCCCTGATTTGTTTAGAGAATTTCATTAAGAACAAGATATATATCACATTCATGAAATTTGTAGATTCCTTTATTTTCATAACCAAGACTAAAAATACTAAGGTCATATCATGTTTACAGAGTTTTTGTGAACTCCCCCTTAATCTTATAATCAAGATAATTTTAAGATGCTAAGGTTATAACAATCATTAGATCATAATAAATTAAACTTTTATGAGAGATATGCACTAGAATCTTGTTTAATATACTAAGGTTGATTTCAAGAAAATGATTTACAAATAAGCATTTTGTCAAGCTTATTTTAGGTCGACATTGACTTCGAGCAAAGAGCCCCTTGGTCAAACTTGATTTCAACCAAGAGGCAATTTATGCAGATTTCCAATTTGAACATTTATATGTGAAGTATAATTTCTGTAGATTTTTAATTTGAACACTTATATGTGAAGTATAATTTCTGCAAATTTTTAATTTAAAATGCATTTGTGCCATGAAGTTTTACTATTTATGCAAAATGGCATCTTCATATGAGCTGAATCATAATGATCAAAAAACAATATCCATTTATGGTTTGTATATATGGATCAAAGATTATTTTAGCCAAACCAATGAAACATAATGATCATGGCACAATGATTATGATAGAATAGTAGAAGCATATTCACAATACAATGATTAAGATAGAAGCATGTAATTTCATGAAATACAATGATTATGACCATTTAAATTTTAGTACACATGGTTCCTACATAGATAGACCAAGAAATACTTAGGATAAACCATGTGGACTATGCTTAATTTCTTATATGGTTCATAATTTTCAGTTTTAAACCATGTAGAGGATAAACCAAAATAATCTCATACATGATTCATGGATTTTCAAGTTTAAGACAAACCTTGTAAATAAACATGCTTAATAAACTTTTTCAATCAATGAATAAGGTTTGTTCAGTCTTTATATAACACTTTTGCAATATGTTTAAGGATTTCATATTCATAATGTTATACCTTAATTCATGATGCAAAAAAAAATCAATATGTCTTATTTCAAAGATGGTCTCCAAGATTTATTCTTGATTTGCATATTAAATCAATCATTAATAACAAATTGATAGCAAACTAGATTAATTGAAAACAGGTTCAGCAGAACTTGATTCAGTCAAACTGTTTGTCGACCGAATTTATCTCGATCAGCATTTTTCTCGACCGAGAATGCTATTGTTTGTATAGGTTTTATCATATTTGTTGCAAACTTGAAAACAGTGACCTGCTCGGTCAACTATTTCTCGACCGACAATGTTTTCGGTCGAGATAAAACTCAGTTTGGTTGAGATAAAACATATTAATATCAAAGTAACATTTAGATCAAATCTCAACTAATCATATTCAAATCTTTATGTTTTGAGGACCCTAATTAAGACAAATTTTCAAAGATGTCTCTGCAGATTTGTTTAAAATGTATATTTTCAAGTTAGAAATTTTAATTACTTGAATCAATTTGTTATTTCATTATGTTAAGTTGAGATAGACATAGAGATTTAATTCTTTTTTTTTTCATTTATTGGGGGTTTTTGAACCCGTACTAACTCAACATCCTTTGTCTTGTAAGGACATGAGAAAGAATAATGTCCAAGAGGCAAACAATAATGGCAACATATAGAATCAACCTCATATCTCTTTCTATGATATTGTTCTAGGTTGTTATTGGGTACATATGTATATTTGCCTCTAGATACATACATAGATTGATTCTCTAGCACTTGTGTCTTTCTCCAACTAGGTTTTTGGTAAGATTTTCCTTTAGGCTTATAACCTAGTCCTCTCCTTCCAATTTGACGATAAGAATCATTTAAATTTTTATCAAGGGTATCATTGTTACTCAAACTACAAACTTTTTGTTGCAGCTTAACAATCTCATCCATTCTCTTATTGATGTCTAACTTTGCTTGATCTAGATTAGATAACAAGGAATCTCTTTCTTTCACAATAATATCATAATCTAGATGTGTACACAAAACAAGTTGTTTTTGAAGATCATTTACTTGAGTTTGCAAGTTTAACTTTTCTGGGGAAAGAAGATTGCAATTTGCTTCTACAGATTTTAGCTTAATATCATGATCTTCAATAACCTTTTTGAGATATTCATTTTCAGATGTGAGAGCAAGAAGTTTAGCATGTAACCCATCATTTGCTTTATTATATTTCTTTAATTTCTTCTTGCACTCAAAATACTTATTATGTGTCTCTTCAAGACTAGCAATTAGCTCTTCTTTAGGTAAATCAAAAAGGCTTACCTCTTCTTCTTCTTCTTCACTTATTGTAGAAATAAGGCATTCTTTATGCACATCTTCCTTCCTTGACCTCCATGGATAGCTGGGTGTAGTGTGCCTTGTCCCTAAGCACCAATTGCAACTTGTGAAGATTGGTCCATGCTTTTCCTTTGCTTGCAGTTGTAGACACCACCACCCTTCATTCTTCAAGACTCGATTAGAGATCCTTGAAGCCTACTCTAATACCAATTGAAAAACCAATAGAGGGGGTGAATAGGGTTTTATGATATTTTAATAATAATTCAACCAAAGCAAGCAACCAAAAAAATATTGGACAAAGGGACAAGGATTTAGAGTGGTTCCAACCTTAGCAAATACTAAGGCAGTCAAACCACTACCCGGTTGCTTACCCAATTGGGATTTTAAAAGTATTTAATTTTATTACCTCGCAAGGATGTTACATAAAATTACAACACTTTCACCAAACCCTTCGGATAGCCTTCACCTAGAAGTAATCTCACCAACCTCGAAGGAGTCTTCCTTGAAGTAACCTCAAGCTCCCCCTTGAAGTAGCCTTCCTCTTGAAGTAGCTTCCCATTGAGACAACCTTCTTGAAGTAGTCCAAAGTCCACCTTCTCCACCTGAGAAGTCAAACCCTCTCCAATTCACAGCCTCCAACCCTAGGAGTAGCAAGGAGAGTACAAACAATATAAAGGAAGATGAAGGAAAAATAGAAATTACAATATCATTGTAGCACAAGGTTTGATTTCCTATATCAAGCATTTTGATCTCCTAACCAATGTATATGGAAGTGTAAGTGCAGTGGGTAGGAGATGCTAGCCTATAGGACACGAATTTGGAGCAATGGAAATGTATAGCCAATGTTGGAGTTGCTCAATTGCTCACTAGAATGAATAGCCAATTGCAAGTATTATGCTCAAGTGTTGCACACATATGTTTTGGGTGTCCTAAGGCTTGTCCTATTTATAGGAATGACCTATGAATGCTTAAGGACGTTCTAGACACTTTCTAGGGGGTTCTAAGTGCTCAACTAGACGTTAGGCATCCATTAGTTGCTTTAGCAATAGCTAGTTAATTAATCATGAAAAGTGCAGACAGAACTCTTCTCGGTCAAAGAATTGTCGACCGAGAGTCCTTCTCGGTCGAGGACTTGTCGACCGAGGGAATGTCTGGAGAAAGTGTATATAACGTTCTAATCCAACTCCCAACTACCTTGTCTGCTATGTCTAACGGCTACCTGGGTCATTCTCAGTCGAAGAGTTTGTCGACCGAGAGTGTCTCGGTCGAGAATTTTGTCGACCGAGATTAACCTGTTTTAATGTTTTAAACTAAGTACTAAGTGTGTGTATGAGTGTGCAGTTGTGACACTATTGTAGGGGATGACCTATCTAAGTGTTGTGATTGACTAGTGAAGATCTAAACGCTTGATTTACATGATATCTAAGTACTTGTACATTATATACTTGTACAAGTTTTTACATTTGATTACAATCATGAATTAAAGCAATTTGAGCATATAGTTCTTCTAAGTAGTTTGTCATCCACCTAATTCTTGCAACACTCAAGTAGCACGTTAGATCCACAAGAATGAAATGTTTGTCATCATCGAAACAAAGGGATTATAATAATGTCCAATTTAGCCAACAAATGTTGCATTGTTCCTGCAAGCTTTTGGTGTTCAGATTTAACTTGCTGACACACAGGACACCACATAACAAACTCAGCAATGTCCTTCTTCAAACCAGGCCACTGATACATATCTTTCAAGTTTCGATACATCTTGGTGCTTCCTGGATGCATATCATACATTGAAGAATGAGCTTCCTCCAGGACTAACTTCCTCAAGTTATCCACATCTGGTACTATCATCCTACCATGATTACAGACTACTTGATCATCTGAGTTATGGAAACCTTCTCGTTTCTCACTACCATACTCTGATCTAATATGTTGAAATGCAGCATCAACTTGTTGTGCCTCCTTAATCTTCTCTCTCAGAGTAGGTTTTATGTGCATCTCAGCTAACAACCCTGATAACAACGATACTCTCAACTGTACATTGTCTTGTCTTAAGGAGATAAACATGTCCCTTCTAGAGCATACCAAAGAATTTAACTGTGCTCTATCTAGGGCTGGTGTTGCTGATTTTCTGCTTAAAGCATCAACAACTATGACGTCCCCGGATTTTCTAAAACTTAATCTGATGTGAGACGTCCAAATTGAAACCCTCACCTCAGTGAGAATCCCAATTTAAACACCCCACATCAGGATAAGAAGAAGAAAATCAAGGGAGTCAGAAGGAAACAATCAGTGCACATGTACATGAACAATAATAAAACCATACACACATGTTCACCATTCAACATATAATTACAACATGAATTGTTACAACATTTGATATTACATATTGAACAACAAACTTATACATATACACGTACTACAACTAAACTACATGATCTTAAGACAATAGGTCTACCTGTACATCAGCTCGCCACACAACTCTCACTATCCTGGATCTTCAAGATCACATGACGACAACCTAAACAAAAGATTACATGCAGTACACATCAGCACAATATTCAAGAATATTGTACGGAGTACGCCTACGTGTCTTTTATATACCTCTCATCATATCTTGGCAATAAGATAAAACTAATACTTGGCAGTTATAAAGAAATATAAGAAAAGCGTATACTTGCACAAAGATATTCATCGACAAAAGAGAACACATATTTTAAGCACATTTTCCATTATATCATCCATGCATTTACTACCTGAGAGTTGAATGCATTAAGGCCTTTATGATCTACTACCAAAGAGTTGGATCATTTCACAATGTGATTTACTACCAAAGAGTTGGATCACTTCCAAGTACTTTACTACCAAAGAGTTGAAGTACTTATTTCCAGCACTTTACTACCAAAGAGTTGAAGTGCTTAGATATAATGGAACATGTATATTATGTTTCATGTGTTCATAGAAATAAGTATGGAAAATCATGCAACATATCATACAAGAACAATCATTTCAATCAATATCATATGCCAAGTCTTTACTACCATATAACACAAGCATATTGTATAATAAGCCAAGTAAGAGGTAATGGTGTACCTTGATCAAGAGAAACCTAATCATCACATATATTCCTGGTGTCAACTACATCTTGGTCAAACCCTGGTTAAGATAAGATCATATATGCCATGCATTAGATTCCCATCATCTTAACCCTATTTATATCCATTTTAGGGTTTGCTTACTCATTAGGATATTCTCATTATTATTGCTTATCTATCTCTTCTTGTTATCTAGGATTGACATTACTGATGGTGTATTCCAGATTATAGTTCATCAACTAGATATACTCATGTGTCACATTATTATGTGAACATACTTAACATTATGTCACTTTCATTAACTATATAAGGGTTACATCATGTGTATTAAGGGTGCTCATCATATAGCTTGAATTTCGTGTATATAACTGATCTCATATTTATATATTATCTTCTAGTTACAGATATGAGGGTTTTTTGTAAATCTCATCATTTATTGAGCATGCATGTATTAATTGCATCATCTTTAGTGTTATTAGCCCTAATTAGACATATTAATCAAATTTCGTTTTTTAGTACATCAACATGACCATATTTTACATCATATGTATTATAAACATGATTATATACTTAGTTACATGTTATCATAATTTTAGGCCATCATTTGATATTTATTATCCATGAAACAAGTATAACACATCTTACATGATATTACTGATATTTAATCATAAAAAGCCTGATATTATAGTTTCATATCGTTCTACTAATTTTTCTGAGAAATTCGGTATATTATACTTATTTTTCTGATGCTCGAGCTAATTATTGTGATTTATCTAAGAACTGAACAATTCTGAGGTAAATACCTTTTTCAGGCCAATCAAAGGCCGCCACGTGTCGCGGCTCCCCAGGATCGCATTGGATTCTCCGACCGGTTCATAGCATCTTTGACTCAGTTCAAGCATTTCGGACCAACCGCTCTCCTTTCTTTCTTCGTTCCATTTAACGCTATGTGTGTTCTTCCTCCTCACACGACGCCTGCGTGCCGCAGCCGCCGCCAACTGGTCCACCTTGGGTGAGCGAGCGGACACACGCTCCTGGCTAGGGCACCGCCATGGAATAGGGTACCCATGACAGATCGACCAATGCATCCTCCTATTCGGTAGAACTTTCAGCCGCCAATATCTCCTACGTCTGTCATCGTTGCTGACCTCCAAGTTGCTGCCACAACTGCTTCTCCTCCTTGAAGCCTGCCTTCGTGCGCCTTCTCTTGGAAAAAAGGCCTTCGCCGTAATGGCTCTACTCTCCCCATTTCCAGGCGCCTCTCGTGCGATGTCGGTGTGCACGAACACATGGCCGTCGGGGTTGAATTGATGCTAGATCTGCCCAGATCCCTCTCGGGTCTGCTTGAGGTCATCGTCTCCTAGGTTTCTCTGTCCAGGTTGGTTTCCCGCCATGGCCTCCACTCCTATGAGAGACTGGCTACGGGCTCATGTTCTCGTGTTGAGTGTGTGCCTTCTCTTGCGTGCGGACTGCCGTCACGGTCTCCTTGGTTGCCCGCTATCCGGCTCGGCTCTAGGTTCACTGTGCGAGCGTGAGTCCGTGGGACTCAGTCTCAGCGTGCAACTCTGCCACTCTCTCTGATCTTTCCCTAGAAAACTGGTTAGGGGGTCAGTTTGTAGTTTTTAACGAGGTAAAGAACTGCCAGGCTGGTCTCGTTCTCCACTCACTCCATGAACAGTGATCGTGGCTACATGTACATGCACTCACCTCGTTGCTCCTTGCTCTTCGATATGTTTGAAAGTTGTTATAGGTTTATCATCATCCGTTCACAAGCAAGGAAAAAGATTAACTAAAGCTTTTTCGATCTGTGGTTTAACACAACAAGGAATTGCGTGATACATTGGATAAAGGCTAAAGCCACCTTGGTTAAAGGTTATTACCTTATTCATGGATACATCAAATTATACTAATAACTTATTGTAGGAACCTTGTTTAATCATGAAAGTAAGACATTGCTTTTTCATAATCACAACTTCCTTCCATTAACGTTTGAAGCCAACATTCAATATCAAAGCATAGAACTCAAAGTCATTCAAATCCTCAAATTCGTGGTTCACTTATCCAAATGAGATCCAGAATACTAAAAGTTACTCTATCACATCCTACACACCTTAAAAGAAATTTCATCCTCGAAATTAGGCCAAAATCCAGTCTATCACATCATATACATCTTAAAAGAAATTTTGTCCTTGAAATTAAGCCGTCTTGTTACTTCAAGGAACAACTAACATGTCTTCATCCACATATAAAGCACTATACTAGGAGCAACATATCCAAAAGCATAAGCTCCAGAACTATACCCAAACCACTATTAAGAGTGTCTAAAACATCTAGGGTGAAACACTCCTCCATAAAGATTGAAGCAAGGGTTTAGAAACTTTGGTTATTTCATGGCATATCTAATATGTTAGGGTTGCATCCTTATCTTTACCCATGCATTTGGGTTCCGTCATCATATTACCATGTTTCAAAGGAGTTCACTAAAGTTAACTCATTATATCAGGGTGTCATCAACATTTTATTTAGCTCATTGTTAGAACATGTTCATCAGTAACATATGCCTTTTAGGAGGGAGTTAACTATAATTAACCCACGTTATCCATCCAGATCATATCAAGGTGTTATAATCATAATGTTGTGTTGGCTATCAAACTATATTTTCTATCTTTATTAAACACTAAGATTAACACCTTGTGTAACATGTTTCATTCATATGATCTTATTTCATTGTTCATACTAAATTGCATCATTTACTAGTGAATTCATCACAAGATTAGAAAACAATATCACATTATCATCATTATTCATGTATATGGTTAACCATTTATGTGTTAATATCTATTAAACCATCTCTAGGTTTCCATCATATCATGTATATATATCACGTCTTGAGATTAGATCACCTCCTTACATATATTATATCACAGTTGTACAAGACAAACTTATATGAGTGGCTAATCAAACATATATCAAAACTTTATCTAGCCCAATTAAGGTTCTCCTGACCATTATCATGAGGGTAGTGCCATGTTCAATCTCTTTGAGCTAACTCAACTCTATGAGTATCACATGCACTATCTCTTTCTTCCCTCCTGGTATAGGGTTATTAGGTATACCTCATTGGCACTAGTGATACCCTTACAAGATTGAGCCACACAAGAACAAAACAAAGACATACTATGACATTACCTTCATAGGTATCTACCCATGAATCATACTTACCCAAAACTCTATTATATACACACCACTAGATTCCTATATGGGAAACCACCAACCCGAGCATGAGGCTTCATAGAAACTAAGATAGCTACCTCCTCTAGGGTCTTGGGCTCTCTCCCTCACCCAGATGGTAGGCACTCGTATTCATACTCACATATGCACATATAACCAACCTCTCTCTGTCTCTAGGGTTTGGTCCTCCCAAGGACATCTAGGGTTCAACAAGACTATAAGAATCATACATAAAGCAAATCAACTCATTCACTTAGGAGTATTCTAGTTTAGGACATATCATATCACATATTTCTCATATCTTGGAGTCTAGGTTCTATGACCTTCTCCCTGTGGGTCTCACCCCCTTTGGAGTTAACCCTGAAACTAGTCCTAACACTATACGTCCTCCTTCATAAAAGAGATTGAGGCTCATGCTGACTCACAACCTTGTCTCGTCTTAACATATCTTATCTCATAAAAGCCTATTTACTTGCAACATCAAAACTTATCTTGCATCCTCAAAACTGAACTTAAGTCCTCAAAGACAAACACAGATCATCATGAACTATCTTATATCATCTATATAAGACTGGGATCATATAATCAAAACTTATATCATCTATTCTATCTATCATATATATCAAAAAGGCTCTAGACATCTAATCTAGAACTACTCTCTCTTCTAGATTGATGTCATTTACTTTCACTTAGGTTGCATGACTACCTCCTACTCGTACATGTGTGGGGACACATTTTTGTAATATATATACATAATAAAATATTATATAGTTTTTCTCCGATAAAACAAGCGTCAGAGAAAACTATCAGGTTCGATCCGTTTGGAATCAAAAACTAAATCCTAAAAATGAGTGTCCCACACATAGTAGAGAGTACAGTGTCATGAAAACAAGTGAAAAGGGTGAGAACAAGGGGTAGACTAGTGTAGCAACTCTAGACAACGTGCGCAATATGTCTAGGGTTTCTCTTCCCTTGATGCACGTCATTTCCAAATAGTGCAACGTCACATACCACTGCACTACAAGGAAAGAACGACATCTAAGAACTTGCTACTCAACAAGCACCAGTCTAGACCTAGTTCTCAGACATCTAGGTGATAACCTAGAGGCTAGGTCAGATCTAGTCTCTAAAAGATGACTAATCCAACCCTAAAGATATTTTTAAGTACAAGGTTCTTTAGATTCAAGTTGCATAATGAGCAAATGTCAGGCTTTGCTATTGTTCATGCTCTTATACCACCTGTGACGTCCCCGGATTTTCTAAAACTTAATCTGATGTGTGACATCCAAATTGAAACCCTCATCTCAGTGAGAATCCCAATTTAAACACCCCACATCAGGCTAAGAAGAAGAAAATCATGGGAGTCAGAAGGAAACAATCAGTAGCACATGTACATGAACAATAATAAAACCATACACACATGTTCACCATTCAACATATAATTACAACATGAATTGTTACAACATTTGATATTACATATTGAACAACAAACTTATAAATATACATGTACTACAACTAAACTACCAGATCTTAAGACAACATGTCCACCTGTACATCAGCTCGCCACACAACTCTCACTATCCTGGATCTTCAAGATCACATGACCACAACCTAAACAAAAGATTACATGTGGTACACGTCA
The DNA here is from genome assembly GCA_963693085.1 of Alisma plantago-aquatica. Taxonomy (NCBI): domain Eukaryota; kingdom Viridiplantae; phylum Streptophyta; class Magnoliopsida; order Alismatales; family Alismataceae; genus Alisma; species Alisma plantago-aquatica. The sequence continues at coordinate 494,637,525 of OY856415.1, forward strand.
GCACAATATTCAAGAATATTGTACTGTGTATGCCTACATGTCTTTTATATACCTCTCATCATATATTGGTAATAAGATTAAACTAATACTTGGCAGTTATAAAGAAATATAAGAAAAGCATATACTTGCACAAAGATATTCATCAACAAAAGAGAACACATATTTAAGCACATTTTCCATTATATCATCTATGCATTTACTACCTGAGAGTTGAATGCATTAAGGCCTTTATGATCTACTACCAAAGAGTTGGATCATTTCACAATTTGATCTACTACCAAAGAGTTGGATCACTTCCAAGTACTTTACTACCAAAGAGTTGAAGTACTTATTTCCAGAACTTTACTACCAAAGAGTTGAAGTGCTTAGATATAATGGAACAAATATATTATGTTTCATGTGTTCATAGCAATAAGTATGGAAAATCATGCAACATATCATACAAGAACAATAATTTCAATCAATACCATATGCCAAGTCTTTACTACCATATAACACAAGCATATTGTATAATAAGCCAAGTAAGAGGTAATGGCGTACCTTGATCAAGAGAAACCTAATCATCACATATATTCCTGGTGTCAACTACGTCTTGGTCAAACCCTGGTTAATATAAGATCATATATGCCATGCATTAGATTCCCATCATCTTAACCCTATTTATATCCATTTTAGGGTTTTCTTACTCGTTAGGATATTCTCATTATTATTTCTTATCTATCTCTTCTTGTTATCTAGGATTGACATTACTGATGTTGTATTCCAGATTATAGTTCATCAACTGGATATACTCATGTGTCACATTATTATGTGAACATACTTAACACTATGTCACTTTCATTAACTATATAAGGGTTACATCATGTGTATTAAGGGTTCTCATCATATAGCATGAATTTCGTGTATATAACTGATCTCATATTTATATATTATCTTCCAGTTACAGATATGAGGGTTTTCTGTAAATCTCATCATTTATTGAGCATGCATGTATTAATTGCATCATCTTTAGTTTTATTATCCCTAATTAGACATATTAATCAGATTTCATAATTTAGTACATCAACATGACCATATCTAACATCATATGTATTATAAACATGATTGTATACTTACTTACATGTTATCATAATTTTAGGCCATCATTTGATATTTATTATCCATGAAACAAGTATAACACATCTTACATGATATTACTGATATTTAATCATCAAAAGCCTGATATTATAGTTTCATATTGTTCTACTATTTTTTTTGAGAAATTTGGTATATTATACTTATTGTTCTGATGCTCGAGCTAATTACTATGATTTATCTAAGAACTGAACAATTCAGAGGTAAATACCTTTTTCAGGCCAATCAAAGGCCACCACGTGTCACGGCTCCCCTGGCTCGCACTAGATTCTATGGCCGGTTCATAGCATTTTTGACCCGGTTCAAGCATTTCAGACCAACCACTCTCCTTTCTTTCTTCATTCTGTTTAACACTGTGTTTGTTCTTCCTCCTCGCACGACGCCTGCGTGCCGCAGCCGCTGCCGACTGGTCCACCTTGGGCGAGCGAGCGGACACACACTCCTGGCTAGGGTGCCGCCGTGGAATAGGGTACCCATGATGGATCGACCAAGGCATCCTCCTACTCGGTAGTACTATCAGCCGCAAACCGATCCTCCTACGTCTGTCATCGTTGCCGACCTCTAGGTTGCTGCCGCAACTGCTTCTCCTCCTTGAAGCCTGCCTTCGTGCACCTTCTCTTGGAAAAAAGGCCTTCTCCGTGATGACTCTACTCTCCCCATTTTCAGGCGCCTCTCGCGCGATGCCAGCGTGTGCGGACACATGACCGTCGGGGTTGAATTCTTGTTGGATCCGCCCAGATCCCTCTCGGGTCTGCCTGAGGTCGTCGTCTCCTAGGTCTCTCTGTCCAGGTTGGTTTCCCGCCATGGCCTCCACTCCTGTGAGAGACTGGCTACGGGCTCATGTTCTCGTGTTGAGTGTGTGCCTTCTCTCACGCGTGGACTGTCGCCGCGGTCTCCTTGGTTGCTCGCTGTCCGGCTCAGCTCTAGGTTTGTTGTGCGAGTGTGAGTCTGTGGGACTCAGTCTCAGCGTGCAACTCTGCCGCTCTCTCTGATCTTTCCCTGGAAAACTGGTTAGGGGGGTCAGTCTGTAGTTTTCAATGAGGCAAAGAACTGCCAAGCTGGTCTCGTTCTCCACTCACTCCACGAATAGTGATCGTGGCTACATGGACATGCACTCACCTCATTGCTCCTTGCTCTCTGATATGTTTGAAAGTTGTTACAGGTTTATCATCATCCGTTCATAAGCAAGGAAAAAGATTAACTAAAGCTTTTTTGATCCGTGGCTTAACACAACAAGGAATTGCGTGATACATTGGATAAAGGCTAAAGCCACCTTGGTTAAAGGTTATTACCTTATCCATGGATACATCAAATTATACTAATAACTTTTTGTAGGAACCTTGTTTAATCATGAAATTAAGACATTGCTTTTTCATAATCACAACTTCCTTCCATTAACGTTTGAAGCCAACATTCAATATCAAAGAATAGAACTTAAAGTCATTCAAATCCTCAAATTCATGGTTCACTTATCCAAATGAGATCCAGAATACTAAAAGTTACTCTATCACAGCAACCACATTGGCTTTTCCTAGATGGTAATCAATTGTACAATCATAGTCCTTGATTAACTCCATCCAGCGGCGTTGCCTCATGTTAAGCTCATGCTGAGAAAAGATGTACTTAAGGTTCTTATGGTCTGTGAAAATCTGGAATGTCTCTCCAGAAAGATAATGTCTCCAGATTTTCAAGGCTTGAACTACAACTGCTAGTTCTAGATCATGTGTCGGATAATTCTCCTCGTGTTTCTTAAGTTGTCGAGAAGCAAAAGAAATCACTTGTTTATCCTGTGTCAACACACATCCTAGTCCATTCTTAGAGGCATCATAGAAAACTATATATCCTTTTCCTTGTTCAAGATTCTAAAGGCCTTCTGGATGGGTAGGTGCCCTAGGTACAGGTATAGGCATCCTATCAGTCATATGTGTCATGGCATTCATGAATTGCCCAAACATGGCTTGGAAGGCTGGATTCCCCATGTCAGCTGGATTGAAATGGGGTGGTTCAGGTACAGGTTCTTCCCTTTCTTGGTTTCTTGCACCTTCTCTAGGTGCAGCAACACTACTCTCAGTAATGTGTTCCTCGTGTGATCCAGACATCTTTCATTTATCTTCTCCTCCTATATGAGCAGAAGATACTATCAGATATACTGGAAGACACTAGAACAAACTCTATAACCTAAGTCCTATGTCTCTGTAGACTCAGCGAACCTAGAGCTCTGATACCACTAAATTGTGATGATCGTCTCGCAAAAACAAGATCAACGAATTTAAACTAATGCGGAAGCGTTTCGTTAGCAGTGGAATTACTGAAAATCACTAAAAATTAAAACTTTTTGTAAAGAGATCCACAAATGGTAAGACTCTTTCATAAATAAACAAGGTAAGTTATTCACACACTGATCTATCATTACATCTTTGTAATATCACATCTCGAAAGTCATAACACTGACTGTCCTATTGAACTGTACATGAGCAGTATATAAAAATCTTGAGGCATTGCGCCAAAATCTCAGATCTATATAAAACCATCTACTGACTTCTAGGACCTGAGAGTACAGAGATGACTACATAGGACATTCTATCTACAAGACTTGACAGCCAGTGTCTCCACCTGAGGATCACTGCTATCCCAGATGTTGTTGTTGTTGATGTTGTTCACCCATTGAAGGGTTTCTTCTTTCTCGACGTCTACCTAAAAAGTTGAATAACAGTGATCAATAGAATTATAAATACTCAACAACAGGCAAATAAATGAATAACAGTGATCAATAGAATTATAAATACTCAACAACATGCAATTTATTGAGTAAACTATGTAGAGCAGTATTCTCTAAGCAAATCATTTCAATTATAACTTTATTGGGTAACAAATCAATTAATTAATAAGGAATATGAAGAACGTGTATATTATTTGTCCAACTAGAACATTATAAACAATGTATTGTCAATCATTGTTTCTCGTAGTTCAACCTAAGCAAATATGATACATGGCTGATTACATTTTACAAACATAATTATGCCCTGAGGAGATGAGATATACTGCTCATACTCCAACCGACCATTACGAAATCACAATCGGTACCATACATAGGTCATCAAAAGAGCCGGATTTCTATGACCTCATCTTCCTCAGTCAGTGTGAGGTACAACATGCAGGACATCTTGTGTCTATGCTATAATAGCTTTCCAGGGTATTCTGGCAACTTTGCTATTAGAGTTATAGTGGCATGATGTACTCTCTTTGCCATGAAGGGATTTCTTGTTTATCTCACTTCGATGTGGCAATAACAACATCATCGAGAGATTAGTAGTACATCATCCCGACATATACATATAATGAAGGATTGAGAGATTAAATGTACATCTCACATCAATTCCCTCATTAGGATATAAGGATATTCGCATCCATAACCCCCACATACTCAAAAGTATGCTCTCCAGGAGTTCCCTTAGGAAAACCTGTTTCACCATCATTTAACTTCTGATAATGATGGATCTATGGTCAGGGCTCTACATGATATCATTATACTTGATTATTTAAGTACACTATAGCATTCTTTTAGCATCAGGCATGTTTTCAAACATAGACCAATAAGACAATTGCTATGAATAAAGAGTACTACTTGCATCATGTTTATTTCACATCTTGTTAACATTGGGATATCAATCCCTAACCATCTTATCATTTGGATTCAGGATAATGGGTGTTCAAACCCTTAGACCATCAAAACACTTGTTACTAAGTAACATATTGCCATCAAATCATTTAATAGTATGAATATGATTATGGCAATGCAAGTATTTCTCATGGCTCATACAACCTAACAATCTCATATGTTACCTCTCACTAGGCAACATAGAATATCATTACTTTCAAAGATTATAAAGTGCTTTCAATGAATATGACATCATAGCTCTTACCTGGCTATGTTCACCATTTCATAAAAACCTACATAAATAATACATTTGATAGTAGGCACATTATCTCTATATCAGCATATTGCAAAACAAAGATAACCTTCAATTCAAAGGTTGTACCACTATGCCCTTACTAGGGTTAAGGTTTCCCTTTTTAATTCAATTAGGGTAAACCAACCCCTTTAGCTAAATTAGGAATAGTGTTTTCTCATATCATAATTCAATCATAGAGTTTCATGCTTAAAAGCATAACTCAGAATTAGAGTTTACTGTTCTCATCATCATATTACCCTAGATTAGGGTTTACTATTCACATTACATCACATTACCCTTGATTAGGGTTTACTATTCACATTACATCAGATTACCCTAGATTAGGGTTTACTATTCACATTACATCACATTACCCTAGATTAGGCTAAGTTAATTCAACATTGACATCATAAGTTATGTCATTACTATTGTGATCATTAAAGCTTACTCATTCAAAGAGTACTACTCACTCTATCCCATCAAGGGTATCTTTATTATAATCAACATTAATCACATCATGTCTCAATCAACTAATTACTTGGTTCTTTAACCACTTTAAGTATTTATGAGGTTTAGATTAATCAACCATTAAACCATCTTTACCACCAAGGCATCAAACGATCTTAACCTTTTTAGACCTCAAATGATCTTGTACACTAAACCCCCAAATGGTCTTGGACAGACCTTGAAACTGTTTGGTGTTGAAGACCGTTTGGTCTTGTTGACTTTTGAAACCGTTTGGTAAAGTGCACACTCAAGACCGTTTGCCCAAGATGGGGTGAAGGCCGTTTGGTCATGAAGACCGTTTGGTCAAGTTTGACTTTGAAACTGCATGGACACAATTGACCTTGAAACTGCATGAGACTACATGGTTTGGGATTGTTTGGTCCCAAACGATCTTGAGACCATTTGGTCCAAACCACCTCAAAACCTCAAGGACCAAAATGTGTCTCAACCACTTCAATTGAGTTAGGGTTTTCAATGTTGAACCCCTCAATCGATCATGCACATATTAGCCAATCATCAATTGAGTTAATTAGGTCAACCCTCAACTGATTTGACCCTCAATTGATCATCTATTAGGGCTTGGATCAATTAGATTAGGGTTTGAAATTGATTATCCTTCAACATGTTTCAATGTAAGTCTAATTGATTTGAACCCTTTGAACCATCATTCAATTTGGTCATGACTTGAACCTAAATGGTCTTGGGATCATTTGGATAACCTCCAAATAGTCTTGAGACCGTTTGCCCATTATTTTATCAAAAACCAAGCCATTCAATTAGGGTTTGAACCCTAGGTTTGGTCACCAAATCAGCAATTAATTATTCATCAATTTGATATCATTGGACCTTCAATTGTTCAACCCTACTTAACCTTAGACCTCCAAATGGTCTTGGGTGATCACCAAACGATCTTGAGACCATTTGGGTGATCCCCAAATGGTTTTGAAACCGTTTGGGCCACTCAGCCCAAACTTCAACATAATACTATTATTAAAATCAACAATTGACAGAGAAGAAGAAAGAAAGAGAGAAATAAACTAAGGACTATGGTTTATTAAGGTAGAAGATGACTGGGAAGGCACTGGCATCCAGTCAGTCGTCTACTCTAGATCTAGCGAAGCGGAAAGAGATTGACAGGAGTGTGCTATCTACTGATAACCCTATTCCTCTTGATGCTAGTCATTTTCCAAATCTATCTACAGTCAACTCTCCGCTACAGTGGGAAGCCTTGAAGCCGTTTTCTTCTGGGGGAGCATCAGACCTGCATTGGGTGGATACTTCTACTGTTGATGGAAAAATCATCTACCCTAGCAATGAATCGGAGGAGAATGCTATCAGATGGAGTAAGTGTCTCCTTGGATATGTTTTAGATTTCTGGCCGGATATCCACCTTCTTGCAAATCACTTCTACAACGCCTGGGGTACTCGTGAGAGATTTGAAGTCTTTGACAGAGGCGAAGGATTCTTTTTGGTTTGTTTTGATGATCTTGAAGACCTAAGAGATGTCCTCTCCGGAGACTGGTATGTTCTTAGCAGACCGGTTGTTCTTAAGAAATGGAGTCCTGGTGATCTTCAGTCTAGGCCTATTCTTTCTGAGGTTCCAATTTGGGTTGACATTCTTAATCTCCCCATGGAGTTATGGGACCCGAGAACCTTCAATAAGATAGGGTCTGTTTTGGGTCGTCCTCTTAAGATGGATGAGTCTACCTGTAGTCTGATACGGCTGGATGTTGCTAGAATTCAGATTCGCATGGGCAAAGATGTTGTTTATTTGAAGAATCTGACTCTAAGAAGTGACAAAGGGGTTGAGCACACTGTCTCTCTGAGCTATGAATGGATCTTGCATAAGTGTCGTGTCTGTGGTTTTTTGGGACATGGAGACTTTTGTCTTAGAAACACTGGAAAGAAATAGAGTGTTAAACCTGCAGCCAATGTTAAGAAGGTCTAGGAAGTCAAAAGGAAGGAGGTAATCCCTCGTGTTGAAGCTATTCCTACTACTGTTCTGGTGGGTGATGTTGATTTCATTATTGAAGAAATATTTGACGAGTCTGAAATAGAACGAAATATATTGGCAGGTCAGCCTCAAGGCATTGTTGTTGAGGATACCCTCCTATCAAATGATGTTAATTCTAGACTTGATTTGGTTTTCTATTCTTCTACTAGCGATGGAGGTTCTGTTCCATCTACACTGATTGTCTTGCAAAATCTTGATAATACCTCTCCTGATAGTTCTGTTATTGGCAAGGTGCTAATAGATCCAAGTGATAGGAGAAGGAACATTTTCCCTTCTGAGTTTCAATCTAATTAATGCTTGAGTATACAATATAATTCTGTAGGTCCCAAGTTCTCTCCTATTCTAGCCCAAGTTGAAGAGCTCCACATTAACTCAAATGCTGCTGAGGCTGACAACACAACAGCCCACATTGTCAAATGATTCCTCCCCTTTCTATCTCTTCCTAGAATGTTCGTGGTATAAGTAATAAGATCCATGATGTCCAGGAAGAGGTCAGGAGGGCAAACAATAATGTTGTCATCCTGCTTGAAACCAAGATTAGACCTCGCAAGATTAGCTCCTTTGTTAATAAATTTTTTTTCTGGTTATAGTTGGATCTCGAATCATTCTTCTCATGTCCTTGGTAGAATTGTTGTCTTATGGAAGGATCTTGATGGTGATATTTCTAGTGTTGCTGAGAATGACCAAGTCATCCACACGAAAGTTAGCCTTGATCAATCGTATTTTTTCCTCTCTGTTGTCTATGGTCACAATCCTGATAATGACATAGTAAGGTTATGGTCTTCTATTACTGATTTCATCTCTCTTGTTGATGCTCCTTGGCTCATTATGGGGGATTTTAATTGTGTTCGCAAAGTTGAAGAAAGGATTTGTAAAACTCTACCTACCAGGAAATCCATGGATGATTTTAATGACTGTGCCTTGAATTCTAATCTTTTTGAGATGAGCCTCCAAGGTCCTTTTTTTACTTGGGATAATAGGCAAGATGGTGATAGGTTTGTCATGTCTAAGATTGATAAAGTGCTTCATAACTCTGATTTCATTTATGAAAACCTTGATTATTCGGGTGAAGTTATTTCCAATATCATTAGTGATCACAGGAGGCTGTTGTTAGAATTGGAAATCCTAGGAAGATTAAAGCTCCTTTCAGATTCATCAACTCTTGGACTAGTCATAATGATTTTCATTCTATTGTCAAAGAGGTCTGGTCTGCTGATTTCCATGGGTATGCTATGTTCAGATTATATAGGAAGCTTGGTTTTCTTAAGGGGAAACTTATCTACTGGAACAAAAATGTGTTTGGTGATATCAATGATAATGCTAAGATAGCCAAACACCTTGCCATCAAGGCCCAAGAAGAAGCTGATGGTAATCCTCTCAATGAAGATCTGAGGAGGATTGCTAAGGATCTTAGGATTGAAGCCAATAAACAAATTGTTGTCCAAGAATCTTTCTATAGGTAGAAATCTAGAGTCCAGTGGCTCAAAGAGGGCGACTCTAACACCTCTTATTTTTACTCCTCTATGAAGGTTAGAAAAAACTTTAATTCTATTAAGAAGCTTAGTATTGATGGTTCTATTTCTTATGACTATGATGATATAAAGAGTGCTATCACTGGTTTCTACACTAATCTTTTTAATAATAATTCTCCTATGAATGTTTGGCAAGGGGAATGGTCTGACAATACTCTCTCTGTTCAACAGAGAAATCTTCTCATTTCTAGAGTGTCTAGAAGAGAGATCGAGGATGTTATTAAGGATATCAAGACTGATAAGGCTCCTGGACCTGACGGTTTTAATGGTCTTTTCTACAAAGATGTTTGGGACATTATTGCAAAGATGTGTGTGAAGCTGTTTTTGAATTCTTTGACAATTGCAAGATGCTTAAGGAAGCCAACATAACCTTCTTAACTCTCATACCCAAGGGGGATGATTCCACTAACATCAAGAACTGGAGGCCCATTGCCTTGTGTAATGTTTTCTTTAAAATTATTTCTAAAATCCTTGTGAATAGACTTCAAAAGGTTCTCCCTTCTATTATAGATATTTCTCAATGCGCCTTTGTCAAAGGCAGAAGTATTAAAGATGCTACCTTGCTCACTAATGAAATTCTTAGTGATTTTAAAAGGTCGAACTCTCCTGACAGGATGTGCATCCAAGCTGACATTTCTAAAGCTTATGATTCTCTTAGTTGGAATTTTCTTTTCTCTGTTATGTATCGTATGGGTTTTCCTTCTATCTGGATCAACTGGATTTGAGAGATTTTCTCTACTTCTTCTTATCAGGTCCTCATTAATGGTGAGCCTTCCATCAGTATTAAGCCTACAAATGGGGTCAGGCAAGGGGACCCCATTGCCCCATATCTTTTTATTATTGGCATGCAGGGTATTTCTGAGCTCTTCAAGAAGGTTGTCCTTGATGGTAGTCTTAATCCCATTCCTGCTTCTAAAGAATTTGAATATATCTCTCATCTTGTCTTTGTTGACAATTTGATGGTGTTTTCCAAAGCTAGTGTTGATGATGCTAAAGCTATTAGAACCATTCTTGATACATTTGCTGAGCTATCTAGTCTTCATATCAATAATGTGAAGATCTCTATCTTTTTTAATAAGAATGTTGATAGGAAGCCTATTATTGAGATTATGGGTATTAAGGAAGGCTGCTTTCCCTCGAAATATCTTGGTCTTCCTCTATTTTTTGGCAAACTCTCTAAAAGGCTATGTGGCTCCTTGGTGGATAAAATTAAGGCCAGGCTTGATTCTTGGAAATCAAATCTTCTTTCTATGGCTGCTAGAATGGAACTTATTAAGTCTACTCTTTCCAATATGCACTTGTACTGGATTTTTTCCTTTCCTATTCCAAGCTCTATTCTGGATTATATTGATAAAATTTGCAGGGATTTTCTTTGGGGTGAAATGGATGCCAGAAGGAATCTTCATCTCACCAAATGGGATAGGATTACTAAACCAAAGAAAGATGGTGGTCTTGGGATTAAGAAACTCAAAGATGTTGCTAAATCTTGCCTTATTATCAATGCTTGGAATATTGCATGCAAGAAGACACAATTTGGGTTAAATGGATAAATGAAAAGTACTTGAAAAAAGTCTCTTATTAGACTGTTAATGAATCTTCCAGTCATTCTTGGATGTTGAATAATCTTATCCGTGTTAGAGACTACATTCTAAAATATATTAATTTTGATGTTGGAGATGGTGGCCTCATCTCCATTTGGCAGAACCCTTGGTGCAATTCACATTTCCTTAGTCACTATGTTGGCAGAGAGTGTATTGTCAGGTCTGGTATTCCGATAAATGCCAATCTGAAATATATTATGAATGAGGGCAATTGGGTTATTCCTAAACCTTGTAATAGGGGCCAAGCTGACATTCTCAATGTGGTCAAAACTATTACCATTCATCATGGGCACAAAGACTCTATTTCGTTTGCTAATTTAAAGAAGGTCAATCTCCATGGTGTTTGGGACATTATTAGAGATAAGCTGGATAATGCTCCTAATTTTGGTTGGATTTGGAATATTAAAACTCATAAAAGAGCTACGCTTCACCTTTGGAAATCTAGGCATAATAAGCTGCCTACTTCAGATTACTCTAGAAGGAGAGGCCTCTGCCTTGCTTCTATTTGTTTCTTGTGTTCTAATGACTATGAAGATACCAATCATATCCTCTTTTGCTGCAATTTTACCAAGATGATTTGGGACTAGTTTAATGTTTATATGCCTAAATCCTGGTATGATGTAGAAAGTCTGCTGATTCCCAGGTTGAGGTGTCTGATGAGTCTTATCTTTTATCACTGTTGGGTTGAAAGAAATATCCGTGTGCATGAGGATAGAACTAGATCTCCTGATCTGGTTGCCAAAGCTGTTAACGATGACCTGCAGAGCTTTTTCCCTGCCATTTCTTAAGCTGCTCTTCTCTGGTATTTTCTACTATGGATTTTTTTATGGTAGTACATGTTGTTGTTGTCCTGGGTGGTATGAAGATGCTATATTCTGGTGGCTTCGTCTTGGCTGCTCAGTTTTCTATGACGGCCTTCCTTTCTGTGGCTTCTGTGCTTGCTAGTTGTTTGGCCTCCTTGCTGGTTGGTGGGTTGGCTGCTTCCTTGGGTGGATGAGCTTATCCATTTGGAGTGGCAGAGCTCTCTCAAGGTGCTTCTGAGGTTCTCTTTTGATGTTTGTCTTTGTTTGGTTGAGCTGCTGGGCTGTCTTGAGATCTTTCTAGTAGTTGATTTTGGTTCTTTCTGCTGGAGCCTTTTTGGTTAAGCTGCTGGGCTGCCTATGTTCTATCTCGTTGGTTGTTGGAGCTTTTTGCTTGAGTGGTCGAGCTTATCCTGCTAAGAGTGGCAGAGCTCGCTCAAGTTGTTGACTGGAGTTGGATGTGTTTTGGAAGAGCGTTTCTTCTCAGCTTGTGGTTGTCTGTTTCTTTGTGCTTGTTGTCTTTTTGCTGTTGGGAGCAGCTGGTTCAAGTGTTCGTTGGTGGTTTTATCTGCTGGAAGTCTGCTGTTTTGTTGGCCTGCTTGAGGCGTATTTTTTATTCTTGTTCATGTGATCGTTGGTGGTTTTGATCTGCTGGGAGTCTGCTGTTTCTCTCTGATTGGATAAAATCTTCTTGTTTGTTGTGTACTCCTTGCTATATCTTCTGCTGAGTTGACGGCTGTCTGTAGCTAATTTTCTTGCTGTTTTCTTGCTGGCGGGAGCAGTTTTGGTCTGATTGGCGATATTTTTCTTTCTGATCTGTTGGGTTCATGTCCTATCTTTCTTTGCTTCTGGAGATAATTCTCTTTGTATAGTTCTTCTTATCCTTTTTGGTTAGTTTCTCCCTTTTGAGAACTAACAAGTTTTGTACCTTTTTTCAACCAAAAAATGAAAAAAAGCAACAGGAGTTTGGCCGACCAAAAAAATCAGCAATTGACCCGATTAGGGTTTAGATGGTTGATGAGCCTTCAATTGGTGAACCACTTGAAGTTGATTGATGATTTCTTATAGACTTTTGATCTAAATGTTTTTCAACAGACCTCTAAATGGTCAACGCCTCCAAATGGTCTTGGACCATTTTCTCCTATGTGGTTTAGATGAAACCGTTTGCAATCAAACAGTTTGGGAAACCGTTTGAGCAAGTGTTGGACACCGTTTTCTAAAGTAGGTTTTTGGATAAACATAGGAATTAACGTCACCTTCGTCTACCTAGAGAACAGGGGTTGTTCTTCACGGAATTGCTAGCAAGAACACAAGAGTAGCAAAGAAAAGAAGAATAACTAACAATTTTTCATGGAGATGAAGATGCATAAACGAAGCTCAAGGTTTAGAGTTATATAAACCGCCTCTAGGTCTGATCCAGAGCTCCTAGCTCCGTAGCTTTAATGGTGGCTTGAGCTCCAGCAGTTTTCCAAGCTTCATTCTTTGAGTTTTGGATGGAGAAGATGGCTAGAAAGAAGAATCGTGTAAAGAAAACCAATAAACCAACCTTGTTTTATGGTTTCCTCAATGAATTCGAGATAGATGATGATCCATACTTACCAAACCAGCTTGGTCTTCCTCCTTCTGCTCCAGAGCTATTCTTTGGTCGGCCAAGGCAAGAAGATAAGGAAAAGAACTAAGGGAAACGATCCTTTGCATTGTTGGAAAAAGGTCCCTTATATATTTATGGATTTTTAAGGAAAAAGGAAAAAAGAGAGTTATCTTCTTTTATTTTCCAACTAAATCCACCAAAACTTTTTCCATCCTTTGGATACGTGGCCACCTTCTAATCTCATGCAAACTCCTCCATTATCCAAGATTTAAAGGAAAACATCTTAATAAGTTATATATATATTAAAGGGCCATTTGCTTAAATCTTGATTATTTTAATATCAAGATTATCTTTCCTTCTTGATCATTCAAATGAGGCGCCCTTCTCATTTTCTTTGCTCTACTTGATGTCAAAAAACATGAGAGATCCTCTAGAGGGTATATTTTACATGTTGGACCCTAGGTTTTGGGTGATTTGCACATTACACCAAATCTAGGTTTTAAGGCACAAGGATTGCTCTACAAGCTATATCTTGGTGCTCAAGCTTGTGGAACTCATATCACCACATCACATACATTCTTATGATGTCTCATCATCATAGGAACATCTTAACATGTACAAATTGCAAGTTAACCCCTTTACTTGGGAATTTGCACTTTAGTCCATTATTAACAAAGCCGAATGTACCGACCGGGCAAATCCTTTATCAGCCTTTCATATATTTGGATACCTTAGGGTTTCACTACTGGGCACGACACATCTACCTTTATGAGGGCAGCTGAATCAACTGACCGGGCGAGACCTTTATTGGTTCTTCATATAGATCCTTAGTCATGGCACAACTCTCATAGTTTTATTGTGTGCACCACTAAAAATCCTAAAGATAGTAAATCTTTAGATTTAGCCTTGCTTATACTAGATTGAGAACTCCACCCACGTATGCTAGGATATGTGGAAGTCTTATCGTAGTACAGTTAAGGGTTGAATCCACAGGACAACAGTCTTGTTGAGAGCAACAAGATGAAAAACGTTAGAATATCTCTTAACCTCATAGCAGTTGGTATCTAGATCGAAAAGTTTGGTTTGGTTGTTTTAAACTAAGTACAAGTAAAGTAGAGCAAGAAAGTAAACTTAAGGGTTTTAACAATGATAAAGAGCCACTAGGATGTGATCGACTTTCACCTCCACTACACATGAATCAAAATATGCAACATAAAACATAACCTGCAAAAAGAGTCTAAACAGTTAGTATCTTTGTAGATTTAGTTTCCTTTCAGAGAACTAACTATGAGAAGTGTGGGAATGTTGCAATGTCAACCATCCCCGAACGAATGGTCACCTACATTACATCATTCCCTTCACAAAGTGTGTTCCTCGACTAATCAAGATTGTACTTTCATATGTCAACTGATTCCATTTCATAGTATGAAAGTGCAATGATGGAAGTGAGTTTACTCTACTTCTTGAGAAACACTCCTAGATATTGAAACAGATGCATGGTGGATACATGCATCAAGAACCAACATTCAATCGAGATTCAAATCTAATAGTACAAACATAGACAATTAATACTAAAAGATAAAAGATAACACGAGTTGGTGATCAGGCAACACGCATTCATTAAACGATTGATGTTGAACTGAAAAGAAAGTATATCTCTATTGCAAACTATGGATTACATTGTATGAAATGAAAACATGGGTAACGGGGCTACTCCCCGCACCCTAGTGAATGAGATTACTCACTCATAGCTAGGACAAAGAAGGAGGCGAGAAGAGAGAGAGAGAACGCCATCCCCACAAAGGAGAGAGGAAAGTCAACCTCTTGGAAGGAGAGAGAATGACGATCTTCACACTTTATAGGTTGCTCGATGATGAGGTCTCCTCTTCCCATCTTCTTTGGTGAAGAGAGAGGAAGCAACTTCAGGATGGAGTGTGGATCTCAGACCGGCAACCGTTGGGCGGAGGATGGAGGTTGAAATAGCTCTGGAGTAGTAGAGGCAGCCTCTGGACGTCTGAAACTTGATATCTTTTGGGAGGACCCCTAAGGTCTTATTTATAGGCTTTAAGTGGAGTCCAAATGGTTTGGGCAGTTTTGGGTCCAAACGGTCTTGAAGTCCGTTTGGGTTCTGAGACCGTTTGGGCTCTGGGACCCTTTGGGCTCTGAGACCGTTTGGACCCTAAGACCGTTTGGGCTCTGAGACTGTTTGGACCCCGAGACCGTTTGGACCCTGAGACCGTTTGGGCTCATGCGTTCTTGAGACCGGTTGGCTTCATGCGGTCTTGAGACCGTGTGACTCCATGCGGTCTTGAGACCGGTTGGCTTCATGCGGTCTTGAGACCGTGTGACTCCATGCGTTCTTGAGATCGGTTGGCTTCATGCGGTCTTGAGACCGTGTGACTCCATGTGGTCTTGAGACCGGTTGGCTTCATGCGGTCTTGAGACCGTGTGACTCCATGCGGTCTTGAGACCGATTGGCTTCATGCGGTCTTGAGATCGGTTGGCTTCATGCGGTCTTGAGACCGTGTGACTCCATGTGGTCTCGGGACCTGTTGGCTTGATGCAGTCTTGAGACCGTGTGACTCCATGCAGTCTCGGGACCGGTTGGCTTCATGTGATCTTGAGACCGTGTGACTCCATGTGGTCTCGGGACCAGTTGGCTTCATGCGGTCTTGATACTGTGTGACTCAATGCGGTCTTGAGACTATGTGAGGCTTTTGTGATTTTTTTTGTGTCTTTTTCTGTAAGTAAAAAGGGAGGAAAGTTAATCTAACAATATATTTGCAATAAGAGAGGAAATTTAAAGTTCTATCTAACTTATCTGAGAAAGAGCGTGGAAAATTGAGGAAAATTACTAAGATAACATCCCAAAATTGGAAGTTATCACTCCATCATTTGTTGGAGTTTCTTCACTGGATCTTGTGTTGACGCTAAATCTATATGCAATGATGGGGCTTGATTTAGATTCTAATACTGCTACTGCTATTGGTAGTTCCTGCTTGGGAAGTTGAATATGTAATTTCCCTTGTTTCGTCGGCTAGTGTAGTTTGATGGGGCTCTACCTTGAGTGATTGTAGTGGGGTTAGCTAATTGGGACTCTCAGCTCTAACTAGATTCCCACATTGGAAACCTGGGTGGCTACGAGCCTGATTTGGGTTATAATACTCCTGTCATGGGATAGCATGAATTGAATCCATGTTTTTAGCTTGGGAGACTATATATTGTTGCTCAAATTTGTGTTTGTGGAATGCAACATATAATTTTCAGTAAAGAATCATTTTGTGATCCACTACATGGAAGAACTGGTAAGAAAGTGTGATGATTTGCACCTGAGGCGTATGGTGTTGGGTTTTAGGGGAGGCAGAGATGGCAGCAGAAACAAAAAAAAATCTCCCCAAACCCAGAACCCGAAGAGATCTCATCAACATCTATACGGTAGGAAGGATGGTTTGTATAGGCATACCTTGTCCTGAGGCTTGCTCGACGATGTTACCTCACGGCTAGTGTGGTCTTCACCTCCAGTCTTGAACAACATCTATGCAGCTCCTGGTCGCACCCAGAATGACGGATTGACGACTGACCTCTGAGCGGCAGAAATCTCCTACCTCTGTAGTAGTCCACACAGACCATCGAGAACTCCAGTCGTCCTGTCCTACAGGACACTGGAAGGAGTCATCCCCTTCTGTTGGCATACTAGTCACTGACGATACCTATCCCCTTCCTACTATATGGTAGGAAGGATGGTTTGTATAGGCATACCTTGTCCTGAGGCTTGCTCGACGATGTTGCCTCGCGGCTAGTGTGGTCTTCACCTCCAGTCTTGAACAACATCTATGCAGCTCCTGGTCACACCCAGACTGACAGATTGACGACTGACCTATGAGCGGCAGAAATCTCCTACCTCTGTAGTAGTCCACACAGACCATCGAGAACTCCAGTCGTCCTGTCCTACAGGACACTGGAAGGAGTCATCCCCTTCTGTTGGTGTACTAGTCACTGACGTTCTCTCCCACCACCAGTTGTCATCCTGCAGTTGTCTTTCCCTCACTATGCCTCCCTAGTCAGGTAGCACTTACTTAGGCTCTCTTGGTTACCACAACCAGAGAGGACAACTTCGAAGAGAAATTGATGTTCTGAGTTGTTCTATTTGAGAAGCCCCCAGTACTCCTCTATATATAGGAGGGGTCAGGGTCAGGGTTCTCATCGCCGGGCAATGTGGGACTAAAGTGGGAGTAGAAGGGTCTGAAATTTCCATGAATTGATACACTGCGGCTAGTGAACCGGTCATTTCACAAATGAACTGATCGATTGGGGACTGAACTAATCGGTTCATCTCATGAACTGATCTTTGGGGAGCTGAACCTATCGGTACATTCATGAACCAGTCGTTTCACTTTACTGGGTAGTTCCTAGTTGACTTTCCTCTTTCTGTTTCCAATTAATCCAAAGATCAATAGTTGTCCCAATCAAATTGTACAAGTGAAATGAAAATATTTTCTCACCAACCTAACTTTCCCAAACTGGCTCGTATGGTCCATCTGAATCGATTAGTTCAACACTTGAATCGGTTGTCTCACTTGACCATGAGCCGATCAGTTCAATAGTTTGAACCAGTTGGTTGGCAGTCCAGGTTGTGCAGAAACTAGTCAATGCAGTTCTCAATCAATCTCACACCCAAATCAGTTAGTACAACACTTGAACTTGGTGATTCTGAGTCAAGTCAATTTATTGAATGTTTAATTGAACTACTAAACACATTTAATAAAAAATCTAAACATAGGTTAAATCCTATGTGTGTGACCCTGCAGGACCATTTCACATTGGCAGTGAAAGTCCATAACACTTATGACTTCACAAGCAAAGAGTGGTTCCTAGTTGCACATCAGTGCTACCCAAGTGAAAAGGAAAGTTGGAGAACAACTATCAATCCTACAATCTGTGATTAGTGTTATAGTGAATGTATAATTCCTTTGTCACTGATATCCCAAATGAACTCAAGGCATGGAACAATCATCCTTTCAATGCTCGTTCACTTCCTTAATCTTAGAGCAGACTAGATGAGATATGTGTGACATCAATATCACGTATTGATTCACGCATGCATGTGCATGCCTTTCTCATTCCTACTCATCAAGTTGCCATGGACACAAAACTCCCTCAGGAGGGACAAATGCCATATCTATCACTCACCCCTCAAAAGCCACATGTGTCAAAGTCACCCAATCATCACCTTTATAATAATCTATACTTCAGGACTGCGTTTGATGATGTCAAAGTGTACCCAATGACATGTGTTGAGTGTAGTGATTTTAGGTCAAAGAATCACACTCACCACCATCACTGTGATAACTGACTGTGTCTACCAAGTCATGGTTCCATGTGTCACTCTCATGGTGGGTCTGTATGAT
The DNA here is from genome assembly GCA_963693085.1 of Alisma plantago-aquatica. Lineage (NCBI taxonomy): Eukaryota > Viridiplantae > Streptophyta > Magnoliopsida > Alismatales > Alismataceae > Alisma > Alisma plantago-aquatica. Next base: position 494,656,065 of record OY856415.1, read on the forward strand.
ACACTTGTTCTCTAACAAGTACCTATGTGCTTGGTTTGATATCACTATATCATGACTAATGAGATTCCGTCATCAACCAACACACAATCTAGTCTTGTGTGTCATTGTTGTCTATCAACCTTCCATAATGACATTCGAATAGGGACATAACAATAATGTATACTGTTAACATCTGCATGATCTCATCGTTTAGGTCACGTACTTTAAGGCATACATCATTGAGTACTGTCATTCTCTAGGCATTCAATCTGTTCTGTCATTATCTCACAACTGACTGAACCAAAATGAATTGGAAGCTTGCCTTTGATGTTTATCAAATAAATCTTAATGTATCCCACCAATCATACCATGATTGGCTCTCAGAGCATACATACCAACAGACCCCCACTTGCACTGCGATCCAATCACCCCAGAATCATATTCTTAGTGATCTTCAAACATGTCTTGGATGTTACTGTGCTCTAGTGCTAACACAGTGAGTTATGGAAACACTTTGCCTAAGTCAGTATTATTGCATGTCTCACATTTGTTCGTTGTACGTCTTACGTATGAGATGGAGTTGCCATAATATGTGATCCAATATTCCGTCGCTAACCTTTAGCCTCATTGCATGACCAAGCACTCCTTGTCATCATTGACCGAAATATCTATAAGTTCATCTTTATGAATTCCCAGATCCATATAGTATCCACTGCTGTTCTCTAACACACGGAGACTCATCATTTCCTTTTAAAACGGCTTTATTGGAACGTTTCCATTTTTCAACATACATTCACTTTTATATATCCCATATATATTTTGTGCTAAATTTTCTGTCCTTTTCAGAAGTTCGCATCAGTGTAACTCTTTACAGTGAACCCTTCCTTATTTCCATAGAAATAGTACTTCTCAAGTACTTATCAAGTTCTCATGGTATTCCATAACCCTTATCGGAACTAGACAGACATCCACTCGTCATGTCCCATGTACGAGTTATTAGGACGAGCATATCATATTGTCATGTCCTACATACAAGATGATAAATGCATTTTATTCTTGTTGTGTCCATACATAACAGGATGATTACATACATGATAGATCCATATCTATTCTTTGTGTTCCCATTCTTCATAAGAATTGGACACTTGGCCTTGGTATACTAACTCCATGTAACATGGACAAGTTTTCTCCCACTAAATCTGTGTATACAAAACCCTTCAACACAAATTGCCAATGTATGCTCTCTCTTTTCCAGGTCAAGAGGTTTTCGAGAACTATCTCTATAGGTCTCTATTCCTATCACATAGGAAAAGTCTCTGTCTTCCCGAAAGATAATTTCCACAAAGGATTCCATTCTAGAACATCTCATTCCTCATCAAAATGTGGAATGTAAATATGCTCCCACTAAGTCACAGATTCCTTCTTTATCTTTGACATATCCGTCAAACCCTTTGACCATATTATCAACGTAAAGATTTCCAGTTCTGAGTTGCTTGTACTCAATCAATCACATTGATTAGTCTGTTGTAACTAATAGAATTCATTTGCATTAATGGATTCATAAACCTTATAGGTCGTGTCACGTACACATCCTTGTTTTATTCCTCACAGGAATGCAATTTTAGTATCCGTATGCCAAATCTCTTAGTCATTAAGTTGCAATCAACAATCATGATCCTTATCAAAATATCTTCCATGTGTCTTAACTCTTAAGACTCATTCACACTTATGGGTTTTATCCCAATGGGTTCTACCACTAAGGGAATACCTTATGGTTCACATGGAAGTCATTTAGGATCTTATGGTCATAAACCATAACTCAAAATCCAGTTCCTCAATATCATTTAGATTGTTGACTCATCATATGACCAACTCATCATATAGATATTTGAGGTGTATCTGTTAAGGAATTTGAGAACTCACAACACTTTGTGATTCTTAGTGTAAGGTATTCTCTATTTAAGAAGAATTTAGTTATTTAATAATCATACTATAACTCCTTAGAGTATGACTCCCTTTTGATTTAGACATCACTATGCCTTAATCTTGAGTTCTCTATGATACACTATCATAATCACTCATAAGGTTCTCAAACATTTGGTTTGAGTATCTCATTCATTGATCACATCAAGAATTATTACTTTTACCAAATTTGTACTTCATTCATGTTACAACCCCAATTTTTGGGTTCCTTTGGTGAGGAATGTAATTTCTCACATTAAAGATATTGGAAAAAATAATGATATAATTTGTTTTGAATAAATGGATTTCGTTTACAATAGCCTTGATGTTTGTGTTGTGGGCTTTATTGGCTATTGGGACCAATAACAAGAAAATCCAATTAATAAATGAATAATTGAGTTTTTGAGAAAAGAAAGGTGTGGAAACCTCTAGAAGGAAAAAGAACTTAATCCAAAGGTGGATTTCATGTCACGTGGGTTCCTTGGGTTCCAAGGAGTCCAAAGTTGCAAAGAAAATCAATAAGAAAAGAAAAGATTAGTTAGGTATTTCTTTAGTAAGAAAGAAATTGAAAATATTGATGAAATGTGGAAAATAAGTGAAAAGGGGTATAATTGAGTAATCCTTGGTGAAATTTCGTATCCCAAGGATTCCTAATTTTGAAAGGATTACCAATGAGGAAAATAAAAGAGAAATAAAGAGAAAACCTCAAAAAGAGCTATTCTAATGAGAAATAAACAAGATAATGTGAAATAATGCATATTGATGCATTTAAGGATAATGAGTATTCCTTAAAAAGGAATTTCGAATCATTTGAGTTTCTTGGGATCCAAGGAGTCCCAATGAAGAAAGAGGAAAGAGAAAATACCATATTTGCAAAATAAAAGGATAATGTGATACATTACTGCGGAATTTTGTGATATTGATAAAAAGGGAAGTATTTTCTATTAAATAAAAATAGAATATCGTGACCAATGATTAAAAGGAAAATATAAAGAAAGTGAAAGAAATAATTCTTATATTTCTAAGTGTCCATGAGATAAGGAATATCAAAGAAGTTATGAGGAGAGAGAAGAATACTTCTCCTTGAAGGAATGTGATTCCTATTAGAAGAGGGACTTCGTTTCTTTGTGGGAAAGCCATCCTAGGACTTTGTTGACCCTCCCCTATAAAAGGGATAGAGCCCAGGGTCGAGTTCAAGAGAAATCCCACATCTCCCACTCTCTTCCTTGTCTTCTTCTTGCTTCCTTAAGTCCAAAACCCTAACAAAGGGTGTAGATCTACCCCGGGGACAACAAAGGTGTTGTGTGTAGTCTTGATGGAAGAAAGACGCTCCCACAACTACCATGGAGTGCCCAGCCATCTTCTCCTTGCTCTCATCCGCGCCCAGCCACTGCAGGAGACTATAAACCCGTGGGAAAGCACAAGCTTGCCGTGCATGGAGCTGGCCGTCTCGGCCGAGAGTGGAGGCCTAGTTGGGTGTGGCAGGGGGGACTGGAGGCAGGGAGGTGGGTTCGGGCAAGCTCCGAGCCTTGAGCTGGTGGGGAGCGAACGCACGAGGCGCTACAGGTCGACGACATAAGGGTTTCATGAGGTTGAAGACGGGCGGTGTCGTTTGGACAAAACTACCCCTCTGGGTACTGAAGAAATGAGTAACTTATCAAGGGCAGTTTGGTCTTTGCATTATGTTTTGCAAACCGGGTCACGCTGCATGGATAGAAACGACGTGGCAACTCCTGATTGGCTCAAGTAAGTGGATTCTTGCAAAATTCATAATTAATTAATTGTAGCTCGGATGGATACGCATAATATATGAATTTTGCTCAGAAGAACGTGAGGAATTCATTAAAAATTGAAGCCTGATTCCTTTTGCAATTTGAAAAGTAATGGAAGATGTCAACTTCAATGTATTAATGTTTAAAGAACCCTATTTTGATATGAGTAATATATTTATATGGGTTTAATGGATGATTAGAGTTGGTATTAATCTGGTAATGATAAAAGGAACATTAGAAACATAAAAGATGAATTTTGCACGTAAGTAGTTTAATTGAGAGTTCATGTGCATAAGTAAGCTTTAATGGGCCTTGAAAACCTAATGTTGGTAATTAGGATTACTAATGGCTTTAATTACTCGATTTCATGTATAGAAGTGAGTTTTCATGAATATAAACTATTTCGAGCATCAAAGTTCCTAATTTGTGGATAAATATCCTAAATGTAGTAATTAGGGTTTTCTCATGAATAAAAGGTAGAATTAATGATAAATAACGTTCATATGAGTATTAGAGCATAATGAACTACAAATTGATGATAAACGAGTATAATGAATTTGTCATGGATTAAAAGGGATAAAAACAGTAGGTTTGATGTAAAAGAATCTTAATGAAATTAATTGATGGTTAATGGTGCCTTTAAATCTGAGAATAGGGTTATATGTCGTTAAAATAACCTTAATTTCTTTTGTGAAGAATAGATGAATAATTAGGGTTTAAAATAGTAAATGATGAAGGGAAACCCTAATTGAAATGGAAACCCTAAAAGTGGACTAGAAACCATAAGTAACAAGATGGTTTGGATAGTTTTTGATAAAAAGGAATTGGATGTAATTTCAGGATTCTTGTACTTGCTTGATTGTATGTCTTGATTGATTGGACTACTCTGTCTCAAATCTGCATGTACAGGTATGTGGTTAATTATGTATAACCACCTAAGTTTCCCGAGGATTTTCCGGATGGTTAATCGCATTGAATGCAAATTATCTGTTGGATGTTCATACTTGCAAATCAGAAAGTCACTATGATTATGACATTAAAAATAGAAGTATCTATTCTCGCACCTACATGCCACCCTGATGGATGATGCCAAAGGTCAGGCCTAGATGGGTAGACCAATGGACACCTTGAGTGGTGACCCCAGACACCAAGCTCGGGAATGAGAAGGTGGCCTATGATATTGCATGACTAGTGGGCACCATGAGTGGTGATCCCAGGCACCAAGCTCGGGATTGAGAAGGTGGCCTTAAGTCATTGGCAAAGGAAATCCTAAGGTGGGTATGCCAGGGTTAGGGAAAAAGCGGTGGAGAATGTCATACTGAAAAGTGTAAATTGGCTTGTTAATTAACTTGATTGTGATAATTAGATTGTTAGCCATATTTGCAAGATTTTGGTTGTTCCCACATACCAGTATATTTCGATATACTGACCGATGTTTTGTTTGTCGGTGTTTTAGGAACAACAATTGAAAGAACAAACAGTAAGGTGACACATTGTGGAAATAAGAAATAAAGTGCAAGGAGGATTAGATAGAATAATTCAAGCTCTGGATAGATAGATTTCCAAAGTTTTCAAAGGTAAGTAAAATTTTAATTTTATACCAAATTCCAGTTAGTTAGTAGAATTTCATAATTATTATCAATTATTTGTCGAACCTTTGATCCTGTTAATTGAATAGCGGCTCTCACCTTTGGGTCTCCCTTAATTGGGGGTTACCGAGAGGCGGGGTCGTTACAATTCATGATCTTATTGAACACTTCACGATATTCATATTGGTATTTCTTCAAACACCATTTGAAGTATTAGAATTTGCTCCAAAAGGTATGTAAATACATCATATGTATTATACCTAATAGGATAATCATTCTCCCACTACCACTAGTGAAGATTGATTTATCATGTCCAAGATATTCATGTCTCTTAATGGTTCACAACCAAAAGAGTCTAGCTTTATTCATCAATATGGAAACTAGAGATGGATTTCTCATGATAATGCTAATTCGTTGTTTGAGTTATCAATAACTTTTAGGTATCATTTTATCTTATGCATACCAAGTACCACAAGATAAATAAGGTATTGTCACAAAGATCACATCTTTGAAATTGAAACATCAACTTTATTTATAGCCATCCTTGTCACAACAAGATGCAACAATAAAGTGTTTCTAGGGTTGCTTGAGGCTAAAGACGACTTGGGTTGCTGGATACCATCAGAACCTGTAACGTCCAGGCCCACTACCCAAGGCTCTAGTAGAGTTTCAGGAATGACGACTGTCCCCACAGACCACCACTAGCCTTAACTGCGCACTTTTTCATCACTCACGCGAATGCCATGATCATCTTCCCGACAGGTCACCCATCCCAGTACTACTCCAAGCTGAGCACACTTAACTATGGAGTTCTTTAGTGACGGATTCTCAGAAAAGGAGGTGCACCTTGGTGATATGGGTAGTCCAATCATTCCTTTTAAGATCAACTTATCCAAGGCCTCAAATCTTGGGATGTTACAATCTCCCCAACTTAGACTCTTGACGTCCTCGTCAAGGCTCAACTATATGGCTTCATAATCTAACCCTATTTCAGTGCAGACCCACAATGGTCGATGGACACCCAACTCCCGATCACAGAATACCAGCGCAATGGTGGCTACATCAACCACGGAGAGCCCTTTCCTACATGCCTGGACCGCACGACTCAAGACTAACGTGCCATGCCCATGTGGGCCCCACCTACTGGACGGGTTATGGCTCTGATACCATTATGCAATGCCTGGGCCCACTACCCAAGGCTCTAATAAAGTTTCAAGAATGACGATTGTACCCACAGACCACCACTAGCCTTAATTGTGTGCTTTGTCCTCACTTACTCACATGCCAGGATCATCTTCCTGACTGGTCACCCATCCCAGTACTACTCCAAGGTGAGCACACTTAACTATGGAGTTCTTTAGTGATGGGTTCGTAGAAAAGAAGGTGCACCTTGGTGATATGGGTAGTCCAATCATTCCTTTTAAGATCAACTTATCCAAGGCCTCAAATCCTGGGATGTTATAGAACCCTTCTTAGCTTTGCCCTTACCCTTGCCCTTGGACCTGCCTTTCTTTCTGTTGATCAACATCATAGACTTAGGCTTTTCCTTTTTCATTTGTGCCTCAGCTGTCCTCAACATGCCCAACAACTTTGTCAATGTCTTGTCAAAGTTGTTCATGTTGTAGTTCATCATGCATTGTATGATTCTCGCAACATTTGTAGTATCATACCAGTAGCCAACTCTTGACTCATAGGGAATCCCAATCTAGTTAGGTTTTCCACATACCCAATCACATTGAGTGTGTGAAAACCAACTGAATCTCCTTCTATCATGACATACTAGGACAATGTCTTAGAGACATCATATGTCTCATGTTGTCTCTACAACTCACAGTTCAGAGAATACAACATTAAGCACTCCACATTAATAGCATCCTTAGTATGCTTCCAGTAAGCATCCCTTTCAGCCTTTGATGTGGTGGAAGCGAGTTCATATGGTTCTAGTATAACTAGGACTTAGAGCTTTCACACTTTTATTGAGAACACTTCTCAACATCCTAATCAGTCATGGAATTATTCCCATTTAGTTTGTCCGTCTCAAGGACCGATAGCAAAGAAAGTGATTATTGTTTATAGACATTTCTTACAAAAAGGAAATATATGCAATTTAGTCCAAAAACTCATTTTTTACTTATTTGATTGATTTAAAAAAGTTTTATGATATAATTAGGACTTTAATTAATTATCACTCCCACTATTTTTTTTCAAATTGATAGCCCTCACCACCAATTCAGAAGATTGTAGCGTACAACCTTCTAGTGGGTCAAGATCCTGAAATCCTCTCAGTCATGGACCATCTAGGGCTGTCACCCACAACTTAGATCTTCCAAGTAGGCAGCTCTTGCCAATTGCATCATATGCAACTCTTTAAAGATGTCATGCGCAACTCCTTGCCATGATCACCTCTATGCCTCAAGGTGCTAGATCCTATCTAGGTCACCTTGTTAAGTCTGACCCAAAGCCAACACGATGAATATGCACCCTCCTAGGGAATACCCACATATCCATCCTTCACGCTTCCATGAGATAGACGGTGCACCACGCTAGGGCGTTCCCATACTTGGTCGATCAAGCTTTTCACGTGTGTCGCATTTGGAAGGCATCTAAAACTTAATATTTATTGTGGGATTTGGTTTAATAGGTACATATACATATCCAATCACCACAATATATAGTACATATCATATACATGCTATATCCCACAAGAAAATATGTGAAATGATAAAAGGAATGATTATGGCCATCCTAATGTGATTCCTTAAGCCAAGAGGAATCATGGTCATCTAGGTCCACATCACATGCAATCTGTACAAGATGAACACTGTGCTTTTCCGTTCTGGGTTTGATCAACTCATCTCCATGATTGATCGGCTCGCCATTAGGCCGGTCGGTTGGGTGCCACCAGTCGATCTACTGGCACCTCCATCCAATCAGTTCACATGTCATCGTGCATCTCCTCAGGTTGCCACCTGCTCATCTCGCTCCAGGAACCAGTCGCCTTAGTCCACCAGCCAGTCATCTCACTCCTGAGACGATCGACTCGATCCTCTAGGTGTCCGTCGTTCTTTGACATAATAGGAAATAAACTAATCCTATTTACAATTGCATTGGGAAACCCTGATTTACATTCGGGGGGAACAAAGGTAGGAAATAATTCTAGAGTTATCTCAAGTTACATTAGGAATATGAGATAGGGAATCAGTGTGCAGATCGAGATGCAAGCAACCAAAATCAACCACATATAGATTTAGGGTTTATGGCCACAATCATGCTACAATTACCATAGAAATCATTTATGGATGACGAGTATCGAGTGCATTTATATACCATATCATATATGTATATATAGGGATTTGTGGATTTATATTGGACATGCATAAAGCCAATTAATTATTCACATCGTATGTAATAAATAAAAGGTGACAAACCAAAAAACCAATCACATCGATTATCCTAAAGTATAGAATGTTGACGTGTCGCTGATACCACTGTTGGGTTTAGGGGAGGCAGAGATGGCAACAGAAACAAAAAAATTTATTCCCAAACCCAAAACCTGAAGAGATCTCGTCAACATCTATACGATAGGAAGGATGGTTTGTAGGGGCATACCTTGTCTCGAGGCTTGCTCGATGACGTTACGTTGCGGCTAGCGCGATCTTCACCTCCTGTCTGAGACAACGTCTGTGCAACTCCTGGTCGCACCTGGACTGACAGATTGATGACTGTCCTCCGAATAGTAGAAATCTCCCGCCTCTGTAGTAGTCTACATGGACCACCGGGAACTCCAGTCGTCTTGTCCTACAGGACACTGGAAGGAGTCATCCCCTTCTATCAGCGTACTAGTCACTGACGTGCTCTCCCACCACCAGTTGTCATCCTGTAGTTGTCTTTCCCCTGTTGTGCCTCCCTAGTCGGGTAGCACTTGCTTGGTCTCTCTCAGTTACCACAACTAGAGAGGACAACTTTATAGAGCAACTGATGTTCTAAGTTGTTCTATATGAGAAGCCCCCAGTACCCCTCTATATATAGGAGGGGTCAGGGTCAGGTTTCTCAGCCTCGGGCGATGCAGGACTAAAGTGGGAGTAGAAGGGTCCGAAATTTCCACGAATTGATACACTACGGCAAGTGAACCGGTCATTTAACAAACAAACTGATCATTTAAGGACTGAACCGATCGGTTCATCTCATGAACTAGTCGTTTGGGGAGCCAAACCGATCGATTCATTCATGAACTGGTCGTTTCACTTCCCAGGGCAGTTCCCAATTGACTTTCCTCTTTCCATTTCCAATTAATCCAAAGATCAATACTTGTCTCAATCGAATTGTACAAGTGAAACAAAAATATTTTCTCACCAACCTAACTTTCCCAAATTGGCTCGTTTGGTCTAGCTGAACCGATCAGTTCAACACTTGAACCGGTTGCCTCACTTGACCATAAGTCGATCGGTTCAACAGTTTGAACTGGTCGGTAGGCAGTCCAGGTTGTGTAGAAATCAATCAATGCAGTTCTCAATCAATTTGACACCCAAATCAGTTAGTCCAACACTTGAACTTGGTGATTCTGAGTCAATTCAATTGATTGAATGTTTAATTGAACTACTAAACACATTTAGTAAACAATCTAAACATCATTAGTGGATAAACTCCTCTTTCAGGTTAAATCCTATCTATGTGACCCTGTAGGGCCATTTCACGTTGGCAGTGAAAGTCCATGACACTTATGAATTCACAAGCAAAGAGCGGTGCCTAGTCGCACTTCAGTGCTACCCAAGTGAAAAGGAAAGTTGGAGAACAACTTTCAATCTTACAATCCACATTGGTGTTACAATGAATGTATAATTCCTTTTTCACTGATATCCCGAATGAACTCAAGGCATGGAACAATCATCCTTTCAATGTTCATTCACTTCCTTGATCTCAGAGCAGACTGGATGAGATATGTGTGACACCAATGTCACATATTCATTCACACCTACATACACATTCCTTTCTCAGTCCTACTCATAAAGTGGCCATAGACATCAAACTCCCTTTGGAGGGACAAATCCCATATCTATCACTCACCCCTCAAAAGCCCCATGTGTCAAAGTCACCCAATCATCACCTTTATAACAATCTATATTTCAGGACTACATTTGATGATGTCAAAGTGTACCCAATGACATGTGTTGAGTGTAGTGATTTCAGGTCAAAGAATCAAACTCACCATCATCACTGTGAGAGTTGACTGTGACTACCAAGTCATGGTTCCATGTGTCACTCTCACGGTGGGTCTATCTGATACACTTGTTCTCTAACAAGTACCTATGTGCTTGGTTTGATATCACTATATCATGACTAATGAGATTCTGTCATCAACCAAGACACAATCTAGTCTTGTGTGTCATTGTTGTCTATCAACCTTCCACAATGACATCTGACTAGGGACATAACAAGAATGTATACTCTTAACATCCGTATGATCTCATTGTTTAGGTCACGTACTTGAAGGCATACGTCATTGAGTATTATCATTCTCTAGACATTCAATATGTTCTATCATTATCTCAACTAACTGAACCAAAATGAATTGGAATCTTGCCTTTGAAGTTTATCAAATAAATCTTAATGTATCCCATCAATCATCCCATGATTGGCTCTCAGGGCATACATACCAACATATGGTTCTTCCTCTCACATGCATTGAAGGATTTTTCAAGATTATCCTATTTGATAGAGAAAGATTTTAGTGTTTTAGGTATGGATTTGAGTTCTGAATGATCCTCTAATATAGCTACTTTAAGAAAGATTTCTCAAAAATAGCAAAACCCATGACCAAATTATTGACCAAGGACACTGAGTTCAATTTTGACCAAGAATGCTCACAAAGCTTCACAATTTTGAAGAATACTTTAATCTCTGCACCCATACTAAGGGCCCTAGACTAGTCACAACCTTTTCAAATAATGTGTGACGCTAGTGACTATGCCATAGGGGCCGTGTTAGGACAGAGAATCGACAAAAAGGCATATGTCATATACTATGCATCCAAGACGCTTGATGAAGCGCAAAATAACTACACCACTACAGAAAAAGAGTTCTTAGCTATCATCTATGTGTTCGAAAAATTCCACTCCTACCTGATTGGATTTAAGGTCATAGTTTACACTGACCACTCTGCCATACAATATCTAATTCAGAAGCAAGACGCCAAACCCAGACTTATCCGCTGGGTGTTGATGCTTCAGGAATTTGATTTGGAAATCAAAGACAAAAGCGGAGTGGAAAACGTCATCGCTGGTCATCTCAGCCATATTGAAGTCAAGGATGATGATAAAGTACCTATCTGAGACTCTCTCCCTAATGACCAGCTAATGAAAATTACCACAGGATTCCCCTGGTATGCCGACATAGTAAATTATCTGGCTACGGGAATCATTCACCCTTCCGCCTCTTACCATGACAAAAAGAAATTCCTCCACGACGTCAAGAAATACTATTGGGACGAACCTTATCTTTTTTGTCTATGTGTAGACGGACTTTTTCGTCGTTGCCTACCTGAAGAAGAGATTACTCCTATCCTAGAACATTGTCATTCCGGTCCCACTGGGGGACATATGAGTTCGAAAAAGGCCGCCATGAAAGTTTTACAATCGGGTTTCTTTTGGCTAACAATAGCGAAGGATTCCTATGATTTTGTAAAATCATGCAACAAATGTCAACTCTCTGGTGGTATAACCAAAAGGAACAAAATGCCCCTCACTATGTGGCAAGAGATTGAACTTTTTGATGTGTGGGGGATAGATTACATGGGTCCCTTTCCCTCTTCATATGGATTTTCCTACATACTGGTTGTTGTGGATTATGTTTCAAAATGGGTAGAAGTTATACCCACAATCTCCAGCGATTCCAAACCAGTCATTAAGATGTTTAAAGATATCATTTTTCCTAGATTCGGAGTTCCCCGAACTGTCATATCCGACGGAGGAACCCATTTTCTGGAGCAAAGCTTTGAAGCCCTCTTAAAGAAATACAGAGTCAACCATAAAGTTGCCACGCCTTACCATCCACAAACTAGTGGTCACGTTGAAGTTTCTAACAGACAACTAAAGGAATCTTAGAGAAAACCGTCAATAGACACTATACCGACTGGTCCACCAAGCTTCCTGATGCCCTTTGGGCTTACCGAATAGCTTATAAAACACCAATAGGAACAACCCCGTTGCATTTGGTATATGGGAAATCATATCATCTTCCAGTTGAACTGGAACACAAGGCTTGGTGGGCCATTAAACAATTGAATTTCAATTTTAAAAGTGCTGGAGAAAACAGATAACTCCAGCTACAAGAACTAGAGGAGCTCAGAATGACCGCTTATCAAAGTTCCAGGATTTATAAAGAACAAACCAAGATGTGGCACAATGGTCATCTAAAAAGAAAAGACATCGCCATTGGAGATAAAGTCCTTCTTTTCAACTCCAGGCTCAAAATGATCCCCGGAAAACTCCGCACAAAGTGGTCTGGGCCTTTCACCATCAAACACATATACCCAACTGGAGCCATCATAATTATTGACGACAGTGGAGGAGAAAGGACAGTCAATGGTCATAGATTGAAAAAATACTATACTCCAGCAGACAAAATTCCGAGACAGACTATTGAGATCAGAGACCCCACAACATCACCATAACAAAATCAAAACCTCGTCGAGCCAGCGACGTAAAACCCATGCACTACTTGGGAGGCAACCCAAGACCTAAGTATCACCATTTATCTTTTATCTTTGTTTTCTGTTCCTTTCGTTTAACTTAGGTTTATCTTCTGAAAATATAAAAATTCACATAACCAAAACAAACATAAAAATATAAAAATAAAAAACCTAAGCCTTCCCAAACGGTCCTGAAACTGTTTGGAGCCAAACGGTCTCGAAACTGTTTGGAGTCCAAATAGTCTCAAACCGTTTGACCTGGGGAATTTGTAGGGTCAACCCCCGGTTCCTATAAATATAACCCTACCCCCTCTCCTTCTTCTTTCTTTCGACTCTCGAGCTTTCTAAACGCCTCGCAAGCACTGTTGCATCTCCCCTGCTCCCGTTCCTGCACAGCCCGCTACACCGGTTCTCTCTGTCACCGTCGTTCCTGCTTCCAAGAATCTTCACAACGTCTGCACCTCAGTTACCACCGCTCTTCACATCGCCATCATCTTCATCACCCGCACTAGCAAGGTAGACCAGCGCACCACCATCATCAACACTTTCGTCTGTGCTCCACTTCTGTCTTTACCATTTCCGACGTCTACCATTCTGACGTGGCTCCCCTTTCTATCGCCGCCTTCGTCTTTATCGCCGCCACCTTCTCTATCACCGTCGATACCGTCTCTTCCACCGTCTGTCGCGCCCCTGGCATTTCACCTTCCAAATGGTCCTGAAACCGTTTGGAGCCAAACGGTCCTAAAACTATTTGGAGCCAAATAGTCTTCAAACCGTTTGGTCTTTCAAAACCGCTTGCATTTTGTTAAAACATAAAAACACATAAACACATACAAAATCCATTTTTTTTAAATAAACTTGTTATTCTAACGCATGACTTTCCAGTTTCAGCAATGGCTTCACCAGAAAAGCAACCCACCGGAAACGAAGACGCTCCATTCTGGACAAGGGAGCAACTGATAGCAGACCGCGCTAGGCTCCAGAAGATAGTAGACACTTATGAAAAGACCAAATAGATCCCACCAAAGGTCAACATAATAATGGTCATGTGTGAAATTGACTGCATCAATCGATGTCTTGCCGAGGAGCCTGAAGAAGAAGTGGAAGAAATCTCTTCCAGTGATGAAGGCTTTGAATACTAACTCTGAAGATGCATCCCCAACTGAAAAATCTAAGGGGAACCGAAAGGACCAGGAAGCTACAAAAGAACAACCATGAAAGAAACGAGCAAGGAAGTCAGTTCGTCCCGCTACTGCTAGGGAACAAACCCTTGTAGAGTACGTCCCAACAACCTGCCACTACCACCCCCGCTACCACCCCATCTTCTCAGTGCTCACCACCACCGCACCACCACCAGAAAACCTTTACATCCACACCCTCCCATCCATCGATAAAGTATTAAAACCAACAAAATACATTTTCTCAAGCATACTGCTCAAGATGGAGATATATGACAGAATCCTCACCATGCTCGACAATGCCAATCTATCCAGACTATGCTTTGTCCCTTAAATTTCGTACGTCGAACCCACAACAGAATTCTTTACACATCTTACTAAAGAATCTGTGGACATTATGCATAGGGAAAGGGACAGAGGTGACCGCAGGCTGGTCACCAAGCTTTTTGGTAACAACGTTTTTATCACAGAAAATCTTTTGAATGAAATATTCATTGACAACCTGAAGCAGCTCAAACAAGCCAAAGCTGTTAGCACAGAGAACTCACAATTCTATAGACACAGCTTCTGGAAGACCCTAATAGGGATCCCCACTTATGAGGAAAAGACATGCAAAACCTCCAATATTCATTCTGGGTTCGTGCGCACGCTTCACAAAATTCTCACCAGTGCACTGTTCCCCAGAACAGAGGGAGGAAATGTTATCACTGCTGACCTTTTTCTTTAATGGTCCATTCAGCACGGAGAGTCGGTCAACATCGGATGACACTTGATACAAAAATTCTCAGCCTACGCCATAGGAAAAGAAATCTGCATGGTTGGTCACATAACTTCCATCATCAAATATCTCAATATGGACAGATTACTCCCTCGATGCACACAGATCAAGGGCGACATCCTTACTAACGAGCAAACCTTGAAGAACTCCTACATTATCAAAGAAAAGGATGTGAAATTACATTACATTTTTTGCCCCACTGTACGATCTTCGAGAACTCTGTTGCCGCTTCCGGAGCTTGTGAGCTATGACAAAGACAAGCTCCTCTTCACCAACAAAGAGCTTACCAAACTCCTGGATTCGGTCAAAGTACAAGAAAAGAAGACCAAAGAGGGACAGACAGAGCTTAGTATTAACGCCCCAGCAGCCAGGGTAAAAAAATACCAGTTAAACGACCATCTAAGGCACGTTTACAACCACCACAACTTTCGGGGATGCCAACATCAAAACTACAACCGGAGACAGACCACCCTCATCCGGAGGAGCTAATCACTACCTCATCAATAGACTCATTCATCATGAGCCGACATGATGAGCTCACCACCACCACCCCCACCACATTACCATCCACTACCATTCCACCATATACCACCCTTCCACCTTCCTCCATAACAGTCCCAACAACAATCCCTCCACCCACATCTTCCACTTCACCCTCTTTCTCCCCGGGCACCCCTTTCTCCGCTCCCACACCCGGCTTCACATACTCCACTCCCATCTCCACTCTCTTCCCCTCAACATTTTCGCTCCCTCATAGCTCACCCGGACAATCACCATTTTCTTCATCTTCTACCACCCCGACACCACTGGTGACTCCATCTACGGTCACCACGCAGTTCGCGACACCATCAATAGTGTCCCTTTCACAAGGAACTACCACCCTTCCACCCCGACCACAGCCACACCACCCTTTCACATCTGGGGTCCATTTCACTAACGTCGGTGAGGAATTCATACGTCAATTCGACGCTATTCGAAACCTCCTCACCGACCCTTCTAACATATAACAATCTATTTTTTCTTGTGTGTAGGGTTTAACTACACAGGTCGCCAAGATTGACGTGCAAAACCTTGCCTTGCCAGGCATCATCTCAAGCATCCACCAACAGCAAAAAGCAGCGGCCATGAAAGTCGATCGCCTCGACAACCGCCTGCAACAACTGCCACAGTTGGTGCTTGAAGTGAAAGGCCAGCAAGACGATCTGGTCAAGCAAGTCGACATGATTTCTGTGCAAAATCAACCTTTTCCAGAAACTCTGCGTGAGCTTAAGTATAAACAAACTGCTTTAAGCACACGCTTGGATGACATCAGCATCACCCTCACACAGCTAAATAATCAGCATGAGGAGTCATCCAATAATGAAATCAACCAACTGAGAACTCAAGTGACAGATCTCTTTGCACGACTCCTCTCCGCCGAGGCTTGATTTTCAGATCTTAAAGAAGCCCATGACGCTTTGCTTGAAACACATGAGCATACGCAAGTGGCTTTTGACAAGCTACAAGCACTCCACCAGAAGTGCAAGAAGCCTCCACCAAAGAAGACAACATATGAGGCGGCAGTCGAAGATGATGATGATGATGTGGATTCTGACTCCTCAGCTGACTCCAGTAATAGCACCTCCTCAGACGATAAATCTGACGACCCAGACAATGCTGGGGAAGGCCCCAGCCGAGGAGCTGCACCAAAACAACAACAAGATCACCACAAAGGTGATAAAGATCCCAAATCCCCTACTCATAATGACAATGTTAATATGTCATATGTGGATCAATTTCTTGATTATTCAGTAATGAGATCACTCGGGGAAACTGCCAAAGAGGTCACTTTTATTGAGTTCTAACAATGTTTATTCGGAACCAGCACGAGTCGACCACAAGCAGAACTTCCACAGCGCTCTGTCCCGGAGAAAACTTCACCCTTTCCCCCAGAATAGGAAGATTTAGAAAGAGTCAGTTTGGATACAGACGAAGATCTGGAATCAGCTTCTGACTCAGACAAAGACGAAGATATGCAGCACTTCATAGACAATCTGGAGCAGACCTCTTCTCTCCCTCCGCAAGAGCTTCCGCCACTGCCACCTCTACCTCATAAAATGCATGATTTAGACTTGGCGGCCATCTCTACCTTAGATGCTCAAGATATCTTTATCTTAAACACTATCGTAGATGATGTCAAAGATGGGGGCGATGTTATCTACCAAAATACAAAGACTCAACTCAAGTTGACACGTGAAGACTTCCGCTCCATCCTTCAACCACAATCAGTAGTGAAGATGGCAGTCTTATGTGTCCTCCTTTCCAATTCTATCAAAACTTACAGAAGCTCTAAGTGGCAGCAACCCGTTCATAATTCATCACCTGCTCTAGCTATGAGTCTTATATACAAAAAATTACAAAGCAAATCAATCAAACGGTTGTAGAGGGAAATCTCCAGAAAGGCATGCTTTATAACTGTGCCCTTTCAAGTTTCTGGTCACTGGATACTTATGATAGTCGACACCGCGGCTCGAGACACCAAGGTGTAAAATTTCTATGCCAGTGAACTAAAGTCTGGAATAATTAATTTTGCTGGTATTGAAGCTGGAGAGGCCAGATGCATCCCTTTCCGGCTACTTAAATTAATCTAGGCTGCATGCTCATCCCTCCACAATGGTTGGAACCAACCCTGGTTCCAAATCATCAACGCCCATGCCCAAACACAAGAGGGATCTAGGGATTGCACTTTCTACGCTATACGTCACATTCAAGCGCTCAACCAACAAATCCCTTTCACTGAACTGGCCACAGAGGATTTTCATTCTTTGTGAGGTCGCTACGCCATGGAGCTAATCTGTGATAGAAGGTTCTTCAAGGACCCAACTATGGCACCTAACGACGTTCCTCACTATCTCTTTTCGGCCATCCAACGTCCTCCAAAACAGCCATTCAGGCAAACAATAGAGGAGTTGGAGAAACAACAGCCCGCCAAGGTCCCCGAGAAGAAGAAATGGGACCCTTACTCTTTCGATCTGGTGGATGATGAAGGGGTTACTAAGTTGTTAACCGGGGCGACCATTAACAGATCATCTTCACAAATGGTCCACTTGTCTGCCATTTCACCAACATTCCCCAATTTTGACCTCAGCGCTTGCAAAAGCCTCTCAGACAATGAACTTCGCCTCATCATGTCAAGGCTTTACGTCGAGAAAGTTGACCTCATTTTCATGTCCGGTGACATTCTGGTCTTGGCAGACACGCTACACAAAACTGTACAGACAAAAGGGTCTCTATCTGTAAGTTTGATGGCCGACTATCAATTTCTTCTCGCACAGAATCACCCTACAACCTATATGGCATCCGTGTATATGAAGGATGATCTCCCAAAGCTAAAGAACTTTGGAAAAACTGAGGCACTCATTTCCTTCCTACAACATACGACTCCGAAGTTTATCATGCATCCTTTCCTCCATTTGGAACACTGGAAGTTGTTGGCAACAAATCTTCACGACAGAACAACAATCATATACAACAGTTCTGACAGCCAGTACAATCCAGATATGTTGGTATGTATGCCCATAGAGCAAGTCATATGATGATTGTAATGGGATACTTTGTAAATGATTTGAATAATAATAAAGGCAATTTCCAATCTATATGTTTAAATTGTTTCTAATATGATGGTGTAACATGATAGATGTCTAAAGATTGTTTTACTCAATGACGTATGCTTTTGGGTTAAGGACCTAAATGATGATATCATACGGATGTTAAGAGTATTCTTTCTTGTTTAGTCCCTAGTCGGTTGTTATTGTGGAAATAACCATAGACATCAATAACACTGAAGACTAGTTTGTGTGTTGGTTGATGACAGAATCTCATCAGTCATGATATAGTGATATCAAACCAAGCACATAGGTACTTGTTAGAGAACAAGGTACCAGACAGACCCACCGTGAGAGTGACACATGGAACCATGACTTGGTAGTCACAGTCAGCTCTCACAGTGATGGTGGTGAGTGTGATTCTTAAACCTAAAATGACTACACTCAACACATGTCGTTGGGTACACTTTGACATCATCAAACGCAGTCCTGAAACATGGGTTGTTATAAAGGTGATGATTGGGTGGCTTTGACACATGGGGCTTTTGAGGGGTGAGTGATAGATATGGTATTTGTCCCTCCTGGGGGAGTTTGATATCCTTGGCCACTTGATGAGTAGGATTGAGAAAAGGCATGCACATGCACGTGTGAATCAATATGTGATATTGATGTCATACACATCACACTCGGTCTACTCTGAGATCAAGGAAATGAATGAATGTTGACAGGATGACTGTTCCATGCCTCGAGTTCATTCAGGATATCAGTGACAAAGGAATTATACATTCACTGTAACACCATTCACAGATTGTAGGATTGAAAGTTGTTCTCAAACTTTCTATTTCACTTGGGTAGCAATGATGTGTGACTAGGCACCGCTCTTTGCTTGTGAAGTCATAAATGTTATGGACTTTCACTGCCAACGTGAAATGGACCTGTAGGGTCACACACATAGGATTTAACCTGGAAGAGGAGTTTTTTCCACAAGCAATGTTTAGATTGATTACTAAAGGAGTTTAATAGTTCAATTAAACACTCAATTAATCGATAGCTCAATATCATAATGTTCAAGGTGTTGGACGCATTGATTGGAGTATCAGATTGATTGAAATCACAATTGACTGATTCTGCACAATCTGCACTCCCAACCGATCGGCTCATGAGATGAACCGATCGACTGAGCTTGGTGAACCGGTCGGCTCAAGTGTTGAGCCGATCGGCTCAAGATCAGGGTGAACTGATTGATTCAAGTGTTGAAACGATCGATTCAACTGGTGCAACCGAGCAAGTTGGGAAAGTAGGATTGGTGAGAATTTTCCTTGCGTTTCACTTGCCCAATTTGATTGGAACAATGATTGGTATTCGATACCAATTAGAAACAAAAGAAGGAAAATCAATCGGGAACTGATCAGGAACCCCAACCGACCAGTTCAGGAGTGAACCGACCAGTTCAAGGGTCCCAACCAATTGGTTGAGGTGTCAACCGACCGATTCAAGTCCCCAACCGACCGGTTCACTTGTGAACCGATCAGTTCAGGTTGCGAGTTGGTTGCTTTTGTGGAAAATCTCAAACCCTTCTACTCCTACTTTTAGTCCTGTATCACCGGGAACAGAGAACCCTGTCCCATGACCCGCCTATATATAGGGGTATTGGGGGCTTCTCAGAGTACAATTCAGTGCAAGCCGGTTGCTCTGCAAAGTTGTCGTTCTCTCTAGTTTTGGTAACTGAGAGAGAGCCCGAGCAAGTGCTTCCCGCAAAGGGAGGTGCAACAAGGGAAGGACAACTGCAGTTGTAGTTGGCAGTAGGAGAGTGTGTTGGCGACTAGTACGTCAACAGGAGGGTCTGACTCCTTCCACTTCCTTGTGGGACAAGGAGTGTGGAGTTCTAGGTGGTCCGTGTGGACTACTTCAGAGGTGGGAGGCCACTGCCGCTCAGGAGGACAACTGTCATCCGACAGTCCAGTAGGAGGAGGAGGAGTCAGTCCCGGTGTGAACAGGAGCTGCACAGACACCGTCCAAGACCAAAGGTGAAGACCGTGCAAGGCACGAGGTACTATCGCCGAGAAAGCCTTAGGACAAGGTATGCATACACAAACCATCTTTCCTATTCTATAGACGTTGACGCGATTCCTTTTATTCTGGGTTTTGGGGAGAAAATTTTTGTTTCCGCTGCTTCTCTGCCTCCTCTAAATTCCAACAGTGGTATCAGAGCCACGTCAACTGTTCTATATTTTAGAATTATCGATATGATCGATTTTGGTTTGTCGCCTTTATTTATTGCATGCGATGCGAATAATATCGACTTTATACATGTCCAATCCACAAATCCCAAATACACATATATGATATGTAATATTAATGCACTCGATACACGTCGCCCTTAAACGAGTTTTGTGGTGGATGTGTAGCATGATTATGGCCTATAATCCCCTATATCTTTGTGTGGTTGTATGTGGTTGCTTGCATCTCGGTCTGTGCACCGATTCCCCTTCTCTTATTCCTGATGTAACTTGAAATAATTCGAGAATTATTTTCCTACCTATGCTCCCCCCGAATGTAACTCGGGGTTTCACAATTAAATTGTAAATAGGATAGATTTTATTTCTTGTTATGTCAAAGAACAGCGGACAACCTTGAGACGATCGGTTCAAGGCATGAACTGATCGGTTGGTGATCCAGACGACCAGTTCGAGGAGTGAGACGAGCGAGTGGCGACCTAATGAGATGCATGATGACCGGTGAACTGATCGGCTGGAGGAGCCAGTCGATCGGCTGGTGGCACCCGAACAACCAACCTGATGGCGAGCCGATCGGTCATGAAGATGAGTTGATCAAACCCAGAAAGGTAGGCACAGATTTCATCTTGTACAGGTTGCATGTGATGTAGACCTAGATGATCGTGATTCCTCTTGGCTCAAGGAATCACAATAGGATGGCCATAATCATTGCTTCTTTATCGTTTTGCATGTTTTCTGTGGGATATAGCATGTATAAGATACTTACTATATATTGTGGTGATTGGATATGTATATGTATATAAAAACCAAATCCCTCATTAAATATTAAGTTTTAGATGCCTTCCAAATGCGACACACGTGAAAAGCTTGATCGACCAAGTGTGGGCACGCCCAAGCGTGGTGCACTGTCTATCTCGTGGAAGCGTGAAGGATGAATGTGTGGGTCTACCCAATAAGGGTGCATATTCATCGTGTTGGCTTTGGGCCGGACTTAGCAAGGTGACCTAGATAGGATCTAGCGCCTTGAGGCATGGAGATGTTCATTGAAAGGAGTTGCATATGACATCTTTCAAGAGTTGCATATGATGCAATTGGCAAGAGTTGCCTACCTGGAAGATTTGAGTTGTGGGTGACAGCCCAAGCTGGTCCATGACTCAGAGGATTTTGGGATCTTGACCCACTAGAAGATTGTATGCTGCAATCTTCCGAATTGATGGTGAGGGCTATCAATTTGAGTCAAAATAGTGGGAGCGGTAATTAATTAAAGGCCTAATTAACTATCATCAAATTTATTCAAATCAAATCAAAAGGGTTTTGACAAATGCAAATTTTCTCTTGTAGAATGGCAAAAGAATCATCTTTTAAAGTGGAAAAATTAATTGAGAATAAATTCCATAACTGGCTAAGGAATGTGAGAAGTGTTTTATACAATCTAGATATACCAGGAGCCTTAGAATCCACTCTATGTACGCTTAATGCGTTGGTGAAGAAGAAAGTAGGTAAGGGAGAGAAGTGTTCTCTCGCCAAATCAATTTCTTCTACATGGAGAGGATGGAAGGAACAATGGAAGAAGAAGTCGGAGATAAAGATCTCTACTTTTGGTGTATACATGATAGAGATTAACTTTACTACTTCTTCATCATGGGTACTTGATACCGGATGCAGATCACACATTTGTTCAAATGTGAAGGATCTTAAGAGAAGTAGGCCTTTAGGGAAAGGCGAGGTTGAACTATGTGTTGCCAATGGGGCAAGAGTTGCCGCCAGTGCCGTAGGAACCTATGAGTTAACTCTACCAAGTGGGCTAATAATAGAGTTGAAGAACTGCTATTATGTACCTGCCATAAATAGGAATATCATTTCCGTCTATTGTTTGGACAAAGATGGATTTGAATTTCTTATTAAGAATGGAAGGTGTTCCATTTCTAAAGACGGGATCTTTTATGGCAGTGCCCCGATGTCTTATGGTCTATATTTGATAGATTTGGAGACAAGTGTATACAACGTAAACACCAAAAGGCAAAAACTCAACGACTCAAACAAAACGTATCTATGGCATTGTCGTCTAGGGCACATAAATGAGAAGCGCATTTCTAGACTCCATAAAGATGGTTATCTAGACTCTTTTGATTATGAATCAATAGAGACATGTGAATCTTGTTTGTTGGGTAAGATGACCAAGACTCCCTTTTCAGGTAAAGGTGAGAGAGCTAGTGATCTACTAGGACTCATACATAGTGATGTATGTGAGCCTTTTAGAACTAATGCCAGAGGTGGGTATCAGTATTTCATTACCTTTACTGATGACTTCAGTAGGTACGGCTATGTGTACCTGATGAAACATAAGTCATAAACCCTTGAAAGGTTCAAGGATTTCGTGAATGAAGTACAAAACCAACTTGGTAAAAGTATTAAGGCACTTCGATCCAATCGAGGTGGAGAATACTTGAGCTAGGAGTTTGAGGACCTTCTGCGAGCATGTGGTATTGTATCACAATGGACTCTGCCTGGAACACCACAACATAATGGTGTGTCTGAAAGAAGTAATCGCACATTGTTGGATATGGTGCGATCAATGATGAGTTTTGTTGATCTTCCAATTTCTTTCTGGGGTTATGCTCTTGAAACCGCCGCGTTTACACTTAATAGTGTACCATCTAAATCGGTTCAAAAGACACCATATGAGATATGGACTGGGAAGCATCCCGATTTGTCTTTTCTGAAGATTTGGGGTTATGAGGCTTACATCAAGAAAATATTTCCTGATAAGCTTGGACCCAAATCCGATAAATGTTATTTTGTTGGATATCCCAAGGAAACAAGGGGATATTACTTATACCACCCTACCGACAACAAAGTGTTTGTTGCCAGGACAGCTGTGTTCCTAGAGAAGGAATTTATTTCCAAAGGAAACAGTGGGATTATTATAGAGCTTGAAGAGGTTCAAGCCCAACAAGAAAACATTGAACCGGTAGATGTACCAGAGGAAAATGCAGATTCACAAGGTGTTGTGGAATCTCAGTCTCCTCAGGTAACACAAGGACCTAGTAGATCTAATAGGACATGCCTTGAGCCTGAGAGGTTTGGATACCTTGTGACTCAAGAAGGTGGTGAGTTGATCATAGATGATGATCCAACTACCAACGTAGAGGCTATGGAGGGACTAGATTCTCAGAAATGGCTTGAGGCCATGAGATCCGAGATGGAATCCATGTACTCCAACAAAGTATGGACTTTGGTGGAACCACCCGAAGGGGTAAAACCCATAGGGTGCAAGTGGGTCTTTAAGAAGAAGACCGACATGGATGGCAATGTGCAAACTTATAAAGGCAGATTGGTTGCAAAGGGATTTCGACAATTTCAAGGTGTTGACTATGACAAAACATTTTCTCCAGTTGCCATGATTAAGTCCATCGGGATCATGCTTGCTATTGCAGCTTATTATGACTATGAGATTTGGCAGATGGATGTTAAAACCACATTCCTTAACGGGAATATAAATGAGGATGCGTACATGACACAGCATGAAGGTTTTGTAGATCCAAAGAATGCCAATAAAGTCTGTAAGCTACAAAGGTCAATCTATGGATTTAAGCAAGCATCTCGGAGTTGGAATCTTCGATTTGATGAGGAAGTCAAAGTGTTTGGATTTATTCAAAATGAAGATGAACCTTGTGTGTACAAGAAGGTTAGTGGGAGATCCACCACATTCCTCATATTGTATGTGGATGACATACTTTTGATGGGGAATGATATCTTGGCCTTAGAGAAGGTAAAGACTTGGCTTGGGAAAACTTTCTCAATATAGGACTTAGGAGAAGCATCCTACATTCTAGGAATTAAGATCTATAGAGATAGATCTAGAAGGCTTCTCGGACTAAGTCAGAGCACGTACATTGACAAAGTGCTGAAGCAGTTCAGCATGGAGAACTCAAAGAGAGGCAACATCCCCATGCTACATGGAGTCACTGTCTCTAGAGCTCAATTTCCCCAATCTTGTGAAGAGAGGGAGCGTATGAATGGGATCCCATATGCATCAGCCATCGGATCCATCATGTACGCTATGTTGTGCACACGCCCAGATGTCTCGTATGCTCTCAGCATGACGAGCAGGTACCAGTCAGATCCCAGGGATGCTCATTGGACAGCCGTGAAGAACATCCTGAAGTACTTGGAAGGATTAAGGATCAGTTTCTTGTGTATGGCGGAGAGGAAGAGCTGGTTGTAAAGGGTTACACCGATGCAAGCTTCCAAACCAATAAAGATAATTACAGATCGCAGTCAGGATTTGTGTTTTGCCTTAATAATGGAGTTGTGAGTTGGAAGAGTTCCAAGCAAGAAACAGTTGTCGATTCTACTACAGAGGCCGAGTATATTGCTTCTTCGCATGCAGCAAAGGAGGCTGTGTGGATCAGTAAGTTCATTTTTGAACTTGGTGTAGTTTCGAGTAGCTGTGATGCAATTGAGCTTTATTGTGACAATAATGGATCTATTGCACAAGCTAAGGAGCCCAGATCACATCAGCGGTCCAAGCACATACTGCGGCGCTTCCATCTCATACGAGAGATTGTATAGCAAGGAGATGTGAAGATTTGCAAAGTACCAACTGAAGACAACATAGTTGATCCACTGACTAAGGCCCTTTCTCAGCAGAAGCATGATGGTCATGCTAGGTCACAAGGACTGTGTTTCCTTGGTGACTGGCTCTAAGTGCAAGTGGGAGTTTGTTGGTATGTATGCCCATAGAGCAAGTGATATGATGATTGTAATGGGATACTTTGTAAATGATTTAAATAATAATAAAGGTAATTTCCAATCTATATGTTTAAACTGTTTCTGAGATGATGGTGTAACATGATAGATGTCTAAAGATTGTTTTAGTCAATGACGTATGCTTTTGGGTTGAGGACCTAAACGATGAGATCATATGGATGTTAAGAGTATTCTTTCTTGTTTAGTCCCTAGTCGATTGTTATTGTGGAAATAACCATAGACATCAATAAAACTGAAGACTAGTTTGTGTGTTGGTTGATGACAGAATCTCATTCGTCATGATATAGTGATATCAAACCAAGCACATAGGTACTTTTTAGAGAACAAGGTACCGGACATACCCACCGTGAGAGTGACACATGGAACCATGACTTGGTAGTCACAATCAGCTCTCACAGTGATGGTGGTGAGTGTGATTCTTAGACCTGAAATGACTACACTCAACACATGCCGTTGGGTACACTTTGACATCATCAAACACAGTCCTAAAAGATGGGTTGTTATAAAGGTGATGATTGGGTGGCTTTGACACATGGGGCTTTTGAGGGGTGAGTCATAGATATGGGATTTGTCCCTCCTGAGGGAGTTTGATATCCTTGGCCACTTGATGAGTAGGATTGAGAAAAGGCATGTGCATGCACGTGTGAATCAATATGTGATATTGATGTCATACACATCTCACTCGGTCTACTCTGAGATCAAGGAAATGAATGAATGTTGACAGGATGACTGTTCCATGCCTCGAGTTCATTCAGGATATCAGTGACAAAGGAATTATACATTCACTGTAATACCATTCACAGATTGTAGGATTGAAAGTTGTTCTCAAACTTTCTATTTCACTTGGGTAGCAATGATGTGTGACTAGGCAACGCTCTTTGCTTGTGAAGTCATAAATGTTATGGACTTTCACTGCCAACGTGAAATGGACCTGCAGGGTCACACACATAGGATTTAACCTGGAAGAGGAGTTTTGTCCACAAGCAATGTTTAGATTGATTACTAAAGGAGTTTAGTAGTTCAATTAAACACTCAATTAATCGATAGCTCAATATCATAATGTTCAAGGTGTTGGACGCATTGATTGGAGTATCAGATTGATTGAAATTGCAATTGACTGATTCTACACAATCTGCACTCCCAACCGATCGGCTCAGGAGATGAACCGATCGGATGAGCTTGGTGAACTGGTCGGCTCAAGTGTTGAGCCGATCGGCTCAAGATCAGGGTGAACCGATTAATTCAAGTGTTGAAACGATCGATTCAACTAGTGCAACTGAGAAAGTTGGGAAAGTAGGATTGGTGAGAATTTTCCTTGTGTTTCACTTGCCCAATTTGATTGGAACAAGGATTGGTATTCGATACCAATTAGAAACAAAAGAAAGAAAGTCAATCAGGAACTGATCAGGAACCCCAACTGACTGGTTCAGGAGTGAAACGACCGGTTCAAGGGTCCCAACCGATCGGTTGAGGTGTCAATCGACCGGTTCAGGTCCCCAACCGACCGGTTCACTTGTGAACCGATCAGTTCAGGTTGTGAGTTGGTTGCTTTTGTGGAAAATCTCAAACCCTTCTACTCCTGCTTTTAGTCCCGTATTGCCGGGAACAGAGAACCCTGTCCCATGACCCGCCTATATATATAGGGGTATTGGGGGCTTCTCAGAGTACAACTCAGTGCAAACCGGTTGCTCTGCAAAGTTGTCATTCTCTCTGGTTTTGGTAACCGAGAGAGAGCCCGAGCAAGTGCTTCCCGCAAAGGGAGGTGCAGCAAGGGAATGATAACTGCAGTTGCAGTTAGCAGCAGGAGAGTGTGTTGGTGACTAGTACGTCAACAGGAGGGTGTGACTCCTTCCACTTCCTTGTGGGACAAGGAGTGTGGAGTTCCAGGTGGTCCGTGTGGACTACTTCAGAGGCGGGAGGTCATTGTCACTCAGGAGGACAACTGTCATCCGACAGTCTGGTAGGAGGAGGAGGAGTCAGTCCCGGTGCGACCAGGAGCTACACAGACACCGTCCAAGACTGGAGGTGAAGACCGTGCAAGGCGCGAGGTACTGTCTCCGAGCAAGCCTCGGGACAAGGTATGCATACACAAACCATCTTTCCTATTCTATAGACGTTGACGCGATTCCTTTTGTTCTGGGTTTTGGGGAGAAAATTTTTGTTTCCACTGCTTCTCTGCCTCCTCTAAAACCCAACAAGATAAGCAACAATACACTACAACACCAAGAACGCCTACAGAAGAAGTGGCGAAGGAGTGTGCTGACCATCTACATGCCCTTCTCAGCAAGCACACACGAGCATACGGTAAAGAACACTTTCATCACCCCGCCTTCAGCCACAAATGCCCATAGCAGCTCTGTGAGTCGAACCACTATGGCTTCCACGTCCTCTACTGGATGTACACCATTATGGCCCTTGGACGACCAGTAGAGGACATGATAGATGTGGATTACCCACGTTACGAGGAAAGTTCGCTGCTAATCTTCTTCGCACACATGGAGCTAATGCAGGACTAACAGTCGCTCGATGCCCTTGTCCTTGTACTTCTCAACCTATCACTTTGACACTCTGAGGACAGAGTGAGTGATAAGTTAGGGGGGGTACACTGGAATGGGCGAGGTATCAATCTTAAATCTTTCCCTCTCTATCTTCTCTTTCAATCCTACACAAATTTTTCTTTGCACACTTAGTTTTTGTTTTAAATAATAAATCTTGTTCATAAAGAATAATATCCCTCTTGGAACAAAGTCATCCCCAGCTAACTTCATAATCCAGTTAGTCCTAAGGGGTAACAACAAGAATAGCACATAGACATGTAATGGCGAACTAATAAATTATCTTCACACTCGATTTTCATGCTTTTGCTTCAATTCTACATATGATTTTCCACAGGTCAACATTAGGGCTAAAAAAGCCAAACACTCTCAAGGACGGGAGGGACATCAGGTGACATCCAAATCATGAAGTCTTGCAAGTGGACCACTAGTAGAAACCAAATAAGTGCATGTCGAGCAACTCTAAGAACAACTTTCTTCTCTTCAAATAAAAAAGGCTTGGCCGCCCAAATCCAAATCCTAAGCATGTGAGTTTATGAATAAAATCCAAAGTGTTGAATAAAACTATGAGAGTTGCGCCATGAATAAGGATATATATGAAGAACCAATAAAGGTCTCGCCCGGTTGGTACATTCAGTTGCCCTCACAAAGGCAGATGTGTCGTGCCCGGTAGTGAAACCTTAAGGTATCCAAATATATGAAAGGCTGATAAAGGACTCGCCCGACTAGTACATTCAGCTGCCCTCACAAAGGCATATGTATCATGCCTGGTAGTGAGATCCTAAAAGCATAGACAACCCCTCCCCCACTAGAAAGGGTAGTTACACATCAAGCCTTTAGCCAACCCTCATGCCCACTCTAGCTTCCGGTAGGATTTTCAGAGAAGTATAAAACTGATTAGAATCAACGACATGCACATAACAAAAAAGTGGTCCCAATGCATGCTACAAGAGATGGAAGAAACCTGAGATACAAGAAACTCTCAATACTTGAAATAGTTAAGGCAAGAAAAGGCCACGATAATGCTTTAGGAGACCTCTAGTTTAGAATTAGAGCAAGAGTATGGAAATCTCAATTAAATAAAATCGCCTCGCCATTACATGCCTCAGCTCTATCTAACTTGAGTACAAGCTAGACTCTAAGTTGGGGGGGTGATAACCTCCAATTTTGTGATGTTATCTTAGTAATTTTCCTCAGTTTTCCACGCTCTTTCTCAGATAAATTTGATAGAATCTTGAAGTTTCCTCTCTTATTGCAAATATACTGTTACATTAACTTTCCTCCCTTTTTACTTACAGAAAAAGACACAAAAAAATCACAAAAGCCTCACATAGTCTCAAGACCACATGGAGTCACACGGTCTCAAGACCGCATGAAGCCAACAGGTCCCGAGACCGCATGGAGTAACACGGTCTCAAGATCGCATGAAGCCAACCGGTCCCGAGACCGCATGGAGTCACATGGTCTCAACACTGCATGAAGCCAACTGGTCCTGAGATCACATGGAGTCACACGGTCTCAAGACCGCATGAAGCCAACCAGTCTCAAGACCGCATGAAGTCACACGGTCTCAAGACCGCATGAAGCCAACCGGTCTGAAGACCGCATAGAGTCACACGGTCTCAAGACCGCATGAAGCCAACCGGTCTCAAGACCGCATGGAGTCACACGGTCTCAAGACCACATGAAGCCAACCGATCTCAAGACCGCATGGAGTCACACGGTCTCAAGACCACATGAAGCCAACCGGTCTCAAGACCGCATGAGCCCAAACGGTCTCAGGGTCCAAACGGTCTCAGAGCCCAAATGGTCTCAGGGTCCAAACGGTCTTAGAGCCCAAACAGTCTCAGAACCCAAACAGTCTTCAAGACTGTTTGGGCCCAAAACTGCCCAAACCATTTGGACTCCACTTAAAGCCTATAAATAAGACCCGAGGGGTCCTCCCAAAAGATATCAAGTTTCAAACGTCCAGAGACTGCCTGTACTACTCCATAGCTATTCCAATCTCCATCCTCCGCCCAAAGGTTGCCGGTCTGAGATCCACACTCCATCCTAAAGATGCTTCCTCTCTCTTCACCAAAGATGGTGGGAAGAGGAGACCTCATCATCAAGCAACCTGTAAAGTGTGAAGATCGTCATTCTCTCTCCTTCCAAGGGGTTGACTTTCCTCTCTCCTTTGTGGGGATGGCGTTCTCTCTCTCTCTTCTCGCCTCCTTCTTTGTCCTAGCTATGAGCAAGTAGTCTCATTCACTAGGGTGCGAGGAGTAGCCCCACTACCCATGTTTTCATTTCATGCAATGTAATCCATAGTTTGCAATAGAGATATACTTTCTTTTCAGTTCAACATCAATCATTTAATGAATGCTTGTTGCCTGATCACCAACTCGTGTTATCTTTTATCTTTTAGTATGAATTGTCTACGTTTGTACTATCAGATTCGAATCTCTATTGAATGTTGGTTCTTGATGCATGTATCCACCGTGCATCTGTTGCGATATCTAGGAGTGTTTCTCAAGAAGTGGAGTAAACTCACTTCCATCATTGTACTTTCATACTATGAAATGGAATTAGTTGGCGTATGAAAGTACAATCTTGATAAGTCGAGGAACACACTTTGTGAAGATAATGATGTAAAGTAGGTGACCATTCGTTCGGGGATGGCTGGCATTGCAACATTCCCACACTTCTCGTAGTTAGTTCTTCGAAAGGAAACTAAATCTACAAAGATACTAACTGTTTAGACTCTTATTGCAGGTTATGTTTTATGTTGCATGTTTTGATTCATGTGTAGTGGTGGCGAAAGCCGATCACATCCTAGTGGCTCTTTATCATTGTTAAAACCCTTAAGTTTACTTTCTTGCTCTACTTTACTTGTACTTCGTTTAAAACAACCAAACCAAACTTTTTGAACCAACTGCTATGAGGTTAAGAGAGATTCTAACGTTTTTCATCTTGTTGCTCTCAACAAGACTGTTGTCATGTGGATTCAACCCTTAACTGTACTACGATAAGACTTCCACGTATCCTAGCATACGTGGGTGGAGTTCTCAATCTAGTATAAGCAAGGCTAAACCTAAAGATTTACTATCTTTAGGATTTTTAGTGGTGCGCGCAATTCCACGTGAGTGGAAGCTCCATCACGGTGACATACCATACTTAACTAGCCAACACCATGGCCATCTCACCAAGCATCTAGTCAACATCCCTCATCAGGTACGATCATACGACAACCAAAAAACAACCCCAAGCTTACAGAGCAATTAAACATTGTATTGACAAGGTCAGGGAATGTGTACTCCACATCCCCAGCCTCCACTCCTACATATATTCTTCCTAGTAGAAATGAAGGCAACCCAGTCGGGACCTCTAGACACGCAAATTACCATTCAACAGTTAGTCTAATAGAAGCTCAGACACTAGACCCCCCTTTAACATCAGCTCATCCAAGCACCAATGAGAACTTAGTTGTTGGAGCACCAACAGTCAACTCTGGGCCATCAACAGCACTCAAAGCACCCATGCACAAACCTTATGTACCCAATCCACGTCACCTCAAGCAGACCAAGCTAGATGACATGTTCATGAAATTCAATAACACTATTAAGAAACTCCACGTCGACATCCCATTCCTTGATGCAGTAGCTGAAATGCCAACCTGGTGTAAATATCTTACGACCCTTCTATCTAGGAAGTATATGACTGAGGAATGTGAAAATGTGAATCTCGCATAGATGGCCTCTAATATAATTTAGAATCATATGCCACAAAAGTAAAAAAAAAATTGGCTCATTTGGGATAGATTGTTTATTAGGAGACAACACATGTCGCAATTGACTTTCCGACCTAGGTACAAGCATATCAATTATACCATACAAGTTATGCCGGCAACTAGGGTTCATCGATCTTCTGTCAACATCTATGACCATTCAATTGGTGGATGCATCCATTATAAAGCCTTTGGGAGTGATTGAAGATTTCCTGGTCAATCTAGAACACGACACTTATGTCCCATGTGATTTCGTGGTAATGCAAATTAAAGAGGATAATCAGTTCCCACTCATTTTGAGAAGATCATTCTTAGCCACCGTAAGATATTTAGTAGATGTTGAAGTTAGCAAACTCATTCAACATCTAGGAAAGAAGACTATTGGGTATTAAAGATTTAAAGAAGGTGCATAACTCAATTGAAGTCTTCAAGGCATAAGGTAAATTGGAACCAAAACAATTTAATCTCCAAAACTCTCCCAAAGGTAACAAGGACCAACCCCCTAGCCAGGTATGTACATCATCTGACCATGAACATGGTCCTATGGATCCAAAAGTCAAGGGTTTGGAAACCCTCTTCGCGCACTCTGTAAGTTATTTGATATCACCGGTCGGGTCCGCAATGTTAAACCAAGATTCTTATTGCGAGGAAACCTAGCATTTCAATTAAAAAAAATTCCTTTAAAGTTTTAGATTTTCCATTTAATTTTTCTTCCTTCAATTTCACAAAAATCGTTTAAATAAAGTTCATGTTCTTGACAATACAATTCAGTTGATGGATATCTGGTGTG
Organism: Alisma plantago-aquatica; assembly: GCA_963693085.1. NCBI lineage: Eukaryota > Viridiplantae > Streptophyta > Magnoliopsida > Alismatales > Alismataceae > Alisma > Alisma plantago-aquatica. The sequence goes on from OY856415.1 coordinate 494,688,715, forward strand.
GTATACTTCATTATGGACTTTTCCACCTATTCATCAAGTCATCCACCTAGTCGTCCATTTGATGATGTAAGGATCCTGCAATTTTGTATATTGATAAGCTTGTAGGAATGGGATACGAGGGCCAAGAAATATGTGTTATCCTAACTAGATGAGTTTCTTTTTGTTACCTATAACAATCTCTTTATGATTCATCCATATTTGTCTTTCATGAGAAGTGTTGTTACTCAGAAATTGCAGTCTCTTTTATCCCAACTTTCATCATTTATATTTGTTTTCACAATATCTTGATGTGATCGAGACTTCTGAGGATGTGATGTGTGATCTTTATGGGCTAGGCGACGTATCTAACGCATGCATGGTTTGTAACTACCAAACTCTTTGAGTCATCCTAAAGCCCCTAGTTTTCAGCTATAAAAGAAATGAGGCGCAAAGACTAGAACACACATCCATATTCTCAATGACAATCTTAAAGCTACACATTCCTACCCGCTCCCCTACAACAACACCTGGGCATTAGCAACCAACAAACTTAATATTGAACTTCAACATCTACAACATGCCCCTCTATCAACAAAAGAGACATCATGGCCATCAGACCAGGAACTCCAACTCTACTACTCCCAGGACACCTACATCCCCTAAGAGGCCCACTTCGTGTACCTGGCACACCGATGTGGAATGTCGGTACCCAACCCAAATCCATTCATTAAATGGTTGTTTGATTAGAAGGCTATAAACCTCAAAAAGTGTGTTGGCTAGATGCATGCTTTGGAAAATGGGGCACAAAACCACGACCACCCTCACCCCCACCGAACAAAGATCATGGCAATTGGTGGCCATGACAGCGCCCAAAGGAGAGCCCCTCCAACAGAAGAGGGACCTATTATTAGGGTTTCTATTGTGTTCTCTTGGATAAAGAGAACCTCCACCCCTACATCTCCACCACCCCCATATCAAATCCCTCCATCTCTAACTTCTTGCCTAGGTACGGGTAGAATATTGAAGTTTGCAGTGGAGGGTTGGTGGTATGTCATCTTCACCACCTCCAATTCATACCTTTCCCTTTTTCACCCTCAAACACTTTTGCTTCATCTTTTATTTGCATATGTCTTGTTTTCTATATTAGAATTGTTATGTTTTGTGTGAGTTGTGGCTTTTATCTGGTCAGCCACTTAGTTGTATGCAATTCATAAATATATAAGTGAAAATTACTCCCTTTTCCTTGAGAGAACCGTGCATAAAGAAAATCTTAAGAAACAAACATGTCTTGAACAAATTTCATCCCCAATGACAACATTTGAGCACTCTTTCCCCTTGGAAATGATGATAAGAAAATAGAGTCAGAAAGGTCAAGTTGCACATGACCCCTATATGACTTGCAACAAAATTTATAAATGCTTCTCTAACCTATATTAACTGAATTAACTGATACAATATGATGATTTGAATCCAATGCAACAATAAAACAATGAAGCACAAGTCAGCCTCTTGTTTCCATCTTTCTTCCATTATTTCATATCTCTTTGCCAACTAAAAACAAGAATATATATATATATATACCCATTATATGCCAAACCCTAAGTTCCATCCCTTTCAAAAATATTCTTCTCTTCATTCTTTTCTTCTACAATCATGGCATTAATAAAAGAGGCCAATGAGCCCGAAGAATACAAGTGGTTAATGTAAATACATCCAATAAAAGTATCGAGTCAATAGAGGAGAGACAAATAAAATAACTGAATCCTTTAATAGGGAAGAGACAAGGAAAATGGTTGTATGTCATTGCCTTTTCCTCCCCTTTCATCCAAATTTCATACCCATGGTATCTATCAAAACTCTCCCCAAATTAGCCAATCTTCCCTGACATGTGCTTTCTTCCATCTTGCATAGATAGATTAGGAGTATTATTGAGATGAAACCAGTTCTTCGCATGTTTTGCAGTCTAGTGAATGGAGAAACAATCCCCAATTATGAAATATCCAAGTGTGGCTACGTGACCCTCAAGGACTAGGGTCACTTGATTGTGTTCGATGGAAGGGGAGCACAAAGTGTGCTCAGTTAGAGGAGGAAGTTTGGATCCTAGTATTAATTGTTTGCTCTCCTTTTTATTTTGCTTTACTCGGGACGAGAAAAGGTTTCAATTTGGGGTAGTTTGGTGAGTATATTTATACCCATCTTTTCATACATTTTTATCTTCTTTTAATGGTTGTTGTGCTTCTATCTCCTAGTTTCAGTCTTAGATTTACTTAAATGCAATTATCTTCCATTTTCTAGACTCTAATGCAATTTACATACTTTTCATGCAGAATCAGCCAAAAATATACTTCACCGCCTAGAAGGACGATCATGCCCTCATGATGCCACACCTCAAGGAAAGGAAGGGCCCAGAAGCTCTCTAGTGTCCACCTTCCATCCACCCAGTCAAGTGATTGAATCCTTCATTCGCCCGACTCGAGCCACTCTTTACCCAGAGTCTTTCAGACTCTAGAATTCTAATGTGCACTCTCCACATCTAGAATACTCTAGTTCAACCCACGATGGTTTGTCAAAGAATCATATATGAGGTCTAGATTGAGTAACCCATGTGAGTCATCTAGTGGAGCAAGTATGTGCCATGCAGTTAGCTGCCTTCTCCCATAAGCATTTAGCATTATGGTTTTGGTAGCGAGGAATGTGTCTATAAAAGGAAATCCTTATCATCCATTATAAGGGTCTATGATCGATGATTAGAAGCAACATTGCATAACACAAACCCTAGTAAGGAGGCGGCAGCCACAGTGGAGAGATTGGTCTTCCTACACCAGGCATCATAGCCCCTTCCATTGTTCTACATATCTTTCCATTGTTGTCTCTCACCATGAGTGAGTATATGTTTGCATTGGGGAATGGGGACTAGCCCCATTAGCTCGTATTTCATTCTAGCTTGTATATAAACTCAACAATACTATTGTTAAATAAAGTATCATTATGCTTATTTTTGTGTCTGGAAAATTGACATCTTGCTTTTTGTGTGTGTTATAATTATGGATGTGTAGGTTGTTGTGATCATGATTAGAACTTCAGAATGATCTTATTATCCCCATGAGGTATCATTAATGGATAGTGAGGTTATTGGGTTATGATCTGCTAACATGCCTAGAATGGTTAGTGGTAGTTAGGGAATCCATTCGCAATACAGTACAAACTTGGGTGTCAAGTTGGGTTGGTTTCAAGGAAGTTTAATCCATGCAATATTTTGTATCCCATGAGGGTGCAGTAGCAAAGCCTTTATTTAGTGAATTGTTATTTAGAGTTAGATCTTGGTAGGATGATTACACAACCTTGGGCAAGAGAAACCCCATGTCTTGGTCCTTTTATTATGATTTATTTACCTTTTTAATCATCATTTCCATCGGTAGAAATTAGTTTAATCAATCAATCTACTTACTTGGTGATAAATATTACTCTTAATATTTATTAATACATTTAACTACTTAAACATGTTATCATTTGGGTTTGATCCATAAGTATATTGCAATAAGGCTTCCATTTATGTGGAGTGGGGAACTAGTGCACAACTTTCGGGTAAACATAAGGGTTTCTCCCTTATGGTTTTTATTAATGTGACATTCGAATCCCCATCATAGACTCAACAACTAGTGGTCAGCAGACTCAATAACCAATGGTTCGACTGACTCACAATTGATGGTTCAACAACTTGTCGAGGCATACCCAACAACCAATGGTCAGCATACTCAACAACCAATGATTTTGCAGATTCACAACCGATGGTTCAACAACTAATGGGGTTTGGCAATCTCAACAAGAAATGGTTTATAGACTCAACAACCAATGGTTTGGTAGACTCCCATACTTATGGTTTTGAGTGTGTCGCCACCCAACACAAGTAATCACAAAAATGGTCATAATGTTTGCTACACACATCAGAATTTGATGAATATTATTTTGTTGGATTTGTTTTTCAAAATTCTACATGGATAAAGCCCTAAACCATTGAAAAGGCAAATAGAAGGGACATTTCTAGGCTGAAATTGAGGAAGAACATGAGAAATTGATGGTTTCACCTTATATTCGACTTGGTAAGTTGGTTTAGTCGTAGACTTTTTATTCTCTTCATTTTCCTATGCTCAGAATTTTCTAATTCACGTGTCAATTGTTTTCCTTGGCCTTTTTATTGCCTTCTACCTCTAGAAGGCTTTTTTAGGTTTGTTTGAACTAGCATCAGGCTAACCAAAGTTGTTCCTTGGAGCTATGAGCTTGTTACAAGATCAAAAGAGTGAATATGAGTATACCTAGTTTGAATTCGAGTTCAGTAAGATATATCAAATTCTAGTGAGTGGAAAATCACCTTTAAAACTTGATTTTTACATAAGTTAATCCAAGAATTTTAAGGTACGTGTAATGTCTTCTATAAACAAATTACTTTTTTCAATTTATTGATCCCAAAAATAAGATTTCTATTGGCTTGTTTATTAATTTAGTATACTTGTGATGTCATATTGATGTTTTCATCTCTAGAATTATTTTCCATGAAGTCATAGTGAACGTGAATGGTAGAATTAGAGGCATTAGAACCCTAGGTTTGTCCTAGTTTGTACAATATTGAATCATATTATGAATTTGTGATCTAGCATGTGATTTCTTCCAGTTAGAAACTTATGAAGTTCAAAGAATAGCTCATTCTAGTATTTATCAATATACTCAATTTATTAGTTTAAGTGGTATGTCTTATCGATTCCAATGATTTAGATTATCTTTAGCATTTAGAAAATGTAAACAGAAGACATAAGTACATAGTTAAGCTACGAATAGTATAGTAGTAAGTTTAATAGTGAAACTAAAGAATTAACAAGACATTAGATACCCTAAATATTGTATAATCCACTACAAAGGTTTGCACTTTAGAGGAAACATGCTTAATGACTGGAGGAGTCTAGGATGAGGTAGCCAGAGTGTACCAGAGAGGTACATGGGACTAATCTAGAGAAGACATTCTCCATAAAATAGATTGATACTCAACATCAACCAGAGATTCCATTGGTATCCATTATAGTTTAGTTAGTTCATAAATTGCTCAGTAAGTCATCTTTTATGGAACTACTGATACAAGTAGTTAAGACAGGTGCTTTGACTCTCTACCTGAGTACCCATGAATAGATAAGGAGTCTATTTTTATCCAGCTAGCTATTTATCCACTGAGGCCAAATGTGGTGAGCCCCATTGTAGACTGGGGAGTTAGTTTTGTATATAAAGAGTCTTGAATCTCTTCTAGGTCTTATACATTGATATTATAGCTTGTTGCAATACTTCCACATATTGTGTTACATTTCATGTAGTCTATTGCATGATTAAAGAAATGAAAAATTCGTGAATGGATTTAGTTTATTTATTTATTGTAGCTATTATGAAAACTATGGATATGTTGGATGATTTATGGATTTCAACTACCATGATTATATTCATTTGTGTTACTTGTAATGACAATATACATCTGAGTCATCATAGTTTCTTAATGACTTTCTACGCACTAAGCCCCTAGCTCACACACTCTATTTAAATATATTTTAAGAATGGGTCCAGCGTATTAGGAGTCGGAAGCTAGTTTTTATCAAGAGTATATAAGTTGATGTCTTGATAGGAGTAGCTAGTATAGTCATATGGTATTTAATATTTATAAGATCTTAGAATGTGAGAGTGAGTATTGATGGTATATTTAATAAGTTGTAATCGATGTATATTAAACCAAGAACTAGTTTCTTTTAATTGATTATGATGTAAGAGTAAAACTCTATGGTGAAGGTATGATGTTTTTTTTAAAATAGATGTTCTCACTTATTTTAACAAGATATTTTATTAGTTTTATTAATTTAATAAAAACAAAATCTTAAGGTTGACTTTAGTTAGTGATTAAAAGTATATGGTTAGTCTAATCCCTTTTAAATGGCCTAAACTCTAGTTAGTGGGTTTGGGTCACATCAATTCTTAGTATCGGAGCTTAGATTTAGGTTAGAGGTGGTAAGAAGCCATAAGAATAGAATGTTTTCCTCTTAGAGCTACAACTTTCGAACATATATGTTCCTATTATGGATATGTAGATGGAACAAAGAGGATGTGGTCTTGGTGAAGAACATGATGAGAGGCATTATGGCCCAGACCCTTAGGCGATGACTTAGAGTGGAGGGGATACATATGAGGAAGCCATGATGTATAATATGTTTTTGGATACAAAGGAGACATATAATCTAGACAAGAAGTCTTCATATACTATCAAGGACCTGATGAGATCCTATGAGTTGGTAAAGACGCTTGTGGGAATGAATTTTTTGCAAAAAAAGTTCTTGTTGTGGTGGATGTGTTACTCCAAGAGCTGGAAAAGTTTTTTCACTTAATGGAGTTACCAGAGGACAAGTAGATAAACCATGTTGCCTATTTTCTTAAAAGATATGTTGAGTTACGGTGTCATGGAGTAGAAGATAATAGGATAAATGTGTCGATGACATGGAAGGACTATATGGATGGGTTTAACCTAAAATATTTCCCTCATATTTTCCTAAGTGATAAGAACAGATGGTTGGATATTATTAGACATGATAGTGTAATAGTTGGCGAGTATTGAGGCATACTATACAAGATTGATTACCTTTTTTCCAATATCTATATTGTATGACATATAGAAATGTAGAAGGTTTCAAGAAGGTTTAATATTAGAAATTAGACACATCATAACAACTGTTGGTTGAAGGGATAGAGAAAATTTTGGATAATTTGTTGAGGCGGCAAGACATATTGAAGAGTCATCTAATGTTGATAACTATTCTAAGGGTAGAAAAGATCTAGAGATTTAAGTAGAGGAGGATAAATTAGTAGTGAGTATGACGGAGGTGATGGATTCTTTTCCAAAATAAGATGAGCTTTTGGTTGTTTCAAAAGGCAAGGATCTGATTCAAGATATGGTGTATCTTACCATAGTAGGGGAAGATATAGCCCTATCAGATGGAATACGTCACCAACGTGGGAATATCATCAAGGCCTTTAGGGTCATTGACATCATTGATAGGTCCATAGAGATAGGATACAACTATAAGTGACATTTGTGGTAGGGCACACTCTAGTCAGTGTTGGGGAACCAAATTTTAAGGATGCCATTATTTTGGATAGATGGTAGATTCTAAGAAAGACTATCCTAAGAATCCAATCACACCAACACAAAGTTCATAGTCACAATTTCAAACTTCACACAGGAAGGCTCCAGCTAGAGGAGTAAGTTCTTTAGTGGCTTCATGCTCTAGAGGGGGAGCACCAAGAAGTAGAACTGGATAAGAAGGACACCGTGGTGGAGGGAGATGCTTCTCTTCAATAGTATTTCTACTAAACTAGAAGTAGTAGTCTCACTTAGAGTTGTTGCAAGAAAGATGCTTCTCTTCAATAGTATTTCAGTTTCATTCTTGATAGATCCTATTGTGACACATTCTTTTATATAGAGATCATTATTTAGTTGATTAAGTCTTTTAACTCAGGAAACGATTGCTAATGGTGCCATTAAGTGAGCCAACATTTTTTCCAAAAGTATGTCCTAGATGTCTTTTGTGCTTTAATGGGTATACCATAGCGGTTAATACCATACCCTTAGATGTTAATTATTTTCAAATAAATTTAGGTATGTATTGCCTTGAGACATACCATGTCTAACTACATTTTTGGAAGAAAGAGTCTATCTTTCAACAATGTGGTTTTTCTTGTGTCTTCAATGGAGATAAGAAGGTACTACCCACATGCATAGTTTCATCTCATCTCTTGTAGCTGACAACATGTGGTATATGCAAGAACATAGTAAAGAACAAGTTAATATAGAGGATGTTCCAATAATGAGTGAGTTCCCAGATGTTTTTACTAATGAGTTACCAAGCTACCTCTTAGGAATGATGTTGATTTTAAGATATAAATTATTTGTGATGTTCACCTTATAGCATTACCTAACCTATAGAATGGAACCTATAGAGTTAATGGAATCGAAAATGCAGTTACAAGAGTTACTGGATGAGGATTTCACTGAATTTTGTACACCACCTTATGGAGATCTAGTGTTTTTCTTGGAAAAAAGATAGAACTTTGTGGTTATGCACGGACTATAGGCAATTGAATAGGATAACTTTCAAGAACAAATAATCATTTGCCTAGGATTAATGATCTATTTGATCAATTGTGTTGAGATACAATCTTTTAAAAGATAAACTCTCAGGACATGTTATCATCAATTGAGGATAAAGGCATCATATGTACCTAAGTTAGTCTTCATATAAAGATATGGACATTATGAGTTTGTAGTTATATCTTTTGGAGTGATAAATGTCCTTGTATTAATATGGACATGATGAATAGAATTTTTAGACTGTATCTAGGTCAGTTTATAGTAGTGATTATAGATGATATCCTTATATATACCAGCAGTGCAACACAATATGAGCAACATCTAACGTAGTCATGTAGTTTTTGAGACAACATTAGTTATATGTTATGTTCGGAAAATGTGAGCTTTGTTTGTTTGGACTTTCATTTCTTAGACATGTCATTTTGGGAGTAGTTAGTGTAGACCTTAAGAAAATAGAATTTGTTCTTTAGTGGGAGCAACCTATAACTCCTACTGAGATCAGAAGTTGTCTAGGGTTAGCTGGATATTATAGGAGAATTAAAAGGAACATTAGTGTTCTAATATCACCTCTTACACATTTAATAAGGAAGGATGTGAATTTTTTTATTTTGAACATGCAAAAAAAATTCAAACATTAAAGAAGTAGTTAACTATAGTATTAGTTTTGATAATATTATAGGAAGATAAGGGATTTGTGGTGTTTTGTGATGCATCCAATAGAGGTTGAGGGTGTGTTCTTGTGTTGGTGGCCTACACTTCTTGACAACTCAAGAAGAATCAAGAGAAGTGCCCAATACGTGATCTTGAGATAGCAGAGTAGCACACACCTTAAAGACTTGGTCTCATTACCTCTATGATGAGTCATGCCAAGTCTCACTATCCATAAGAACTTGAAGTACATTTTCATATTAAAGGATAGCATTGACACATTATTGATGGTTAGAGCTTATAAACAATTATGACGTTATTATTGATTATCACCCTGGGAATGCCAGTGTTGTGGTAGATACTCAGAGTAGGAAGTCTACATCACCTACATACATGTTTTCTAAGGCATGTGTGAAAAGAGACTTATTGGTCAGAATGAGATGGATGAATCTAGATTTGAGTATGTCAAAATAGGGTGAGTTGATTATACATATGCATGTTAGACCTACATTCTATGAGCAACATGAAGAGCATCGGCGTAGTGATAGTAAATTGTAGTAGATCATGCATGATATGGTAGAAGGTAAGAGGACATAGTTCAGATATTCAAATGATGGGATGTTCTATCAATAGAATAGATTGTGTGTGTCTGATGACATTGAGTATAATAGAAAAATCTCAACAAGCTCACTCTTCTATGTATACAATGCATCAATGTAGTTCTTATATGTACAACAATATCAAGGATTTGTATTGGTGGCCAGGTATGAAGAGAAATGTTGTTGAGCATGTATCCATGTGTGGTGTGTGGCAATAGTCAAGGCTGAAGACTAGAAACCTGTAGGTACCCTACAACCACTCTTTATTCCCATGTGAAGTTGAGATGCATTACCATGGAGTTTATGGGGTGGCTATCGAGAATATCACATGGTTTTGACTCTATATAGGTTATTGTGGATAGACTAATTAGATCTTCTAATTTTCTCCCAATTAAGTCAACTTGGGATGCATCAAAACTATCTAAGATCTAGATAGATGTGATAGTTATATTTGTGGAATATCAAGCGTTATTATATCTGACAAAGACCTCAGGTTCACATATAGATTTTGGAATCAGTTACATTGTGCATTGGGAAAAGATTGATGTTTAGCCCTATCAGATGGAATACGTCACCAAGGTGGGAATATCATCGAGTCCTTTAGGGTCATTGACATCAATGACAGGCCCATAGAGACTGGATACAACTGTAAGTGACATTTGTGGTATGGCACACTCTAGTCAGTGTTGGGGAACCTAATTTTAAGGATGCCATAACTTTGGATAGATGGTAGATTCTAAGAAAGACTATCCTAAGAATCCAATCACACCAACACAAAGTTGATAGTCACAGTTTCAAACTTCACACAGGAAGGCTCCATCTAGAGGAGCAAGTTCTTTAGTGGCTTCATGCTCTAGAGGGAGAGCACCAAGAAGTAGCACTGGACAACAAGGACACCGTGGTGGAGGGAGATGCTTCTCTTCAACATTATTTCTACTAAACTAGAAGTAGTAGTCTCACCTAGAGTTGTTTGAAGCAAGATGCTTCTCTTCAATAGTATTTCAGTTTCATTCTTGATAGATCCTATTGTGACACATTCTTTTGTATAGAGATCATTATTTAGTTGATTGAGCCTTTTAACTAAGGAAAAGATTGCTAATGGTGCCATTAAGTGAGCCAACATTTTTTCCAAAAGTATGTCCTAGATGTCTTTTGTGCTTTAATGGGTATACCATAGCGGTTAATACCATACCCTTAGATGTTAATTATTTTCAAATAAATTTAGGTATGTATTGCCTTGAGACATACCATGTCTAACTATATTTTTGGAAGAAAGAGTCTATCTTTCAACAAGGTGGTTTTTCTTGTGTCTTCAATGGAGATAAGAAGGTACTACCCACATGCATAGTTTCATCTCATCTCTTGTAGCTGACAACATGTGGTACATGCAAGCGCATAGTAAAGAACAAGTTAATATAGAGGATGTTCCAGTAATGCGTGTGTTCCTAGATGTTTTTCCTAATGAGTTACCAAGTCTACCTCTTAGGAGATGTTGATTTTAAGATAAAAATTCTTTGTGGTGTTCACCTTATAGCATTACCTAACCTATAGAATGGCAAATATATAGTTAATGGAATAAAAAATGCAGTTACAAGAGTTACTAGATGAGGATTTCACTCAATTTTGTACACCACCTTATGGAGATCTAGTGTTTTTTTTGTAAAAGAGATAGAACTATGTGGTTATGCATAGACTATAGGCAATTGAATAGGATAACTTTCAAGAACAAATAATCATTTGCCTAGTATTAATGATCTATTCAATCAATTGTGTTTAGATACAATCTTTTAAAAGATAAACTCTCAGGACATGTTATCATCAATTAAGGATAAAGACATCAGATGTACCTAAGTCAGTCTTCATATAAAGATATGGACATTATGAGTTTTTAGTTATGTCTTTTGGAGTGATAAATATCCTTGTATTAATATGGACATGATGAATAGAGTTTTCAGACTATATCTAGGTCAGTTTATAGTAGTGATATAGATGATATCCTCATATATACCAGCAGTGCAACACAATATGAGCAACATCTAACGTAGTCATGTAGTTTTTGAGACAACATTAGTTATATGTTAAGTTCGGAAAATGTGAGCTTTATTTGTTTGGACTTTCATTTCTTAGACATGTCATATTGGCAGTAGTTAGTGTAGACCTAAGAAAACATAATTTGTTCTTTAGTGGGGGCAACCTATAACTCCTACTGAGATCAGAAGTTGTCTAGGGTTATTTGGATATTATAGGAGAATTAAAAGGAACATTAGTGTTCTAATATCACCTCTTACACATTTAATAAGGAAGGATGTGAATTTTGTTTATTCTGAAACATGCAAAAAAAAATTCAAACATTAAAGAAGAAGTTAACTATAGTATTAGTTTTGATCATATTATAGGAAGATAAGGGATTTGTGGTGTTTTGTGATGCATCCAATAGAGGTTGAGGGTGTGTTCTTGTGTTGGTGGCCTATGCTTCTAGACAACTGAACAAGAATCAAGAGAAGTGCCCAACATGTGATCATGAGATAGAAGAGTAGCACACACCTTAAAGACTTGGTCTCATTACCTCTATGATGAGTCATGCCAAGTCTCACTAACCATAAGAACTTGAAGTACATTTTCATATAAAAAGATATCATTGACACATTATTGATGGTTAGAGCTTATAAACAATTATGACGTTATTATTGATTATCACCCTGGGAATGCCAGTGTTGTGGTAGATACTCAGAGTAGGAAGTCTACATCACCTACAGACATGTTTTCTATGGCATGTGTGAAAAGAGACTTATTGGTCAGAACGAGACAGATGAATCTAGATTCGAGTATGTCAAAACAGGGTGAGTTGATTATACATATGCATGTTAGACCTACATTCTATGAGCAACATAAAGAGCATCGACATAGTGATAGTAAATTGAAGTAGATCATGCATGATATGGTAGAAGGTAAGAGGACATAGTTCAGATATTCAAATGATGGGATGTTCTACCAACAGAATAGATTGTGTGTGCCTGATGACATTGAGTTACAATAGAAAAATCTCAAAAATCTCACTCTTCTATGTATACAATGCATCAATGTAGTTCTTATATGACAACAATATTAAGGAGTTGTATTGGTGGCCAGGTATGAACAAAGATGTTGTTGAGCATGTATCCATGTGTGGTGTGTAGCAATAGTCAAGGCTGAAGACTAGAAACTAGTAGGTACCCTACAACCACTCCTTATTCCCATGTGAAGTTGAGATGCATTACCATGTAGTTTATGGTTGGGTTATCGAGAATATCACATGGTTTTGACTCTATATAGGTGATTGTGGATAGACTAATTAGATCTTCTAATTTTCTCCCAATTAAGTCAACTTGGGATGCATCAAAACTATCTAAGATCTAGATAGATATGATAGTTATATTTTTGGAATATCAAGCGTTATTATATCTGACAAAGACATCAGGTTCACATATAGATTTTGGAATCAGTTACATTGTGCCTTGGGAACAGGTTGATGTTTAGCACAACATTCTAACCTCATAAAAATGGACAATCAAAGCATAATTTTCAAACACTAGATGACCATGTGAGAGCATGTGTATTTTAGTTCCGTGGTAGTTATTATGATTACATTAGTCTTATGGAGTTTACATATAACAATAGTTATCATTCCAGTCTCGGCATGGCCCCTTAAGAAACTCTTTATGGGAGAAAGTGTGTATCTCTTGTTTTTTGGTATACAGTTGGTAGATTCTAGGTCCATAGTTGGTGGAAGAAACAATATAAAAGATATTTGTGATCAGACAATAGTTGAAAGTTACACATGGTATACATAAAAGATACGTAGAGAAAAACCATAGACCACTTCAGTGTGAGGTTGGCAATAAATTTTACTTGAAAGTTTCACCATGAAAAGGTGTACTAAGATTTATGCGAGGCAAAATAACTTCTAGATGTATGGGTCCCTATCCAATCATTAGAGAATTGAACCAAAAAACTTGAGTGGCCTTCCAAGCTGACCAATTTGATGTGTTTCATATATCAATGTTGAATAAGTGTCATCCAGGTATAGAGAAGATCATAGAACAAGATTATGTACATCTAAGTGTAAGAACCGTGACGCAGCTTAGTGCTTGATCTTGCTTTCTTTTCTTAATAGATGATTAAAAATTAATCTAATCTCTTGAGATTCTTTGATAACATGTGACATTCTTATGTTTTTAGTTTGATCCGGTTTGGATAACATTTGAGCCAGTTATGGTATATGTATGTTTGTTTTGGACTAAGTTGTAATTTACCAATGATGAGGGTTTATCTTGAAATTTTTCACATGTGGCTTGTTCCTCTTATACCTTAGCATCATGTGATAGAAAGTGATGCTTAAGGGAAGCTTTTTGGGTCTTGGATGATTAGGTGGCATCATGTGTGTTGATCTAGGGTTTGCACAGTTTGCATGGATGCTTGAGTTGTTGGTGTCGACCATATAGGTATGACCTTTGTAGCAACCTATGTTCTTTGTGTTTTGGTAGGTGTTGCGACCAATATTCTTTTGGTTGTGTTTTTTAGTAACCAATTCACCTCGTTCTTGATCTTGGTTGAAGAGGTTTTGAGTTGTACTTGGGTTGTAGTGACCTTTACCTTGGTTGGCATAGTGTTGCAGTTGCTACATGGTGATCACCTTGGTTTTGGTTCGACCAAAGGTAGGTAGTGGACCTAGTAGTCTCTTCCAAGCCTTGTTTTTATTACCCTCTGATGCATGCATATCTAGAGTGCTTACATGGCTGACCTTTTGAGGGACAAGTGTCGTGAGAGGATTTATGATCTTGACAACTCATATCTTTCACCTCTCCCATACCCTTGGGTATTTATACCCCTTCTTTCAGATGCAGCTGTCACTTTTAGCTCTCTTCTTTCTCTATTCTTGCTTGAGTTCAGCCTTGAGCTTGGTGGTGCAAGTGGAGGTGTTGATCTTGGAGAAGGTGGTCGCTCTCCTCTTACATGTGGTGATCTAGGGCTTGATCATCTCCCTTGTGGTTGTTCTTGGTGATCTTTGATCTTGGTAAGTAGTTTATCTCTCTTTGATCTCATTTTTCTTGAACGCTACTTCTTTCTTTGTTCTCTTGGCCGTTAGACTAGTGTTCTTCATGGTGTCTATCTTGAGGAACTTCTATCTATAGAGTCGAGACTATGGTTTGACCATGATAGTACCTGAGTGAGATGAAGCTCTCCTTTTTCTCCTTTCTTTTTCAGTCTAAGGTTTTTACCCTTTCTCTTTTGAGCTTCCTTTGACCCTAGTGTGTACTTCTTCTCTTGAGGTGATCTTAATTGGATTTGGAGTAATCCAAGCTTGGTGTTCCTTGTCTTTGTTGGAGCTTGTGGCTTTGGAGTTGATTTTCACCTCAAGGGGGGTTATATAACTTTCCCTTCTTCTATTGTTGCACTTTTTCTTGCTTGCATGTTACTGTTTCATCTCTAAAATGTGATCATAAGTTGTTGGATAGTTCTATCTTGATTTAGGGCTTAAGATTATGAAGTATTCTTGTATTGATTTCTCTTTCTCTTAACCCTAATTCTTTCACTCAAAATCTAAGTGATGGTGGAGTTGTTGTTTCTCTCATGCACCTTGATTGTTGGTTTTAGCACCATGTTTATGGTTCGGCTATCATATCTCAGATGGAGGTTTTAGTCCTTGTTTACATGTGTTGGACATTTGGCTTTATCCCTCTTAACAGAATTTCTTTTTTAATTTTTGTGATGGTCATTTTTAAGGTTTTGATTCTCATCCTTTTAAGAAGTTTCACCTAGGTAACGCTTGAGTTCTTAATGTTATATATTTGTTTTAGTTGACATGTTCCTTTGGTTTCTTGATGTTGCTATGACCATGTTGATGGTGTACTGGGATTCTGGTTGATCACCATCACCCTAACCCTAGTCACCTTGGTTGCTACATGTTTTCTTGTTGATGTCTCTTCATATGAGCCCTTGTGGATGGTCGCTACATAGGATGGTTTGGTTTGGTCGAGATGACTTTTGTTTGGGGTTTGGGTCACTAGAAAACCTAACCCTAGTTTCTCTAACAGTTGATACATATGGTTTAGTTTGGTTGGTTGCTACATCTTAACCCATGTTGTGGTCATCATGCATAAGTGGCTATGGTCGCTACACATGGAGTTTGAGGGTCGCTACATATGGTGTTGATGTTAAGGTCACAACATGTTTGGTCACCACATCTTGATTTAGGTATGGTCTCTACATGTGCCATTTGTGTTGGTTGCTACCTATGACCTAGCTGTATTGGTCTCTAGGGCA
The DNA here is from genome assembly GCA_963693085.1 of Alisma plantago-aquatica. NCBI lineage: Eukaryota > Viridiplantae > Streptophyta > Magnoliopsida > Alismatales > Alismataceae > Alisma > Alisma plantago-aquatica. Next base: position 494,704,414 of record OY856415.1, read on the forward strand.
GACAATACCTAGCCGTCGCTAGAGGTATTACACCTTGTATGGTTGATACATGTTGCTATTTGAAATGATTGGTTGATTAATAATAATGCCTAACCTAATGTGTTTCGAGAATGTGTGAAGTGATGTACTTAAGGTTTGATGTTGAATGTTGTTATAGAAACCCTAATCGTCTATCTATGAGATACCATAACCCTAATTTGGGGATATGATGTAATTCCTTATCTTGCTTGGATGATTAGCATTTTATTAAGTATTTCTCTCTCCTTCTTGTGTAACCTAATGTTGCAAGTTGAATACACATCATAGCTTGTGATTGCTATGGTATCTCTTATAAGACATAGGGTGGTGATTATGGGATTTTATGAGGAATGATGAGATATATATGTTATGAAGGAACTAGGTCATTGGGTCTCATAACTTGGTAGAGGCTTAATGCCTAATGTGAGGTGATATCCTCTACTGCTGTGATGAGCGATGGTTATCCCCTGATGACATGATAATGGTGATGGCTTGGTATAAGGCATTGAGATAGTGTAATGTGATGGTGTGATCAGCTTTGTCTTTAATACTTTTTGTATCTTCTAACGTTGTAAGCTACCCTTATCTTTGTAGAATTTGTTTTGGGTTTGTACGTTGTAACTTGATTCATGCACTAAAAGACATCCATTTGGCAATAATTAATCAAGTAAAACCCAAATCATGTAAGTTGCCTTGAGACAGATCCATCTTCAGTGTCAGTACTTATTGGACAGTGATATGAGTACTTCCTGTAGGAGACTCATAGCACATATTGTTGAATATGTGGGGGTGCAATTTGAGGTTATATCCTTGCATCCACAATCAGTGGTTTTGAGGATGGTTGTGTTTATACCCCCACAAGAGAATGGTTGAGGCCATATCTCATACGATATGTTTTCAAGGATAGTTGTGATCATACCCTAGTAGGAGAATGACTGTAGTCATCTCTCACTAGTGTCATGCCTATATACCTAGGCGGACTAGGCTGATTTGTAGTTTGACTCTATATGTCACTGCAGTGGACTCAGACTGACTGAGGGTGTGGGAGATCATAGGAGTCCGGCTCTCGTAGATCTTATATGCCACTAATTTTGACTTATTAGTGGTCAGTTGTAGCATGAGTGGTATACCTCATCTCCACATGTCATTATAGAAGACATAATACAGCCATATAGTATATTTTCTTAGGGTTAAATATGGTTCACATTAGATGACCCATTTTCCTTGTTTCTTATATTGTTGAGTTGATAATGGTTATACATGTTATTCATATTCCTTCTAAAAGTATATGATGTTCTATTGATCAGTTGTAGCTACTTAAACGGCTTAATCTGTGACATCAGTTTTAATTTTTCATTTAATTGAATCTTCTCATCTTGTTCATAGTATTTCTTTCCTTCATAATATATTTGTGTTAACAATAGTCACTATCAGAGAGTTATATCTCTCGCTGGGACATTTCTCTCACCCTATGGGTTTCTAAATATTTTAGGTGGTCATGCACGATGAGATAGAGATCGTATAGTTGACAAAGAGCAGCAAGGAGATCAGTAGTTGTTGAAGGTTGGATATGTTTCTAGTATTTTATAGTAGAGTCTTATGTGTCGTCCATGTACTCTCAGGTCTTTGGGGGTGTTTTGTAGATGTTGTACATTGATATGAAGTTTTTGGAAGTATGACATGGTTATACACGTATGGCTTGTATATGCGAAAAAGTTACCTATTATAATAGGTTTGTGGCAAGATGGAAATTGTACAGTGATTTTTACACCTTAATGGTGTAATATGTGATATGGGTGGCATATTTTGTGGACTTCTACGCAATATGTTTCTGCTTGTGAATATATAAGTGATTGGTTTTAATTTACTATTTTTTTGGTATTATGGATGTTTGTTGTTAATTTTGCGCTTTGGTTTGAGTAATCTTGCTCATGTGGCACCAGGTTATCACATGAAATGGTTGGTATCAGAGCTCTAGGTTCACTGACTCTATAGGGACATAGGACTAGGGTTGTATATGTTCTTGTGTATCCAACATAGCTAATAGTAACTTCTACTTACGCAGAAGAAGAAGAAGAAGAAGAAGGAAAAAGATATGTCTAGATAACATGAAGAACATGATGATAGCAATGTTTTTGCACCAGGAGGTGGTTCCAAAAGGTATGAAAGAGTAGATGGAGTGCCTAAAGTACCTCAATTCGACCCATCAACTATGGCCAATCTGGCTTTTCAACCCATCATTAGACAGTTCATGGCCACAATGACGCATATGGTGGATAGAATTCATGTACCCCAAGCCAGGGAAATTGTCCACAATGTGGAATCTCAGGGTTCTGGAAGACCTTTGAGAGTTTAAGATGTGTGGGGCCATAGAGTATGATGGTACGATAGAGCTAAAAGATGTAGATATATGGCTGAAAGAGTTGGAGAAGGCCTTTAAGATCCTCAACATCTCAGAAGAGGGTAAGGTGAAGCATGCAGTGTACCGATTGAAGGACGGTGTCGGCCATTGGTGGGCCATCAAGGAAGAGACGAGGCCTAGAGTGGTGATCGATTGGGAGGAATTTTGGTGGGAATTTGTGAGTTGATACTTCTTGAGACATATCTGGACAAGGATCTCACAGTTTGAGAAGATCCGATAGGGATCTATGACGATCAATTAGTTTGAGGCCAAATTCATGGAACTTCTAAGGTTTTTCCCACACATGGCTATGACAGATTAGGAGAGGATCTGACATTTTGAGAAGAGTTTGAGCTGTGAGTTGACAATAATGATATCAGCTTTGGAGAATAGAGAATAGTTTGTGACGTTTGTGGAGTCTATGAGGAGGATAGAACAATCAGCTATAGACAAGTGTGAGGTGAATGCTAAGAAGATATCAGCACAGTTCCAAGGACAGTCTTCTGGTGGCTTCAAGAAGCCTAGGTTTTCAGCACCTCAGTCATAGTACATGTCAATTGTTCAGTCACAATGGCCATCGAGCAAGGGCAGAGGCTATAGTTTTCCACCGATAGAAGCTCACAGTACGTCTTCAGTTTCAGTATAGGGTCATCTAGGCTATAGTTTGACACGAGGACATGTTATAGGTGTGTCCGCAAGGACATCTGAGGTCATTTTACCTAGTGAAGAATGAGTAGGTCACACAATAGTCAAGAGAGAGTCAGCAAGGGTCGCAACAGTGATAGTTCAGTAGTGGCGGTGGTAGAGGACACAGTTAGGCATCACAAGTTGGTTCGTCTAGTCAGGCCAGCAGAGGATGAGAGCACCAACAAGCAATGGCTTGATTCTACGCCATGAGTCAGCCGGAGGGAGTAGCCAACCCATGGGCCATAACAGGTCAGATGGAGTTATTTCATTCTGATTTGACTTCTTGATTTATATCTATTTTGGTTGACCCAGGTGTGACACACTCTTTTATTATTGGAGAAGTGATAGCTAGTTGTTCTTTGCCTATTACTCATAGATCTAATAGTCATCTCTTAGAAACCCCTTTGGTTGGTTCCACCGAGTTGCGGGAGGTTTCTCCATCCTACATTCTTTCTTTCTCAGGATGCAACATTCAAGTGGACCTTATACCACTAGACATGCATGGATTTGATGTTATCCTTAGAATGGATACTTCAGAGAAGTATCGGGTGATCTTGGAATGTAATTCCAAGGTGGCAACATTCTTTGACAGTGATGTTTTGTGGGTCTTCCAAGGAGATAGGAAGATAATTCTGATGTGCTTGGTGTTACTGGTGATAGTAAAGAGGTTGATGAGGCAAGGCTGTGAGGCTTTTCTAGCACATGTGGTGGATACTAAGGCAAGGAGTCCTAGTATTCAAGAGGTTCCCATTGTTCGTGAATTTGAGGATGTGTTTCCTAATGAGTTTCCATGTGTTCCCCCACCTCAGGAGATTGATTTTATGACGTCTGTTGCCAAACATCGATTAAGATTAATACGGAAGCTATCGTTAACAGTAGAATTACCAAAAATCACTAAAAATTAAAACCATTTTCAAAGGGATCCATTCTCAGGAAAACTCTTTAAACAATAACCATAATATTACATTCACATCCTCGTTCACATAGTACATTCTTTGTACCATTTCTTCTCGAGGAATATATATGCATCATTTGCTTTAAAAAAACTCAAGTGAGAGATCCTCGAGGCATCATGCCAAAATCTCATATCAATTATAAAAATACTATCACTGACTCCTAGGACCTGAGAGTACAGAGACGACACATAGGACTCTATTTACACATATACAAGACTTGACAGCCAGTATCTCCACCTGAGGATTCACTGCTATCCTTGTTGCTACTGCTGTTGTTCTTCCATGTTTATGAGATTTTTGTTTCTACCTCGTCCACGTCTACCTAAAAATGTTGGATTCCACGGGGTGAGACAATTATAAAATTTCCCCCAATGAGAGATATAACTCTCCACTGAAAACATTATTATTGTAGTTTAATGGAAATAAACTGTACAGTGAAATTAGATATTCAACAGTAGATAAATCAATATCTATGCAAAATAAAGCAACATTTCAGTTCAAGCGTTTAAGCTATAACTTGATAAAGCAGCATGTCTCTTATTCAATAAGGACTTGAAGAGCATATATAACATTTATGTATCTAGAACATACTAAGAAGAATAACATCAACCAGTGATTCTCATATTTCAATCTTATGCAAATATGCTACATGGTTGATTACATTTTACAAACATTCTTCAGCCCTGAGGAGATGAGATATACTGCTCATACTCCAACCGACCACGATTACGTAAAGCATCGGTACCATATAAGATCAATGGGAGAGCCGGATTCCATGACCTCATCTGTCTCGGTCAGTATGAGACTACTTTTAACAGAGACATCATGTGTCAAACTGCAATTAGCTTGCCAGGGTATATTGGCATCTTCACTATAGAGTTATAGCCTATAGCATATACTCTCTTCAGGGTTATGGCCCGTAGCCAATGCCTGGTATTAATTGAGGATTTATGGCCCGTAGCCATACTCTTATTGGGGTATGGTCCGAAGCAATCTCATACATAGGACATAGCCTGTAGCCATTCCTATGGGGCATAAGGATACATTTACCCAATTACCCCCACATATTCAAAAATATGCATTCCGAGTAAAACTCATTTCACCATTCAGCTAATTGTGACGTTGATGGATCTGTGGTCAGGGCAACTACATTCTATGGTATCACTTGATTAATTAAGTACATTTATCATATTCTTTTAGCAACAGCCAAGTTTTCAAACATAACTTATTTGGACAAGTGCTAAAAAAACATGTATTTATTTCATGAGTTACTTCTCAGTCTTTATAAGACATTGGGATCTCATTTCAATACTAGGAATTATCATCCCTTAACAATCTCAATACCATAATTATATGGATCTAGGTATTCAAACCCTTAGCTCATCACTAAGCATTGTTACCACTTTTTCAGGTAATTATCTCCTTAAAGTCATTTGACCAAGGTAAACATGATACTTGCTACACAAGCATCTCTTATGGCACTTGAGGCTCATTAACTCTCTTGTTACTATTTACTAAGCAACAAGGTATATTATAGCATGCAAGGCCCAATGAATAATTTCAATGAATAAGGCATCATAGCTCATACTTGGCTATGTTCATCATCCTAAGGTACCTGCATGGTTAGCACACATGATAATAGATATATCAATCATATTTCAGTTTCATACTAATCAAGAGTAACACCACAATTCCCTTACCAGGGTTAGGGTTTCCCAATTCATGTTATTTGGGGATATTCGTCCCATTACCCAGGTCAGGGTTATGGTTTATCACCATATTGCCCAAAATTAGGGTTTCATAAAGCATTACATATCATTACTCTGGATTTGAGTTCCAAATCACATCAAACATTAGGATTTCTCAAAAAATCACCCTAAGTTAGGGTTTCACATAATTTTACCCCAGAATAGGGTCTACATTCAACAACCCACAATTAGGGTTTACTATTCATCCCAATTAGGTTTTCTATTCAATTACCCATAATTAGGGTTTACTATTCATCAAAATTAGGATTTCACATCACATCACCCTGAATTTTGGTTATTCAAGTCATCATTCTAGTCTAGGATTACATCCTTACCCTGGATTAGGGTTATACTTAAAATTGCCCTGAATTAGGGTTAGAGTTCATTAACCTTCTCAATTAGGGATCATATTCCAGATTAGGGTTTTATGATCTCTTTGTTGAGAATCATGCCCTTAATCACCACATGAATCATATTTATGTATTAATTCCTCTCTATCATCCTCTCAACTTTATTAGGTTACATCATCCCTTCAATCAAGTACATACAACTATGATTGACATAGAGTACTGAATTATTGCTTTTATAAGCAAATGGGGTTTATCACTTTAAAGGTACTAATAACCTAGGTACATTAGGAGTTCAAACTTTGTGCCTAACATTGATTGACATTACTACCAATCATTGGATTAATGGAACAATCACCATCTTCAATTTCCAAGTGATTGAATCACAATTGATCACCATTCGATTTTGGGTTTTCATCACCAAACAGTTTTGAAAACCGATTGGTCTCCAAATGGTTTTGAAACCGTTTGACCCCAAATAGTTTCAAGACCATTTGGGCTCAAACGGTCTCAAGACTGTTTGGCCAAATCAGTCTCAAAACCACAAGGGTTCTTTAGATAAACTCATTAATCAATTGAGCATGCTTTGCTACATTGAAACCTTCAATAGATTGAATTGTTGGAGTTCAACAATTATTGGCCCTTGGATTTTTAATCATTCAATCACCACCTTTAACCATCCATGCGGTCTTGAGGTGCTTGACCTCATGCGGTCTTGAGGTTCTTGACCTCATTTGGTTTTGAAACCGAATCACCCATTCGGTTTTGAAATCGAATCACTTCAATCGACCTTGAAAATGATTCCAATCATTCAGTTTTGAAACCGAATCACCCATTCGGTTTTGAAGTGATTTGTCCAATAAATTTTGGGTATAATTACCCATTCGGTTTTGTGTATTTAACCCATTTGGTCTTGAATGGAATTACCCATTCGGTCTTGAACTTAATTGGCCATTCGGTTTTGAAACCGAATTAGTTCATGCGGTTTTGCAAACTGTTTGCTCCTATTCCTTATTGAGGTGTGTGCTTGTAATGATGTCATCATAATCAACCTTAAATCCCACAAAACCTACTGCCATCTTCATGGTAATTGCATCAACTAATCAAAGGTATTGCAAGAAGAACAATTGAATCAATTGAATTGAGAAATTGAGTTCAATAACAATAGTTAAGGGTTCAAGTTATATAACCCGCCTTCAATTGAGCTTCAAATCTTGGCGATCCACATCAAAAATGGTGGAAAAATCTTTTTCAACTCTCTAAAGGCTCTTCCTAAAGCTTTGGAGTGAAAAGATTGGCTAGGGTTGAAGATGGAGTGAAGAAAAGAAGAATTTATGCATTGATTTGTGATTTCCACCATGAAATCAAGATGAAAGATGATCAAGAAGCTTACCAACAGGTTGGGGGTCGTCCTCCTGGTCCTTCAAAGCTCCCAAAGTCGTTTTGCAAGCAAAGGGTGGAAGTTAATTCGAAATCCCCCTTTTACTCTATGGATAAATGAGCATATATGTGGATTTTATTGAAAATTCAATTAAGAGAGAGAAAGTAGGAATTATCTCTCCCAAATTCTTGCCACTTGCCCCCTTCCTTTCCTTATAGACGAGGATATCCTCTTTGCCTTTTATTCCTCTCAATTATCCATGTTTTAAAGAAAAGCAAATCAAGCACCTTAGCCCTTTTTATATTAATATCCATAAGTTAGTGGATATTTCTTTTTCTTATAATAAGGTGAGTGGAGTTTTCACCTCCTTAGGATATTTCGTTGCCTTTGCAAGGCATAAGGATGTTCACACTTGAGAAAATTCAACCATCTCGTTTTTGGATGAAGGCCCTTCAATTATTTTATTTATTTTTGCATCAAATTGAATTATGTTTTCAATTATGCTTAAATCTTAATTATTTTAATATCAAGATTCTCTCTCCTCCAAAGTAATTCAAATGAGGGAAACCTCTCATTTTATTTTCTCTAAATGATGCAAGAAACATGAGGGATCATCTAAAAGTGGTATTTTGCATATTGAACCCTAGGTTTTGGGTAAATTGCACATTACACTAAAACTATGTTTTAATGCACAAATATTGCTTTATCAGCTCTTTCTTGGTACTCAGGCTACCAAAAGCCATACCTCTGCATCATATTCATTATCATGATGCTTCAAAACATGAGGAACATATTATCATGTACTATTTGCAATTTAACCCCTCAACTTGGGTAATTTGCCCTTTAGTCCAAAACAAGAAAAATATCATTTCAACATTATTCAAAAAGGACTAAAATTGAAATATGAGTTCCTCTTGAGTCTTAATTACTTTTCAAGAGATAAGAGCAGACATATAATCCACTTTATTAAGAAAAACACCTAGGGTTAAAGCATAACCCTGGTCAGGGATGTTATAGATTTTGAGATGAATATGGATCCTGGTACACATCTGATAACACAGACACTTTATAGATTGGCACCGGCTAAGATGCAAGAGTTGAAGAAGCAATTATAAGAGTTTCTTGAGAAGGTCTTTATCAGACCAAGCACTTCCCTTGGGGTGCTACCGTGTTGTTTCTTAAGAAGAAGGATGGTTCCATGAGGTTATTCATCATTTATCGATAGCTGAACAAGGTGATGATCAAGAAGAAGTACCCGTTAATGTGGATAGATGGCCTATTTGATCAGTTGAGAGGAGTTAATGTGTTCGCAAATATATATCTAAGGTTAAGATACCCAAGTCAGATTTTAGGACTTGGTATGATCATTATGAGTTTGTGGTTAGGTCATTTGGCTAATCAATGCACCAGTGGCATTTGTAGATTTGATGAATAGAGTTTTGTAGACTTATCTTGATCAGTTCATGGTTTTATTCATTGATTATATCCTTATATACTCCAGGGACAGCCACCAACAAGAGAAACACTTACAATAGGTGTTGACCTTGTTGAGACAGCACAAGTTTTATGCTAAGTTCAACAAGTGCTAGTTTTGGCTGAAGGAGGTGTCTTTTCTTGGACATGTGATATATGTTGAAGGTGTGTGTTTGGATCCCAAGAAGGTTCAGTCTGAGTTAGAATGGGAGCAACCGAAGACACCTACAGAGGTTCCCAGTTTCTTAGGCCTGAAAGGCTATTACATGAGTTTTATCAAGAACTTCAGTGCAGTGGCATTACCCCTAACAAAGTTGATGAGGAAAGGTGTATCGTTTGTCTAGGATGACAAGTGTCAGCATTTGAGATGTGCACCAGTGTTAGTGTTGCCTAAGAAAGGGTAAGGATATACTGTCTTCTATGCTGTGTCGAAGAATGGTTTGGGTTTCTTGTTGATGCAAGCCAAGAAAGTGATTTCTTTTGCATCGTGATAGCTTAAGAAACATGAGGAGAGATACACAATGCATGATCTAGAGCTTTCTATTGTGGTCCATGCTTTGAAGATTTGAAGACACTACCTTTATGGAAAGAAATGTCAGATCTTAATTGACCATAAGAACCTACAATACATCTTTAGGAGCAGAACAAGCGACAATGATGTTGGATGGATCTGATCAAGGATTATGGTTGCACCATAGACTACCATCCAGGGAAGGTGAACATGGTGGTAGATACTTTGTCCAGGAAGTGTTCTCCATCATCATCCGATGATAAGGTGCAATTGTGCTACTTGGTGTTCCATAAGCGAGACATGTCGGTGTTTCTTTGCTAGATGAATGTGAAGTTGGAGGTCTCCTTGTTGTTAGGTTTGCTGGATTAGTTATAGGTGAAGCCTATGATGAGGTAGAAGATTAGAGATGCACAATGTGATGATATTGTGATATAATAGATCTGAGCAAAGTTTTGCAGTGAGAAGTGTGATGGATTCCATGAGTCAGATAATTGGATAGTGTGTTACCATGAGCTGGCGAGCAGTATCTCAAGTGGTCATAGCATGGGGCCCCTCATGAAGGGTCCTGGGTTCGAATCCCCCTGGTGCTGTTGTTTGGAATTGTTTCTCCCGTAGCGCAGCCGGCCTCTGCGTGACTTAATGGGACACACTCCTTATGAGATGGGGTTGAGCTCCCCAGGTTGGGCTCGACGCAAGCCTTACTAGTCTCCTGGGTTACCAAAAAGATAGTGTGTTACCACAATAGAGAAGTAGTTCCTGATGTTGATCATCTAAGCGAGTTGGTTCTAGAAGAGGTTCACTCTTCGATGTAATCTATATGCATCTAGGTAGTACCAAAATGTACCACAATTGGAAAGATTTGTAATGGTGACCTAGCCTGAAGCATGACATAGTTGAGTTTGTGGTGAAATGCCCTGTCAGAAAGTCAAGGTAGAGCATCAAAAATATGTAGGGACTTTGCAACTGTTACCTATAACACAGTGGAAATGGGATCATATCACTACAGACTTTATGGTTGGACTTCCTAGGATAGACAAAGTTCATGACTCCATCTGGGTGATAGTGGAAAAGTTGACCATGTCAGTGCACTTTTTTCCAGTCAAGGTGACATATAAAGTAGAGAAACTTGCACAGATATATGTAAATGAGATGGTAAGTCTGCATGGTATTCCAGTGACAATAGTGTCTGACAGAGTTCCTCAATTTACCAGTCAGTTTTGGGAGCATCTACATACAGCCGTGGGTACGCAGTTGTAGTTTAGCACAACATTTTTCCCACAAACGAATAGATAGTTTGAGATAACTATGCAGATGCTGGAAGATATATTGAGAGCTTGTGTTCTATAGTTATAGGATAGTTGGTATGTACACCTCAGTTTAATAGAGTTTGCGTATAACAATAGCTATCAGAGGAGTATCGGCATGGCACTGTACGAGGCTTTGTATTGGATACATGGTAGATATATGTTGTGCTGGTATGAAATGGGTGAGTATCAGCTTTTGGGGCATGAGCTTGTACAACAGACGACGGAGAAGATTTAGATGATACAAAAACAGCTGAAGGTAGCCCAAGACAAATATAAATATTATGTTGATAATCGTCATAGGTCATTAGAGTTCCAAGTGGGGGACAAGGTGTATCTCAGGGTCTCTCCTTGGAAAGGTGTGCTGAGGTTTTAGGAGAAGGGTAAGTTGGCTCCCAAGTTTATGGGACCTACCCTGTGGTGTCATGTGTTGGGAAGGTGCTAATAAGTTGGAGTTTCCTCCTGAGTTGAATAGGTTGCATCCAGTGTTCCATGTTTCCATGTTGAGGAAGTTTCATCATGACACAGAGCTTGTGTTGTAGCCTGTAGAGGTTGAGATGGATGAGGATGTTTCGTATGTGGAAGGTCTTGTGTTGATCCTTGATATAAGGATGAAGAAGTTGAAGAAGAAGGATATCATTTTGGTTAAGGTTTTTTGGCATCACTTTGGGTGGAGGAATCCATGTGGAAGCTTTAGGATGAGATGTGTATGAAGTACCCATCTCTTTTCGTGTAGGATTTCAGGGTGAAATCCTTGTTAGGGGTTTATGGTTGTGAGACCCCTAACCTAGATTTGTGTTTGATCTTTCTTTCTTTTCTTACTAAGATGCTTAAACCTTAACTTAATCTCTTGATATGATATAATAACATGGGACATGCTTATGTTTTCAGTTTGGTCCAGTTTGGATAACGTTTGAGATAGTTATGCTATATGTATGCTTATTGTTTACCAAGTTATAATTTACCCATGATGAGGGTTTATCTTGCAATTTGTCACATGTTGGTTGTGCCTGTTGTGTCTTAGAATCATAATAGAGAATTATGCTTGTAGGCACCTTGTTGGGCCTTGGATGATGAGGTGGATGCTTGAGTTGTTAATGTTGACCATATTGGTATGACCTTTGTAGCGACCTATGTGATTTGTGTTTTAGTAGGTGTTGCGACCGATATGCTTTTGTTTTTGCTTTGTACTAACCCATATACCTTATTCTTGATCTAGGTCGAAGAGGTTTTTCATTTTGCTTAGGTTGTAGAGACCTTTGCCTTGGTTGGCATAGTGTTGCGGTCGCTACATGGTGATCACCTTGGTTTGTTTCGACCAAAGGTGGGTAGTAGACCTAGTAGTCATTTCCAAGATTTTTTTATCACTCTTTGATGAATGCATATCTAAAGTGCTTGCATGGTCAACTTTTTGAGGGACAAGTGTCATGAGAGGCTATATTATCTTGACACCTCGTATTTTTCACCTTTCTACTACCCGTGGGTATTTATACCCCTTCTTTCACATGCAAGTATACCTTTTCACTCTCTTCTTTCTCTCTTTTTGCTTGAGTTTGGCCTTGAGCTTGGTAGTGCAAGTGGAGGTGTTGATCTTTGTGAAGGTTGTCGTTCTTCTCTTGCATGGTGATCTAGGGCTTGATCATCTCCCTTATGGTGGTTCTTGGTGATCTTTGATCTTGGTAAGGAGGTTATCTCTCTTTGATCTCATTTTTCTTGAACCATTCCTCTTTCTTTCTTCTCTTGGTTGTTAGACTATGGTTCTCCATGGTAGCTATCTTGAGGAACTTCTATCCATAGATGTTGAGACTATGGTTTGACCATGGTAGTACCTGAGCGAGATGAAGCCCTCCTCTTTCTCCTTTCGTTTTCGGCCTAGGGTTATTACCCTCTCTCTTTTGAGCTTCCTTTGACCTTGGTGTGTTCTTCTTCTCTTAAGGTGTTCCTACTTGGAGTTGGAGTAATCCAAGATTGGCATTCCTTCTCTCTCTTGGATCTTGTGGCTTTGGAGTTGATCTTCACCTCAAGGTGGGTTATATAACTTCCCCTCTTCTATTATTGCACTTTTATCTTGCTTGCATGTTATGGTTTCATCTCTAAAACGTGATCATAAGTTGTTGGATAATTCTATCTTGATTTAGGGTTTAATATTCTGAATTATTCTTGTATAGATTGCTCTTTCTCTTAACCCTAATTCTTTTACCCTAAATGTAAATGATGGTGGAGTTGTTATTTCTTACATGCACCTTGATTGTTGGTTTTAACACCATGTTTATGGTTCGTCTATCATATGTTAGATGGAGGTTTTGGTCCTTGTTTACATTTGTTGGGCGTTTGGTTTCATACCTCTTAGCATGATTCTTTGCTCATTTTGGTGATGGTCGTTTTTAAGGTTTTGATGTCCGTCCTTCTATGAAGTTTTACCTTGGTGACGCTTGAGTTCTTGATGTTATACATCTATTTCAATTGACATGTCCCTTTGGTTTCTTGAGGTTTCTATGACCATGTTGATGGTGTACTAGGGTTCTAGTTTGTTCACCATCACCCTAACCCTAGTCACCTTGGTCTCCATGTGTTGTTGTTGAGGTTTCTATACATGGGCCCTTATGGATGGTCACTACATAGAATGGTTTAGTTTGGTCAACTGACTTTGGTTTGGGGTATGGGTCTCTAAAAACCCTAACCCTAGTTTCTCTTATGGTTGCTACATATGGTTTAGCTTGGTTGGTCGCTACACCTTAACCTATGTTGTGGTCATCATGCATAAGTAGCTATAGTCGCTACACATGGAGTTTGAGGGTCGCTACAGATGGTGTTGATGTTGAGGTCACAACATGTTTGGTTTCTACATCTTAATTCAGGTATGGTCTCTACATGTTCCATGTGTGTTGGTTTCTACCTATGGCCTAACCCTAATGGTTGCTAGGGCAGCCAATACCTAGTGGTCTCTAGAGGTGTTACACCTTGTTTGATCAATACATGTTGTTGTTTGAAATGATTGGTTGATTATAATAATAATGCCTAGCCTAATGTGTTCAGAGAATGTGGGAAGTGATGTACCTAGGGTTTGATGCTGAATTTTGTTATAGAAACCCTAATCGTCTATCTATGAGAAACCCTAACACTAATTTGGGCATATGATGTAATTGCTTAGCTTGCTTGGATTATTAGCATGCTATAAAGCATTTTCTCTCTCCTACTTGTGTAACCTTAATGTTGCAGGTTGAATACACATCATAGCTTGTAACTGCTACGGTATCTCTTACATGACACATGGTGATGATTATGAGTATTAGTATATTTTATCTTTTGGGCTTAGGCCCATTGTACTTTCCCATTTCTTTATTCAGCCCATGTACTCCCTGACTCCTATATATAGAAGACCTAGCACTCTTATTTGTTTTACTAAAACTAAAATCCTTTATATGATATCAAGAACAGTATGCTACCCATGATTCTCCCCCACTCTTTCCTATCCCCTCCCTATTTTCTTTCTCCCTTCCCTTCCCAGTGGTTGTTGTAGTGTGACAGAAGGTCTTTCATTGCTCAAGAGATCTATGTACGTGTTAGTCCTATGGTGATTCTCATTCCGGTAGCACGATCATTGTCTTGGAGGCATGCATCACAGAATTATCTCTAAATAAGTGGAGTATCTCATTGACTAGATCCCCATACATGCATCTCATTTAGTGAATTTAGTGGAGCACAACCCGTCAGCCATGTAGTTACATGTGCATGATTCATCTTTTTATCTTATCTCTGGCCATTTTCTAAACCGTTAAGGTTGTTGGTACAAGAATCTTATTTCAGTCACAGAAGCCTTCATACTTGATGTATGATTCAGTTTTCTACGTGTCGCTAGCCGCCAACAACAATAAAAGGGTAAAAAAAAGGTAGATTCAAAAGACCTTGTGTTGATTTATAAAGCACCAAAATAAAAAAGGGGCAAAACTTGACTTTTTCTTCCTCTCGGTGTGGTTCCCCTAATCCACATGGTTGAGTGCTTTTATTAAAAATTAGGGATTTTATTTTTCATGTATCTTACCGTGCAATTAATCTGGTAGTGCTTTCTTCTTCATTTTCCTACCAAGATTAATTCCAGTAGTGCTACTCCTATTTTGACCGAGTTTCATTCCAGTAGTACTACTTTTTTCCTACCGAGTTCCATTCTGGTAGTGCTAGTCCTCTTTTTACTGAGTTTTGATTTTGGTAGTATTTCTATTCTATTTTATTCGTTGTACCATGCTACATTGCGGTACCTTTACTTTCTATTTGTACCATGCTACATTATGGTACTATGAATTATGTTTGTTTTTGCTAATTCTAGTACTTTTCTTTTTGTTTGTACCACTCCATTATATCTGGTACTTTACTCACCTCATAATGGGTGATGTTGATAAGCCAACAATCATTACAACAACATGCCACACATATCTTCCATTAAACTTAACAATGACAACTTTCTTTTATGGATGAATGTTGTCCAAACATTTTTTGAATCTTGGGGTAAACTCCAATTTATCACCAATGACTTATCGGTAGTTCCTGACGATGCATGGGTGATAGGAAAAAGTCAAAGTACTCTCATGGTTATGGGCATGCATGGAGCCAAAGGTGGTTTTCAAGTACATGTGGCACCGCCATGCCAAGACTATGTTGGAGGAGATGAAGCAACTCTTCTCTTAGGAGGACAACTGCCTACGCATGTACAACATTATGGACAAGATCTTCTCCAAACAACAAGGAGAGTGTCCCTTGTCCAAGTACTTTGACGGCATGAAGGCCTTAGCAAACCAGCTCAACTTCTTTTCTCTAATGAAGTTTGCTGAAGCCACCAAGGAGCGGGAGACTCTCTGATGCGATGATTTTGAGTCGCATTTATAGACATGTTTTACTTGTCTTTTATGCATTTATTGGTCATTTTGGTGGTTAATATTGCATAATTCATTTACTTTGGTCTGTGATCCTTCTTAGTGTCAAATCTCCCTTATTTTAGTATTTTGAGCATAAATGATTACAATAATATGTTTTATCTCAGCTTATGTGACTTTGTGTTGTAATTTTAGGAAACAATGCATATATGTTGCTATTGATACCATGGACAGTGGTCGATACCATCGACACAACCACAGGTAGTCAGCCGCAAGGAGCATCACAGAGTCGACACTATCGACAGGAGAGTCGACGGTATCGATATACCATCATGTTGCTGGCGAGAAGATAGTCGATACTATCGACCCAGAAGTCGATACTATCGACAAGTGGAGCTACAACGACGGAAAAGGATAAAACTGACGCCTTAGGGTGTCGATACCATCGACCCTCATTGATGGTATCGAGTCAGCATCAGGCGCAACAATGAAGAGAAAGAAGACTTGCCGATATCGTGCAAGGTCGATACCATCGACCCACATCGATGGTATCGACACCGTCAAATACAAGTTTGTTTCAGATCGATCTAAATGTGATGGTTGTGATATTTTGGCAACCTAACTCGGTGATTATACCTAATGACGGTGGCCAAGAGCAAGGCATCATGTCATTAGCCACTGCACACATCTCGAGAAGGTGTGGAGAGAAGAACGGAGACCAGAAGCATGCTCCATCCATTCCGGAAGTTGAAGAAGATGTTTTCCACCGCCGAAAGGCCGGAGATCGTGCATTCTACGCCAAGGAATGCTTGGATCTTCTCCGTTCAGGGGTTTCACTACTTATTCACGTTTTTCTCCATGTTTCCCCTTTTCTCTACCATGTTTTGCTCTGAGATGAACATACAGGGCTAATCCCCTTTATCCTTAGGACCGGGAGTAGCCTGGGGAAGCATTGTATGACATTTTTATCATAGTAATTCATCATTAATCTCTTAAATATGTGGTATGAATTCGTTTTCTCAATTATATTATTATGCTTGATCACCATAATAATAATCTAATGCCCTTAATTACTTTGAAAGAAGAATTAACGGTTAAAAAGAGACCAAATTCACATTGATTAACAAATCCCTTGAACAAGGTGATGTACGGTTAATGGTGGAAACCCATAGGTCGATATTAATGCACCTAGTTTAGGGTATAGGTTACTACGACGGTGGAACCGACCTAGACATAGGTAGTGAATTGTGCCACGACAGTGGGAAATTATGATTACAGGCCACTACCCGGATTGAGAGATGAACCTGAATTATTATATAAAGATTTATACAATGAAAACCCGCGGTGAAACTGCAATCCTAAAGATCTTCACCTGAATTTGATTAAATTAAACCTTTAATCGATTGTTTTATTTTATTTTATTTTATTTTAATTTAATAACAACTCTCAAACCATTTTAATCGGTCCATCTGATCGCAAACAGTTAGTAGTAGTCTACCGATAGTTCAGTGTCCCTGAGTTCGATTCGGGCCTCACAAGGGCCTATACTACATTTACGCGTACAGTTGCATTCTATGCATGGAAAAAGCGTGTCAAGTTTTTGGTGCTGTTGTCGGGGACACGGAAATTGTCGGCACTACGAGTGCTGCAATCGGCCATTCTAGGCCACTTTTTATTTTTATTATTTTGAAATCATTTCTAAATTTCATAGCCTATCTTTCCAATTTTGTAATCGTCTAGCACGGTACTGAACCGAAACTATTATTGTGCAGGTACTGTGCATGGCGTGGACATGTAGTAGAGACTACACGCAACAAGCACCAGAGGTTCCACTGTCGGGACCTGACAACGAGGAGGAGTACAATCAACACCATTCTGAAGAAATAGATTCCAAATCCGAACAAGAAGAAATGGAAGAGGAACATGCGATAGAGAAGATAAAGGCGTCTTCTTCATCTGCTTCAAAGAAGCCAATTAAGAAGTAGGCGATCAACATTTCGACTTACAAGATTGATCCTGTATTAATCAACTTGGTCAAGTCAAATGCATTCCATGGGCTAAAGAAAAAAGACCCAGTGACTCATATAAACCAATTCGTGGAGAATTGTGACATGATTAAAATTGACAGATTTCCATAAGAGACGCTCTACCTGAAGTTGTTCCTGAGTTCTATGGCAGGAAATGCACGAGAATAGTTGCACAATCTTGACGATGAATATGTGGAATCATGGAACCACATGGTAGAAGTATTCTTTGAATGGTTCTTTCTGCCTAAGAAGACTAATGACATGGTCAGGAAAATCCACAATTTCACCCAGAAGGCAGGAGAGACTTACTCTGAGACCTGGGAAAGGTTTCAGATCATGCTTAGGAGGTGCCCGCATCATGGGCTTGACAAAGAGACATCAAAATCTTCTATTTTGCTCTCTCCGAGCATGATAGAAGCAACCTAGACTCCACAGGTTCAGGGTTCTTCTTGAACAACACAGACACGAGGTGTTGGGAAATTCTGAAAAACATGGTCAAGAAGCAATCCTGGGGCGACAGAGACGTCGTAGAGCACATTCGAGTTGTGGGGGAGTCAAAGGCCATCAAAGAGCTGAATGAGAAGATGGACCTTCTAGCAAAGAAACTTCTTGCAAAAGAAGATACTGAATCCGAGGATGAAGCTCAAGTCAAATTCATGCGCCAACAGCAGGGGTACGGAAACAACGATTACTCATTGAGGAAGGACAAAAAAATTTCTTGGAAAGATCTGAATAACTTCTTGCAGGACCCCGATGCAAAACCCCAGCCGATGGCGGAGGATAAGAGCACGGAGTTGCTCAACCAAGTGATAAAGTAGAACCAAGAACTAATGAACACTTTTGGCCAGCAGATCAAGCAACAGGGGGAATTCATGAATCAGTTTGGGCAGACATTGCAGAGCCATGGGGCTCAGATGAGGATAATAGAGACGTCGATGGTGCAAATGGCAGCTGAGATAATCAATCTAAAGAAGCCAGTGCAGCAAGGTTTTCTGGGTAACACAAACATTCCAGGAGGAAACCAACAGGCGAAGGCAATCTTGCTAAGGAGTGGCAAGAAGCTTTTAAACCCCAGGGCCGATGAACCAAGCAAACCCCATTCAGTAACCGAAGGTGAGGCCACAGAGGAAGTGCCAATTTCAGTCACAGAGCCAGTGGAGGACATAGCAGAGGATGTCACAGCAGACCCCGTTGTTGTTGAGGAGGAGGCACAGAAAAGGACAACATATGTGCCGCCGCATCAAAGGGCGCAGGTTGTCCCGGTCCCATATCCAAATAATGTGAAAGCAAAGAAAGTGGACGCCCAGTTCAAGAAGATTTTGGACAGTTTTAGAAAGCTCTCTGTCAACATTCCATTATTAGAGGCAATAGAGAAAATTCCCTCTTACGACAAGTTTTTGAAAGACATCATTACTAAGAAGAGGAAGATCCCTGATACTGAGGTTGTAGTTCTCAAGGAGCAGGTGAGTCCCTTCATCATGGGCACATTGCCACCTAAGAGGCAGGATCCGGGTTGCTTCAATATTTCATGTTACATTGGTAAGGTGAAATTCGGTGAAGCACTGTGTGATTTTGGGGCAAGCATAAACTTGATGCCTCTCTCTACGTTCAAGAAATTGGGATTAAAAGAATCAAGGCCAAGCAATATGACAATACAGTTGGTGGATAATTAAATAGTGAATCCCTATGGTATTTGTGAAGATGTGTTGGTGAAAGTAGATCGGTTTGTATTTCCAGTAGACTTTGTTGTAATGGAGATGCAAGATGAACAGGGTAATGAGTTACTCCTTGTACGACCCTTCCAAGCCACTGTCGATGTGATACTTGAGATGGGGAAAGGTCGTTTGACCTTGGGTATCGCTGACGATTGGTTTGAGATGGTCATGCCTTCCAGCACCACGTCATCTAAAGCTAAGGAGCAATGCCTCTTGGCGAAGCATTTTGATCAAAATATCTCTCTCTGTCTAGGGAAGCCATTTGTAGATATGGCTCATGTAATGACTAAGGTGGAGAAAGGGACACCGGCTATAGACATCATGGAGCAGACCAAGGTTGTGTCTCTTAGCAAAGTTGTGGGTTTTCCTAATGATGAAGAGGAGGAAATCCCTCCCTCTACTGAAGATGAGGCCATAGCAAGTTCTGTTTTCAATGCATATCCAGAATTACCGCTTGAAGCCTGCCTGGTTAATATAACACATGATTGGATGAGAAGCAAGTCACTACAAGAGTGCGCCAAGATGCTTCAGGTGCTTCCATGTTTTTATACTAGGTACCATGAAGACCTTGGAGAACTCCCACCACCGCTTCAGTCATCCTTAATCAGCCCGCCAGATTTGGAATTGAAGCCATTGCCACCGCATTTGAAATATGCTTTTCTAGCTGAGGATGAGAAGTTGCCTGTGATTATTTCAGCATATCTAAGTGCCAAGGAGGAAGACCATCTGCTGATTGTGTTGAGGAACCACCGAGGTGCATTCGGGTGGTCGGTCGCAGACATCAAGGGGATCTCCCCTACATTGTGCCAGCACAAGATTCGGCTTGAAGAGGGAGCCAAGCCGGTGATTCAGCCACAACGTCGACTAAATCCTAGCATGATGGAAGTCATCAAGAATGAGGTGATTAAGCTCCTTTCTGCAGGTATCATCTATGCTATATCTGACTCGACGTGGGTGAGTCCTACATAGGTAGTCCCTAAAAAGGGGGGAATTACTATTACACATAATTTGTTAAATGAACATGTCACGACCTGCTTGGTAACCGGGTGGCGTGTATGTATGGACTACCAAAGATTAAATGTTGCTATGCTTAAGTATCATTTCCCTCTCCCATTCATTGATCAGATTTTACAGCGTTTAGCCGGCCGATCGCATTTTTGTTTTCTTGATGGTTATTCAGGGTACAATCAGATTTTAGAGCGTTTAGCCGGCCGATCGCATTTTTGTTTTCTTGATGGTTATTCGGGGTACAACCAGATTTCCATTGATCCTAAGGACCAAGAGAAGTCCACCTTCACTTGTCCTTATGGAACATTTGCATACCGTCGTATGCCTTTTGGTTTGTGTAATGCACCGGCAACCTTTCAGCATTGCATGCTTGCCAATTTTTCCGATATGGTTGAATGTTGTTTGGAGGTTTTTCTGGACGATTTCTCCGTCTATGGTGTGTCCTTTGACGAATGTTTATACAATTTGGACAAGGTTTTGCAACGTTGTGAGGACACACATTTGGTCCTCAATTGGGAGAAGTGCCACATGATGGTCAGCGAAGGGATCGTTCTTGGACATAAAGTGTCTAGCAAAGGGTTGGAGGTAGACCCGGTTAAGATCGAAGTTATTTCCAAATTGCCCCCACCGAATTTGGTTAAAGGGGTTCGGAGTTTTCTAGGTCACGTCGGTTTTTATCGCCACTTTATAAAAGATTTCTCTAAAATCGCCAAACCATTATCTGAGTTGTTGGAAAAGGATGTTGTGTTTGATTTTAACGACAAGTGTTTACATGTGTTCAACGTGCTTAAAGAAAAATGGATTTCCGCACCGGTTGTGCAAACACCGGACTGGACTAAGCCGTTTGAATTAATGTGTGATGCGTCAGATTTTGCAGTTGGGGCTGTTTTGGGACAATGTGTGGACAATAAACCCGCTGTGATTTTCTATGCATCCAAAACCTTAAATGACGCACAACTAAATTACACGACAACCGAAAAAGAACTTCTCGCCGTTGTTTTTTCTTTTGAAAAATTTCGGAAATATCTTGTCGGATCAAAAGTCATGGTATGGACGGACCACGACACCATTAAGTACTTAATGGATAAAAAGGATGCCAAACCTAGATTGATTAGGTGTATTTTACTTTTACAAAAATTTGATATTGAAATCAAAGATAAGGCAGGCATTGAAAATGTGGTCGCGGACCATTTGTCTAGGTTGGAAAGGGTAGATGAGAAGGATTTGCATATACCCATTACCGAGACATTTCCTGATGAACAACTTTTATCTATGAAATCAAAAGATCCTTGGTTTTCTTACATTGTCAATTATATCGCCTGCAAATTATCCCGGTTGATTGGACATACCAAGAGAAAAAGAAATTTTTCCATTCTTTACGATATTATTTTTGGGATGACCCTATTCTGTTGAAGTAGTGCAGGGATGGTGTGTTGCGCAGGTGTGTACCGGAGGTGGAATACGAAAGTGTCTTTCGTCATTGCCATACTCTAACAATGGGTGGCCACCATGCAAGTTCTCAAACTGCAGCCAAAGTACTTGAAAGTGGTCTTTACTGGCCAACTTTGTTCAGGGATGCCTATGATTATGTGCAGCAATGTGATTCCTGCCAACGGGCAGGTAACATTTCAAAAAGATAGGAGATGCCCCTCAATGTATTTCAAGAGATCGAGGTGTTCAATTGGTGGGGTATTGATTTTATGGGACCCTTTGTGTCCTCAAATTCGAACTTGTACATTCTCTTAGTTGTTGATTATGTCTCAAAGTGGGTAGAGGCAATACCCACTAGGACTAATGATGTCGTTGTAGCGTGCAGGTTTGTCAAAGAATACATTTTTTGCAGGTTTGGTGTACCAAGAATGATCATTAGTGATGTAGGTATGCATTTCCAGAATCAGAAGTTTGCAGCACTATTGAGAAAGTATGAGGTAAAGCACAACATTGGTACCCTGTATCACCCGCAGACACAGGGGCAAGTGGAGGTCTCCAATCGGGAGATTAAGAAGATCTTGGAGCGCACTGTGGCTTCCACAAGAAAGAATTGGAGCACCCTACTACTGGATGCTTTGTGGGCGTACAGGATGGCGTTCAAGACACCTATAGGCACTACGCCTTTTAGGTTGGCTTATGGTCGGGCCTGCCATTTGCCGGTGGAATTGGAGCATAAAGCACACTGGGCACTGAGGAAGCTAAATTTGAACTATGATGAAGCGGGAAAGAAAAGATTGCTTGAGTTGAACGAACTTGATGAGCTGAGGATGAATGCATATGAAAGCTTGCGGATCTACAAGGAAGGAACAAAGCTGATTCATGATCGCCATATTCAGATGTGCGTCTTCAAGAAAGGAGATCGTGTACTTTTGTTCAACTCCAGATTGAAGATGCATCCTGGGAAATTGAAATCTCGATGGAGTGGACCGTTCACCGTAGAGGAGGTCCGGCCACATGACGCAATCATGGTGCATGATGGCGAGACAACATTCTTGGTTAATGAACAACGATTGAAATTGTACTTCGGTGAAGATTACATAAGGAAAGTGAATGAGGTCAAACTCATTGTGCTTCCAGATGCATGACGAGCTTAATGTCGTCTAGCCTAAGACGTTAAATAAGGGCGCTTGTTGGGAGGCAACCCAACCATCGGTAGCTTAGTTAGTTTCTTTCACATTTGTACTTTGGTTTGATTTGATTTTGTTTTTAGTGTAAAAAAAGATACTGTGATCATTTGCTCAATGTACAGGACTAAGGCAGAGTCGATACCATCGACCCTTGTGTCGATGGTATCGAGATGGGTACAGGTTGGCGGCGGCAAGAATCGCTCTGTGTCGATAATATCGACGGCCTCGTCGATGGTATCGACACACCAACAGGTTGATCGCAAAAATGAGGTCGATAGTATCGACATGGGTGTCGATACTCGTGAGATATCTGGAGATATTCAGATGAAATTGTCTCAGTGAAGTCGATACCATCGACGGGCCTATCGATGGTATCGACCCAGTTATAGGCAGAAAGTGGCGGCCGGGCCTCGTGAGGGTGTTGCCCTAAGCAGAAGTCGATACTATCGACTTGCGTTGATAGTTTCGACGCGACACGTCACCGATCTGCGAGAGGAAATCAACGACAATCGCTGCATCGAGAGAATCGATTCGTGGGATGGGTCGATACCATTGACACCTGTTGATAGTATCAACACGTCATCGATCTGGGCCCCCACATCAGGCTATCGACAACCGTCGATACTAGCAGCAGACGGATTGTGCTACAGGAGTCGATACCATCGACTCACGTCGATGGTATCGACGGGCACACAGCAGCAACGACCACGGTTAAAAGGGATGGATTGTCGTCATATGACGTCACACCTTCATAGCTTTCCTCCTCCACTTGCTTCGTGCATCTTGTTGAGCAATCGGAGCCTGGCTACGAGCATCCAAGGTGAGCGTTCTTCCCCGAGCCTTCATGAGTGGAGATTGTCTTCTCTAACCTTCTCCGAGCTCCATCTTCTACTCTTTCTTTCTCGACAATGGTGCGTACAGCTGGTGCATCCTCTTCCCGGGCGGATCCCATGGAGATTGACGTGTATTTTACTACGCGCTAAAAACGCAAGTGTACGCGTCGAGTAATATAGGCCTTGTGAGGCCCGAGTCGAACTCAAGGATACGTGAATTATTGGAGACTTCTACTAACTAATCGCAATCAGCTAGACCGATTAACAAAGTAGGGTTTTGTTGTTCAAATTAAAAGAAAATAAAAATCAAACAAAGAAAACAATCGATTAAAGGTTAATTTAATCAATTAAAAGGGATATCTTTAGGATGGCGGTTTCACCGCGGGTCAACATTGTATTAAGTTTCATATCATTCTTCACACTTCTCTCTCTATCCGGGTAGTGGCTTGAAAACAGAATTACCCACTGTCGTGGTGTAATTCACTACTTAGATTTAGGTTGATTCCACCGTCGTAGTAATCATTCCCCTAAACTAAGTGCATTATAAACGGTCTCTCAGTTCCCACCGTTAATTTTACAACTCCTTTGTCAAGGGTTTTATTAATTAATGTAGAATTCGTCTCTTTTCAACCGTTAATCCATCTGTCGAAGTGATTAAGGGCATTAAGTTATTATTATGGTGATCAAGCATAATAATAGAAATGGAGAAAACAAATCTATACCACGGATTTAAGAGAGAAAATATGAATTATTGATATAAAAATGTCATACAATGCATTCCCGGGCTACTCCCGGTCCTAAAGATTGAGGGTTTTAGCCTCTCATGTTCATCTCACACAAGTATATGGTAGAAATTGGGGAATTCATAAGAAAAATGGGAAATAAATGGGAAAACCCCTGAACGGAGAAGAACCGGTGGATCCTTGGCGTAGAACACGAGCTTTCCCCGCCTGTCGGTGGTGGAAATCGTCTTCGGCAGCGTCCGAATCACCCGGGATGAGCTTCTCGGCCTCCGTTCTCCTCTCTCTCCTCCTTGGCACTCGTGCAATCCAAAATGAGATGATCCCCCACGTCTGGGCGGCCGTCATTAGGTATAAGTCCCTAATTAGGTCGTCAAATAACAACAGCCGTCCGATCGAAATCAAAACAAATCCAACGCATATCTTCCGGCGTCGATACCATCGACGCGGGTCGATGGTATCGACCCAGCGGATTAGCGGCAGCTTTCCTTTCTTTTATTCTGAGCGCCTGTGGTGATCTCGATACCATCGACTTGCGTGTCGATGGTATCAACACCTTTAGCGTCGGTTGTTGTCGTTTAGCGATGCTGTAGCTCTCCTTGTGTCGATGGCATCGACTTGGGTCGATGGTATCGATAGTTTCCTCGCCAGCAACTTGAAGGGATCTCGATACCATCGACTTAGGTGTCGATGGTATCGACACTGTATTGCTCTTCTCGGCTGACAACCTGTGGCTTGGTCGATGGTATCGACTTCCGTCGATGGTATCGACGCAAGCAGATACTTGTTCTTCCTGAAATTTCACAACAGGACCAAGTAAATCCACACAATTTATAATAAGATGATAAATAATGCTCAAAATAGTAAAACAAAGGGGATTTGGTATAAAATGATGGCAAAGACCAAATAAAGTGAATTATGCAATATTATCCATGAAAATGAGTAATTAGAGCACAAAACACATATGAAATAGGTCTATAAATGCGACTCAAAATCATCGCATCAAACTCCCCTAAGCTTAAACATCGCTCGCCCTCGAGAAACTAATCCTTAGAATAGGATTGCAGATGTCAACTAAAAATCAACACATGACTTCCACTGGACGTTCTCAAACCGGCCTTTCCTAATCACAGAACAGTAATTACCCTACAGGGGACAATAATCATCAATAAAAGAAATTATCCTTCAAACCGATGAACACTATCACATAAGGCAGTTAACATAATAAAATTTGCCGATTCAGCATTGGTGCATCTTGTGATCGCCTACACTACGTTGCTCGCCCTAACTACCATCTACATGGAACCAGTTCTCCTGATAAACATGAGTGAGGAGAAAATCACGGTGGCCTACCAATCCGAGCAACGGGTGGATGGAATGGGTGGTTCATGGAAGAATTTGGAAGTATTACACAGTTTCAAAATGCATAAAACAAAATGCCATAATGCCTATAATTAGGTGGAATGATGCATGCACTAACCTTCCACCTCAAAAAGAGATAGAAATCTAATTAAGCCACATCATGTACTCAGTTTCCCTGTTATGCAAGTGATACCATGATCCTTTCTCCCTCTTATTCCATTTCCTTCCAACTTCTCCTTTTTTTTTCTTTCTTTCTTTTCAAAATTTTTTTTTTCAGATTTTCAGAATTTTTTTTTCTTTTAGCCCACATCTCCATAATTACTTAGAGATACATGCATAAGGCCATTTTCTTCACGATTGGACATCTTTGCATTATTTCGAGGGTATGGAAAAGTTTAGATCACTTTTTTTTTTGAAAAAAACTGAGGTACATGGTGTACTTAAGCATGAAAATCATGAAAGTTATGAGTGCAACTACATGACATGCACCTAAAGGTAATGTGCATGAATCACTATTCATTTTTTTTTCGTTTTATGCAAAAGTATGAAAATAACAATGCAAATCCTATCTACATGCTATGCACGCAAGAAGGAATTAAAACTGTAATTTACTTCCAATTCTTAGGTATATTATGGAAAAATATGAAGTGGAATGATCACAAGATTCAGTTACTGAACCTTAGAAAAATATCATGTGTCCCTCCTTACTGACATGTGTAGTAGTTCAAAGGGTTCTTTCTCTTATATCCAATTAAGGTCTCATTACCATTTGATTAGGTTAGGCTCAAACAACCGTTACTATCCACTTTTCATGAGTCAATGGGGGTGTAGGTGTGACATATTGCTTTAGAGTTGACATAATCAATCATTTTCATAGGACAAGTTTCCCAAGGACAACCAAGTTAAGCTATCCAAAAGACACATAAATTTTTAAATTCCCTTAAATTTCCCATGAAAACAGCGAGATGACAATTTTTACGACATCCACAATTACACTAGATAGATGTGGATCCTAAACAAACTAAAATTGCAAGGGAAAATAACAAAGCAAAAACTAAAAACAACTAAAGAAAAGATAAAAGATAGAGCTGTTCCAGCCACCCCCCTAAGCTTGAATTCGACTATGGCCTCATAGTCAAAAACCAACTTAAGGGTGGAACAGTGATACCATGATCATTCTTGTGGAGGCGGAGGTGGGTACTGCCAGGGTCGTGGGGTCCGGATTTGCTCTGGATGCTGTGACTTCATTTGACCAATAACCTTGTCTTTAATAACTAACACTGACACTACTGTGTGCCCGTCGATACCATCGACGGAAGTCGATGGTATCGACTCGCTGATTAGGGCAACTGCCTCACGAGTCCGGCCGCCGCCTTTATCACTTGAAAATGTCGATACCATCGACCTGTGTGTCGATGGTATCGACTCCACTGAGTCAATTTCTTCTGAAAATCTCCAGAGATCTCGATGGTATCGACTGGCATGTCGATACCATCGACCTTTATTGCACAGCCTGCCTGGGACCATGTCGATACCATCGACGAGGGTGTCGATAGTATCGACGCAGTGCGATTTTTGCTGGTGTCAACCTGAACCCATGTCGATACCATCGACGAGTGTGTCGATGGTATCGACCCTGCCTATTCCTGCACATTTAACAAACGGATCAAGGTATCTTTTTTTAAACTAAAATCTAAACAAAATAAAAGCAATCTATGACTCGAATTACACTATCCTAATGTACCAATGGTTGGGTTGCCTCCCAACAAACACCCTTATTTAACGTCTTAGGCTAGACGGTGTGACAATCATCATCTTTTCACCTTGGGAACTGCACTTAGAGGATCATTCGATAATTTGAATTCAACACGATCTCCTCCAATTCCCAAAGACAAAGTACCTCTCCCTAAGGCAGTCACGACATCCGCCGTAGCTTGAAACGGTCTTCCTAGAAGAATTTCACAGCTTTGGAGTGGTGGCATATCCATGACGACAAAGTCCACTGGAAATATGAATCTATCAACTTTGACCAGAACATCTTCACATACTCCATAGGGTCTCACTGTAGACCCATCCGCCAATTCAATTGTTGCAGCCAACTTCTTTATCTCTTTTAACCCCAGCTTTTGAAATGTCGCCAAAGGCATGAGATTTATACTAGCGCCAGAATCACATTGTGCTTTAGGGAAATGTTGACCACCTATTGAACAAGGAATATAAAAACCTCCTGGGTCCTTTCTCTTCTTTGGTGAACTCCCATGAATCATAGAGCTCACTGTCTCATTCATCCAATAAATTTCATCTTCTTTTATCCACCTCTTCTTATTGATGATTTCCTTGATGAACCTCCCATAGGCGGGTACTTTCTCGATCATCTCCACTAATGGAATATTGATGTGGAGTTTTCGAAATATCTCCAGAAATTTCTTAAAGTGACGATGCTCTTTCTTTGACTTAGAATTTATCGGATCTAAAACATCAGCTGCATCAACACGCCTGTGAGGTGGCACATAAGAGCTTTTCAGGGGTACCTCCCCTAAGCTTGCTTCAATCACTCCCTCCGACGTGGGCTTTGGCGAGACATTCTCAATAGTAGCAGCTTGTGGTGGTTCCTCTCTTGCCTTAGATGTCTCCACATGTGCACAAACAACTTGCACTTCTTCATCTTGCCTACGTGGAGATATAGTATTCACAACTCTTTGTGATTTCCTGAAGAAGGGGTTTCCACCCGGCAATCCATAGTAAGTGCGTGGATATGGTATTGCTGGTATTGCATTCACATTGAAAGTCATTTTTCTTTCTTCTACAACTTCTTGCACCTGAGATTCCTCCTCACTGTTTACCACAGACATATACTTGACATGATGGTGTGCTTGAGCCACATTTGCATTCTCGGCTGGTTTCTGTTGATTGGCATGCTTGATGGCCGCCACTTCACTCGAAATCTGTGCCACGGTGGTTTCTAATGTCCGCATTTGTGCTCCATGGCTTTGCAGCGTCTGCCCAAACTTGGTTAGAATATCACCTTGAGATTGTAATTGCTTACCAAACATGGCCATCATCTCTTGGTTTTGCTGAACCATTTGACTTAGCAATTCAGTGTTTTTGTCCTCGGCTTTTTGTTGTGATTTGGCATCCGGATCCTGCAGAAAATTGTTCGGATCCTTCCATGAAAATTTCTTGTCCTTTCTCCATGCATAGTCATTGTTTCTATAGCCCTGTTGTTGCATGAATTTCACTTGGGCTTCCTCATCCGCAGATGCATCTTCCTTAGTTAGCAACTTCTTGGCTAGAAGATCTAGCTTGTCATTCAGCTCCCTAACTATTCTGGATTCGCCGGCAGCCTTGACATGTTCCATTGCACCTCTGTCGCCCCATGACTGTTTCCTAGCCATGTTCTTTAATATCTCCCAGCATCTCGTATCAGTGTTGTTCAAGAAAAATCCTGAACCGGCCGAGTCCAAGTTACTTCTATCATGCTCGGAGAGAGAAAAGTAGAAGATCTTCACTTGGGTTTCCTTGTCCAGTCCATGGTGTGGACATCTCCTCAACATGACTTGGAATCGCTCCCAAGTCTCAGAATAAGTTTCACCCGCCTGTTGGGTGAAATTGTGGATCTTCCGGATCATATCATTGGTCTTCTCAGGAGGAAAGAACCTCCCGAAGAAAACCTCCACCATGTGATCCCATGATTCAACAAACTTGTCGTCGAGGTTATGAAGCCACTCTCTTGCCACTCCAGCCAAGGAACTCGGGAATAACTTGAGGTAGAGCACATCCTGTGGAAATCGATCTATCTTTACCATATCACAGTTCTCCACGAACTGGCTGATGTGGGCCACTGGATCTTCATTTTTTAATCCGTGAAATGTGTTTGATTTAACCTGGTTAATCAATGCTGGATCGATCTTGTAGGTTGGAATGTTTAGCCCCTGTTTCTTTATAGGCCCCTTTGATGCCGAGGAAGAAGACGCCTTGATCTTCTCCCATATTGTCTGTGCTTCAGCCATTACTTCTTCTTGTTCTTGATCAGATTCAGAATTTTTATCACTGTGGTGTTCCTCCTCGTAGTAGTCCTTGTCCTCTGGTCTCGCAGATGGAACCTCAGGTGTGCGATTCATGTAGTCTCGACTACGTGTGTGCACCATGCAAAGTACCTGAAATATAGAAATAGTGGTTCAGTACAACGCCTTGAACGAGTCAACACAATTATAGAGAAATAAAGGAATTTTTTTTTGAAATTGTTTTAAAATAAATAAAAAAATGTGGCCTAGAGTGGCCACTCTTAGCACTCAAAGTGCCAATAATTCGCCGTATCCCCGGCAACGGCGCCAAAAACTTGACGTGTATTTTACTACGCGCTAAAAACGCAAGTGTACGCGTCGAGTAATATAGGCCTTGTGAGGCCCGAGTCGAACTCAAGGATACGTGAATTATTGGAGACTTCTACTAACTAATCGCAATCAGCTAGACCGATTAACAAAGTAGGGTTTTGTTGTTCAAATTAAAAGAAAATAAAAATCAAACAAAGAAAACAATCGATTAAAGGTTAATTTAATCAATTAAAATGGATATCTTTAGGATGGCGGTTTCACCGCGGGTCAACATTGTATTAAGTTTCATATCATTCTTCACACTTCTCTCTCTATCCGGGTAGTGGCCTGAAAACAGAATTACCCACTGTCGTGGTGTAATTCACTACTTAGATTTAGGTTGATTCCACCGTCGTAGTAATCATTCCCCTAAACTAAGTGCATTATAAACGGTCTCTCAGTTCCCACCGTTAATTTTACAACTCCTTTGTCAAGGGTTTTATTAATTAATGTAGAATTTGTCTCTTTTCAACCGTTAATCCTTCTGTCGAAGTGATTAAGGGCATTAAGTTATTATTATGGTGATCAAGCATAACAATAGAAATGGAGAAAACAAATCTATACCACGGATTTAAGAGAGAAAATATGAATTATTGATATAAAAATGTCATACAATGCATTCCCGGGCTACTCTCGGTCCTAAAGATTGAGGGTTTTAGCCTCTCATGTTCATCTCACACAAGTATATGGTAGAAATTGGGGAATTTATAAGAAAAACGGGAAATAAAAGGGAAAACCCCTGAACGGAGAAGAACCGGTGGATCCTTGGCGTAGAACACGAGCTTTCCCCGCCTGTCGGTGGTGGAAATCGTCTTCGGCAGCGTCCGAATCACCCGCGATGAGCTTCTCGGCCTCCGTTCTCCTCTCTCTCCTCCTTGGCACTCGTGCAATCCAAAATGAGATGATCCCCCACGTCTGGGCGGCCGTCATTAGGTATAAGTCCCTAATTAGGTCGTCAAATAACAACAGTCGTCCGATCGAAATCAAAACAAATCCAACGCATATCTGCCGGCGTCGATACCATCGACGCGGGTCGATGGTATCGACCCAGCGGATTAGCGGCAGCTTTCCTTTCTTTTATTCTGAGCGCCTGTGGTGATCTCGATACCATCGACTTGCGTGTCGATGGTATCGACACCTTTAGCGTCGGTTGTTGTCGTTTAGCGACGTTGTAGCTCTCCTTGTGTCGATGGCATCGACTTGGGTCGATGGTATCGACAGTTTCCTCGCCAGCAACTTGAAGGGATCTCGATACCATCGACTTAGGTGTCGATGGTATCGACACTGTATTGCTCTTTTCGGCTGACAACATGTGGCTTGGTCGATGGTATCGACTTCCGTCGATGGTATCGACGCAAGCAGATACTTGTTCTTCCTGAAATTTCACAACAGGACCAAGTAAATCCACACAATTTATAATAAGATGATAAATAATGCTCAAAATAGTAAAACAAAGGGGATTTGGTATAACATGATGGCAAAGACCAAATAAAGTGAATTATGCAATATTATCCATGAAAATGAGTAATTAGAGCACAAAACACATATGAAATAGGTCTATAAAAGCGACTCAAAATCATCGCATCAGAGATCCCGGAGTTTGTTCCTCCACCTCCTGCTTCTATTCCGCGTCAACGGATTGTCCATCCTTCCGCGGAGGTCCGGAAGGTCTACGAGGAAATTATGAAAAGAAAGATTGAGCTGACCCTCTATGTCGACCGGGACATGATCCGCAATCTAGGGTTCGAGGCTAATCTGGCCTACGTGCTCAAGGGGAAGGCAAGGCATATGGGCAGGATGCCCGATGAGATGGAATTTCACACCGACGGCCAGCCATTTTTCGGTGAATGGCCGACATACAAGGAGCTAGTGGCGCAGTTAATGGCGTCGCTGGACATATGCGTCGTGCCAAATGACGTCATCACCACTGATCGGGAATGTATCAAGGGCTGTGTTTCTTTCTGGCTGTACAACAATGATTACACTCTTACCCTCAAGCAGTTCAACTCCATCTACAACTGGAATCATGGGCGAGATCAGTACCGGAGGCCAAACAACCGGACTGATTATGATGCTATTTTTGCCGAGCTCGTGACTGTCCTTCAGGAAAATCTGTGAGATACCACAACGCGGCGGTGGCAGATTTTGAGCATCCATTCATGTAGATTCTTCACCGCATGCTCTGCACCACCCTGTTTGCTCGTGGTGACCTGTCTCTCAGCAAGTTTCAAGAGACAGACCTATTTTTCCTACACAAGTTGCTGAAGCGGGAAGAGTGTAATTGGGGTGTGTTTTTCTTGCAGTGCGTGTTGGCTATAAAGAGGAGTACGCTGAAGGCTCCAATTCACTTTGGAGGGCTCATCACACCGTTGGCGCACTATCTTGGGTTAAATTTCTCCCAGCTGACTCCTCTCTCCAACAGGAGCAAGGTCAACTTGCAGCATCTGCACCGCTCCAACCTCATCCTGCTTCATGATGGATTGGCGTATGCACACTGCCATGTCAATCAAGTATATCAAGAATGTTCACTTCCAGACCCTGTCTTCTACATCGCGGGCACTCAGCATTTCAAATGGCCTGTCATAGCCATTGATGACTCGGATGAAGACGGTGGCAACGAAGACAACGACGATGTCGGCGACGATAATGAAGAGGAAGAGGAGGCTTTCATTCCTCTTTGCGAATGAGTGGCACCTAGGAAGCGTCCCCGCATGCATCCGGGTGCATCTTCTTCTTCACAGCCTCCGCCACCACAGCCCTCGTAGCAAGGCGAGGATGTGTACTCCATGCAAGGGATGTATGCAATGCTGCAGGATATTCATTAGACGCAGCAGCGACACACAACAGCATATGCCGGTATTCAGGAGACGACGAATCGATTGCTAGATAACCAGAGGGCCATTTTTGAAAATGAGCACCTCCTTCTCAACAACCAACAGCACATCCACGACAGGTTGCATAGGATGGAGATGCAGCAGCAGCCCTTCTATGATCATTACTGGATCCAGAATTACTTTGGGGGGTATCCACAACCTTCTCCCATGCCCCAGTATGATCCGAGCTTTCAGGGGCAGTACCCATCTTGGGACTCCACGGCCCCGCAGTACCCGCCTCCTTCGGAAGAATGATCGGTATCATTGTTCCACCTTTTAAGGTTGTTTTTTACTATGAGGCTATAGTCGAATTCAAGCTTGGGGGGAGTTGGAACAGCTCTATCCTTTAGTTTTCTCAATTTTTAGTTTTTATTATTTTGTCTTTTGTCATTTGTTTTTCTTAGTTCTTAGTTTGTTTGTAGGATCCACACTCTATCTAGTGTAATTGTGGATGTCTTAAGTCATGTGTCATCTCATTTGCTTGTACATGGGAATTAAGGGAAAATTTAAAAAAATTTAGTGTTTGCAAGCTTGTGTTGTTCAACTTTGAGCACATAACTTAAGAAAATGATTGGGTTTGTCAACTCTAAAATAGAAAATCACAACTGTGCATGCCTAGGATTCATGAAAAGTGGACAGAATTGGTTGTTTAAGCCTAAACTGATCAAATGATAATGAGATTTTAATTTAAAATAAGATAGAGAAACCTCTTAATTACTACACAGGTCAGTAAGGAGGGACACATAATAATTTTCAAAGGTTCAGTCAATTAGTCTTGTGATCTATCCACCCCATTGTTTTCATACTCCACCATAAGAAATGGAAGTACATTACGGTTTGAATCTCTTTGATTGCATTCCATGTAGATAGGTCTTGCATTGCAACTATTTCTACATGTTTTGCATGAAAGAAAAAAAAATAGAGTAGTTGTACATGCACATTATCCTTAGGTGTGTGTCATTTAGCTGCATTCATATTTTTTATGCATACAGTACATCATGTATCTTATTTCTTCTGAAACATTAAGGGTGATTAACTTGTTCCATACCTTCTGAATGCTTCAAATATTTAAGCTATGTAGAAAGAAGTGAGCCCGACAAATAATTCATGGTCATTTATGGATATAAGGGCCTTTAAAACAAAATATTGAAGAAAAAGAAAAATTTAGAAATTAAAAAAAAAAGAAATAGAAAAGAATGAGGAATAAATAGAATGAGAGGGGGAAAGGAACATAGTCTCACCTGCATTTTATATGCCTTATATGATAGTTTTTATTAAATAGAATTTTATTATGTTATATGCCTTATATGATAGTTTCATCAATTTTGACGTAGATATCTTTTATGAATGATTAGTGTCGCCTTTAGGGTAATTACCATTCTGTGGTTAGTGAGGGGCGGAATGTGAATGTCTGGTGGGGATCATATGGTGATGTTTGTTGTGATGATCTATTCTTTAGTTGACCCTCACAATTCTATTCTAAGGTTTTGTTTCTCGAGGGCGAGCAATGTTCAAGCTTAGGGGAGTTTGATGCGATGATTTTGAGTCGCATTTAAAGATGTGTTTTACTTGTGTTTTATGCATTTATTGGTCATTTTGGTGGTTAATATTGCATAATTCATTTACTTTGGTCTATGATCCTTCTCAGTGTCAAATCTCCCTTATTTTAGTATTTTGAGCATAAATGATTACAATAATATGTTTTATCTCGGCTTATGTGGTTTTGTGTTTCAATTTCAGGAAAAAATGCAGATCTCCTGCTGTCGATACCATCGACACAACCACAGGTAGTCATCCGCAAGGAGCATCACAGAGTCGATACTATCGACAGGAGAGTCGATGGTATCGATATACCATCAGGTTCCTGGTGAGAAGATAGTCGATACTATTGACCCAGAAGTCGATACTATCGACAAGTGGAGCTACAACGATGGAAAAGGATAAAACTGACACCTTAGGGTGTCGATACCATCGACCCTCGTTGATGGTATCGAGTCAGCATCAAGCGCAACAACGAAGAGAAAGAAGACTTGCCGATATCGTGCAAGGTCGATACCATCGACCCGCATCGATGGTATCGACGCTGTTAGATACAAGTTTGTTTTAGATCGATCCAAATCCGACGGCTGTGATATTTTGGCAACCTAACTCAGTGATTATACCTAATGATGGCGGCCAAGAGCAAGGCATCACATCATTAGCCGCTGCACCGGTCCGGAGAAGGTGTGGAGAGAAGAACGGAGTCCAGAAGCACGCTGCAGCTGTTTCGGAAGCCGAAGAAGACGTTTTCCACCGCCGAAAGGCCAAAGATCGTGCATTCTACGCCAAGGAATGCTTGGATCTTCTCCGTTCAGGGGTTTCACTACTTATTCATGTTTTTCTCCATGTTTCCCCTTTTCTCTACCATGTTTTGCTCTGAGATGAACATGCAGGGCTAATCCCCTTTATCTTTAGGACTGGGAGTAGCCCGGGGAAGCATTGTATGAAATTTTTATCATAGTAATTCATCATTCATCTCTTAAATCCATGGTATGAATTCATTTTCGCAATTATATTGTTATGCTTGATCACCACAATAATAATCTAATGCCCTTAATTACTTTGAAAGAAGAATTAACGGTTGAAAAGAGATGAAATTCACATTAATTAACAAATCCCTTGAACAAGGTGATGTACGGTTAATGGTAGAAACCCAGAGGTTGATATTAATGTACCTAGTTTAGGGTATAGGTTACAACAACGGTGGAACCGACCTAGACATAGGTAGTGAATTGTACTACGACAGTGGGCAATTCTGATTACAGGACACTACCCGGATTGAGAGATGAACCTGAATTATTATATAAAAAATCATACAATGAAAACCCGCGGTGAAACTGCAATCCTAAATATCTTCACCTGAATTGATTAAATTAAACCTTTAATGGATGTGGTGGCCAGAAGTCGTAGTCATGGACGAGGACAATGCCCAAGGTGCACTTATTGTGGTAAACTGAGCCACACTGAATATGTCTGCCACTCGAAGCATGGATATCTAGTACACTACAACAGAGGGTGCAGTAGAGGCTTTTCCCATTATACTCAAGCACATGCCCACATTGGTCAAACATATGCCTCGACAATTAGTCATGCACCTCCTCCACCACAAGCATCTTATCAAGCTTCTCATGTCTCATTATCTCATGAGGAGTATGAACGCCTTCACCAAGATACTCAACATTTTGGGGATAATTTCCTCCACAAAAGCATTAACATGTATGCCTCTTTAGATTGGCAAGTCAGGGATTTACCTACAATTGGTTCTTCTATCCATCTAGCCGCCGCTTATCAGGGTAATGTTGGGGCATCCATGCTTGCTTCCAGTTCTAACTATATTAAGGATTCGAGTGTGACTCAACATATGACTGGTATGCCCCATCTTTTAACCACATGAGATTCATTTGTCCCTCACTGCTCTGTCACCATGGTAGATGGGTCGATTAAATAAGTAACTCAGTGTGGCATTGTTCCTATCTCTTCTAAAGTCAAGTTGATCATTGTCCAATTTGTTTCAAACTTTCCGTACAATTTGATGTCTGTTGAAAAAAAATGTTGATTCTCTCAAATGTTTCATAACTTTTGGTCCATTTGGTTTTGAGGAATTTGATGATGATTGAGCAGAGAGTACTCTTTGGTGATATCTGATGTGACCCTATTTTAGGGCTTCATCTTGTGCCTTTTTGCAGGATAATCACATCTAAATAGTTTAGATTACAAGTTATTCCCCACAATATTATCTTTTATGATAAATGCACTTATGCCTCCTTTTTTGTGTATTTCAAGGCACTTATGCATGCATTGATGCATGGGAGAGAGATGAAGGATGTCTATGGGTCTTACACCCCAAGAGTGGACCTATCCCTTCGCCAAGCTTTCTGTGGATGCACAAGATCAATTCAAAGCATAAGGAGGCTAGATGAAGAAAATGAAGTAAAGATCAGCACCAAAAAGCCCCAAAACAGTCGTGGTACTTCACCACAGTCGTGGAAACTTATACACAAAGATATCCAAAAGTCACAAGGAATGTGCTCAATTTACACATGAATGACCAAGACCGTGGAGCTCAAAATGGTCATGGTCACTGAAGACCCCATAGTCATGGCCCCCAGAACGGCCATGGCCAGCACACTCCACCACGCCCTCGGTCATCACCTCGCCCGTGGAGATTTATGCACAAAGTCCCCCAAAGTCAATAGGGAATTGGTCCATTTTACATGTGAATGACCACGGTCGTGGCCATCACCACGGCAGTGGCCCTTAAAGACCACCTCTCCTGTGGCAAAGTGAAGACACAACAACCTCCAAGATGCCTCGCATGTGGCCTCCTCCTCCAACACGGCTGTGGTACCCCTTACCCACCACGACCGTGGCACCCCGCCATAGTCGTGGCCACCATACATACTTATCATTCCCACTCCACTTCCCACCTCAGCCATTCCATAGCCCATGGTCATGCCATGCAATCCCCACCACGGCTGGCACCTCAACATGGCCATGGTGACCACCTAACCCTACCCATTTTCACCACTGATTTTCCTACTTTGCCCCTACTTACCCTAGTGCTTCCCTACCACCTACATATACATAGGTGGCAGATACAACATGAATTTTAGACTCCTCCAGCTGCCATTTACCCTCTCCACCCACTCTTGAGCATTCATTGCAATCCCCTTGCATTTATGCTCTCCACCCACCATTTCCACCTCATTTCCACCATAAAAACCTAGTTTGTCTAGGTTGTCTACCATAATCCCCTTCTTTTTCATGCCCATCATCCACCTTGGAGGAGGGGGTCGCCCTATAGCATCTAGGAGGTGAAGGATAAGGATCTACTTCGAGCTCCATGGAGTCTTATGCCCTTCTTCCCTTTCTTTTATCTTTTTTTTATTATGTCTAGCTAAGCCCCTAGTGGTGGGCTGTTTGGGGTTAAAATGTGACTATGATACCATGTTGAAGGTTAAAATGATTGCATTTGCTTCTATCTAATTTTCTATTATCTTACATGTGGTTTTTTATTTTAAACATAAATTTCTTGC
The DNA here is from genome assembly GCA_963693085.1 of Alisma plantago-aquatica. Taxonomy (NCBI): domain Eukaryota; kingdom Viridiplantae; phylum Streptophyta; class Magnoliopsida; order Alismatales; family Alismataceae; genus Alisma; species Alisma plantago-aquatica. The sequence continues at coordinate 494,742,732 of OY856415.1, forward strand.
TTTTTGATGCTTGATAACACTTGGCTTCTAGGAGGAATTGGAATGTATGTAGCAATCTTAGGAATGGCTCCTAGGTCCAATTAGTGGATCCCAAGCTATATCCCTTTGTTCCTACATTCATCTCCCTTCTTCTACAAGTGATTGTGAGATCGAAGTAACTAGTGTAAGTGTGATTAGTGCAATTTCCTAGAGCTTCCTAAAGGCTAGATGGCAAGTAACATGGGGTGAAAAAGCCCTCATCTCTACTCCCATTCCTACCCTTGGCTCTCAATTTCCCTAATACCACTTACCCTAGAAACCTAGACTTGACAAGTCCTACTAGAATTACACCTAACCCTAGTTCTCCAACTAGTAGTATAGGGTACATTCTAATAGCACTTGCCATGTTGTTTGATGTGGTAATCTAGATTGAATTGTGAGAGTTGCATGCCATGTTGACACCCCCAACTAATATCAAATCACATTCCCAAACAACCCACCTATCCAATCCATTGCTTGAAACCCACCTTAGCCTTCTTGCTTGTTAATGCTAGTTTAGCTTAATTGCCTTTGTTTCCTCTAGTTAATTGCTTAGTCTTGTAAGTTAGGGTTAACCTAGATTCTTGCTTGCTCTAGTGCTTAGCTTAGTTCTCAATTGCTAATTGCCTTTCTAGATTAGTGTAGATAATCTTGCTCTTGTTTATTCGATTGTTTAATCTAGTTGCTTAGACCTAACTTGCCTAGGATAATCTAGTTTTTAGTAATCTAGTTTCCATGTTGCCTTTGCTTACTTGCTTTCTTAGTGTAATCAAACCAAAACCCCTTTTAAACCCTTCAACCCTAGTCTCCGCCTTAGGAACATAGCCAACACCAACTAAGCTCTAGTGCCCCCCTCTATTGTTGTGGTTCGACCCCCATTGCTTGCCTCTCATCTATGCTATAACATGACCACGTACTCTTGTAGGAGCATATTTTAGTGTTGTGAGTGAACCTAGTTTGGGGAACCCTTTAAATATCAAAAGATCACACGTATGTGTAACAACTGCACCAAGCTTTTTGGCATTGTTATCGGGGATAGAGGCGATCGACCTAGTTAGTTCGTGTATCTTAGCCTTTCCTACTTCCCTCACAATTTCTATTATTTATTCACTTTTGCATACTCTCATTCTGACTTGGTTTCTTGTTGCTTGTTTGTGTATTGTACATGTGATAGTTGTGCATGTGTTATATGTGCTCTACTTGTACTGACTTGGTGTTGTACGACCCAGAGATAAGTAGGAAGAGACACCAAAGCTGCCACAACCAACATCGAGAAACCGAGATGGGTGACCACAAAGCTAAAATACTTCATGGAAATGCCCAATCGCCCCCTCCACGAGTATTTCACCCCAGGGAACTACAATTCCCCCATTGCCACCCTTGTTGACCAAATGCCAAGTCAACAATTCTCCATTCTACCCACACTTCTTGGACTCCTCTCTACCTACTATGGGATGGATAATGAAAACCCTTACCATCATATCGACACCTTCTTTGAGACTTGTTCCACCTTCTGCACACCCGCTGCCATCGATGATTCCATCCAGAGGACAATCTTCCCTTTCTGTCTAAAAGAAAAGGCCCAAGAATGGTGCATTTCAAAGTCGGAGTTGGTGATGTGGAATGCGGTCAAAAATGAGTTTCTCAAGAAGTTCTTTCCAATTTCCAAGCTGACCCAAATGTGAAGGTGTATGATTGCTTTCTCCCAAAAGAAAAAATGAGCCTTTTCACGAGGCATGGGAAAGGTTCCAAAAGCTCTTGTGTGACTTCCCCCATCACGAGGTACCCTTGTGGCAGTTGGTCCAAGCTTTCTACACCGGTTTGGAAGAGTTGAGCCAGAACAATGTTGATTCATCATGTGGAGGAACCTTCATGGAAAAACCATCTGAGGAGTCATGGCCCTTGTTTTAGCATCTTGGTGAGAACTCTCACCATTGGGCTTATACCAAAGGGGAACATTGTGGCCAGAACTACATCCCTCCACCTCCTCCCGTAGCTCCAGCATGGACCATTGCCAACCCTGACATGATGAAGATCTTGGCAGACATGATGAATATGATGAAGAGCCAAGCTAGTGGTTCATCTAGTCAATACACCATGGAAGTTGAAGCTAAATAAGAGGAAGTTCATGATTTGCACTCTTTTGGAAACCGAAACAACCAAGGTCCTATTTCCAACACTTACACTCCTGAAGGGAGAAACCATCCCAACTTTTCATGGAAACAACAAAATGAGGATGGTCAAGGACAAGGGCAACCAAGGCCAAGGTATAGCTCAAAATTTGAAGATGGAGTGCTTGGGAGATTGAGAAGTTTGGATGATGTGAAGAAAGATGTGTCCTCTCATGGGAAGTACTTTAACTGTTTGGAGCAAAGATTGGACCAAATATCACTTTCACTTTCTAGAAGGGAGGAAGGGAGACTCCCATCTCACCCAATGTCAAATCCAAACAATGATGGCACTTTCATAGGAAATGCTCAAAGTTCATATGCTCCACGTTCATATCAAGCACCACCAAACCCATATGCTCCACCACCTCCACAAGTTCCCCTCAACTATCAATATGCTCCACCTCCACCTCACTCATACCAATAGCCCCTCCATAATATCACCCCCAATCACAACAATAACCATAGCCACAGTTCATCCTTTAAAATCCCAACTCACCCCACCAAAGACCACCACCACCTCAACAGCCACAACCCCCTCCGTAAGCCTCTTCTTCCACTACCCATTAGCATGTGAAGGTGGTGATAATATTGAAGAGTGGTCAGACCTTAGAGCATCCCCGCGGTACTATTGTTGATAGGGAAGCCAGTGAAGATAGAGGTGATACTATCATCAGACAGGTTGATACTGAGATCCAGATTGATGATATTGTGATAAGAACTAGAGTTGATATCGTGACACTGAGCAGTGATACTGTGACACCAAGCAGCGATATCATGATTTTGATGATTCTAGTTGATGATTCTATTGATCTGAGTCGGTTGGGAGCCCAACTCCCCCCATTTCCTGATGCTCCTGAGGAGCCTTCTTTTGAGAGTAGAAAGAAGAAATATACATAAGATATCATGGAAACTTTCAAACAAGTGAAGATAAACATTCCCTTGCTTGACTCAATCAAGAAATTCCTTCCTATGCCAAGTTTCTAAAAGATTTGTGCACTTTTAAACAGAAAATGATAAGGAGAATGCCCAAGAAGGTCAAGCTCACCAAGCAAGTGAGCTCAATTCTACAGCACACCATGCCAAGAAAGAGGAAAGACCCATGTGCTCCCATCATTTCATGGTACATTGGAACACACTGCAAAGACCCAGCCCTTCTAGACTTGGGTTCTAATGTGAACTTGATGCCATATGATGTGTTTTCCGAGCTCCAAATGGGACAATTAGGTTCATCTCATTCCACTTTGTAGTTGTTCGACCGATCGGTGAAAACATCTAGAGGGCTTGTTGATGATGTGCTAGTTAGACTTGATGACGAGACTTCGGCATTCTTTCTCGTTGACTTCATTGTGCTACATATGGAAAAAGACACAAGAAGAGTACCTATCATCTTGGGGAGGCCATTCTTGGCTACAGCTGATGCAGTGATCCACATGAAAACCAGCACCACGTATGTGACATTCATGCATATGAAGATCTAGTTGAAGATCTTCAAGTCTTCAGCTACAGCCAAAATGACAGGCACCACAGAAGAAGATTGTTATCTTGTTGAATGTCTTGATGAGATTGTGGAGGAGTGCCTACCTACATGGATTTCGACTTCCACTCAAGGTAGAGGTTTGGAGCTCATTGTTGAGTTTCCCGATGATGATGATGAAGCGGATGAAGTGAATGAGCTAGCCCTAGTGGCTGCAAGTGAGGACCTCCCATCCATTTCTGAGCCACTAAATAATTCTCTTGAAGAACCTCCAACTCTTGAGCTCAAATCACTCCCTAAAGGATTGAAGTATGCTTTTCTAGGCTTTAATTACACCCTCCCAGTGATCATTTCTTCTATTCTCTCTCCATAACAAGAAGAGGCATTGATGAAAGTCTTAAAGAAGAACATTCGGTCCATTGGATGGTCCATTACTGATTTAATGGGTATTGACCCCTCCATTTATGTGCATAAGATTTATTTGGAGGATGATGCAAGGACAACCCACCAAATGCAAAGGTGGTTGAACCCAAAATTAAAGGAAGTTGTGACCCAAGAGTTTGTGAAGTTGTTAGATGTTGGGATTATTTATCCAATTTCTGATAGCACACGGGTGAGTCCCATCCAAGTTGTACCAAAGAAGGGTGGGATCAAAATGGCAGGGAATGTTGATGGTGAGATAATGCCTATTAGAGAACAGTCCAAATGGAGAATGTGTGTAGGCTATAGAAATCTCAATGAGAAGACTAAGAAGGACCACTATCCTCTCCCATTTCTTGATCATATTCTAGAGATGTTAGTAGGGAAAAGTTTATATTGCTTTCTTGATTGATACTCCAGGTACTTCCAGATTGATGTGCATCATGCGGACCAAGAAAAGACAACATTCACTTGAACCTAGTGGACTTCTGCTTACTGGATAATGCCATTCGGATTGTGTAATGCCCCTTCCACTTTTTAGAGATGTGTGACCTCAATCTTCGTCTATATGTATGATTCGTCACTTGAAGTGTTCATGGATGATTTCTCAATTTTTGGTAAAACCTTTGATGAGTGTTTTCTCTACTTGGCTAACATTCTTGAGAGATGTGTTAAGGTTCGCCTCATGCTATCTTGGGAAAAGAGTCACTTTATGGTTCCCGAAGGCATAGTTCTGGATCACTGGGTTTTAAAAGATGGTATTGAGGTTGATAGGGTCAAGGTGGGCCTCATTTCTAATGTTACCACTCTATTGTAAGACATGTACAGTCTTCCTTAGTACATGCAGGTTTCTATCATTGCTTCATCAAGGATTTTAGCAAAATCTCAAGACCTCTCTGTCATTTGTTGGAGAAAGATGTTGAATTTCACTTTGATGACAAGTGTATTGAAGCCTTCAACCACTTAAAGAAAAAGCTCAGTTCTGCTCCTATAATGCAGCCCCCAGACTTCTCTTTGCCATTTGAGATCATGATTGATGCATTCGATATGGCAGTGGGGGCTGTGTTGGGCCAAAAAGTTGGTCAGATTTTGCACGCCATCTATTATGCTAGCAAGACTCTAGACGAAGCACAAAGAAATTACACGACTACAGAAAAATAGCTACTTACAGTTATCTTTGCTCTTGACAAGTTTTGATCATATCTTTTGCAAAACAAAGTAGTGATATACATTGACCATGCTGCATTGAAGTATCTCCTGGTGAAGAAAGATTCAAAACCAAGGTTAATATGGTGGATTTTGTTTCTAAAAGATTTTGACAAGAAGGGAGTGGAAAATTGTGTCGCCAACCATCTCTCCCGAATTGAAGCATCCTTTGATGATACAAGTAAAATTAAAGAAATAATGCCACATGAGAGGCTCTTCCTACTCTCATCTACTCAAAGACCATGGTATAAACACATAGCTAACTTCTTAGCTAGTGGAAGGATACCAAGCACATGGACAAGGGAGGAAAGCAAAAGGTTGTTTTCTATGGTCAAAAATTATGTTTGGTATGATCCTCCTCTTTTCAAATATTTCCCCAACCAACTTATTCAGAGATGTGTTCCGGAGATGGGCCAGCAAAGAATTCTATCTATGTGTCATTTCAGAGTTTGTGGAGGTCATTTTGGTGGAAAACGCATGGCTGTCAAGGTTCTCCAAAGTGGATTCTATGGGCCCTCCTTGTTTAAAGACTCTCATGAATTTTGCAAGTGTTGTTTGAAGTTTCAAAAGGTTGGCACTATCTCTAAGAGGGACATGATGTATTTATCACCCATTCTTGTGATGGAGGTATTTGATGTTTGGGGGATTGACTTCATTGGTCCTTTTCCTCCCTCTTTTGGATATATCTACATTTTGGTTCTTGTGGATTACATGTCAAAGTGGATCAAGGTTGTTACAACTAGAACAAATGATCACAATGTGGTGTGTGATTTCATCAAATCAAATATCTTCATTCAGTTTGGTATTCCAAGATCAATGATTAGTGATGGGGCAATTCACTTCATCCATTGCACTTTTGAAGGCTTACTTAAGAAACATGGGGTGAATCATCGTGTGGCTACTCCCTACCACCCCCAAACAAGTGGTCAAGTTGAGTTAGCCAATTGGGAGATAAAGCTCATTCTAGAGAAGACGGTGAGACCGGACCACAAGGATTGGTCATTACATCTCAATGAGGCTTTATGGGCTTATAGGACTGCATACAAAGCCCCAATTGGCACCATGCCATTCAAACTTGTTTATGGAAAAAGTTTCCATCTACCAGTTGAGATGCAACATAAGGCATTATGGGCTTTCAAGGCCATGGACTTGGATGGAGAGAATGTCGGGATGAAGAGGAAGTTTCAACTGAATGGATTAGAGGAGATGTGACATGAAGATTATGAAATGTCCAAGTGCTACAAAGAGAGAACAAAGTTTTGACATGATAAGATGATCAAGAAGAAAGACTTTGAACCAGAAAATGGGTATGGCTATATAACTCAAGGATGAAGTTCTTTTTCAAAAAACTCTGGTCTAGATGGCAAGTGTGACGACCCTAATTTTAGGAGTTCAATACCCAAATTACTAGTTAAAGATAAAAATAGAGAAAAATGGTTTATTTGTGTATCATGATGTGTATATAGTCAGAGTAAGAAAGTTGAGCTTGTGTTGATGAGGTTGGAGGTCAATTTACATTCAATATCCTTAAATAGGTAACCCCTTAGACTAAATAATTTGAAGGGTCAAATGATGGAATTTTGGGTGCCTAATTTGTATGTAAGGTGAACTACACTACGTGGAATCACTGATTCATATTATAATGTTAAAGATATTACCTATGAGATTCTATTGAGGTTTAAAATAAAGAGGAAAATTATTAAATGTTTTAGCATGAGACAATGGCCAGCTATTATTATAAGAAATTTTTGGTTGTTGTATGTTCATGTGGCCTTTGAGCGTGAAGTGGCTAGGAAGTGGTCAAAGTGTGACTCGTCTTCATGATCCGAGACCTACGGAGCTTATGGTAACAAATCTATTCGACAGTGTCCACGTGCCTTGAGTTTGTTTCACTAGATCCATCATGACCGGTTTGATATCCAACCCTTGGAGGAGTTCTGGTTGTTACCATGACTACCTAGGTATATCTCGTAGGCAATAGAATGGGCGGCAATGCTACCTAGATGAAGCAGAGAATCAATGGAAAGATTAAGGGGTTAGGAGATTCTGCCCTACTATCCCTATGGGCGAGGAGGCAGTGATCCGATATATTGCCTCGGCGTGGTCTCTCTCTGCAGCAGCACCTTGCCACGGCGGCGCTTGAGAGCAGGCCGGCGAACATGAGCAGACTAAGGAGGAGACCAGGCGCAGCTAGTCAGAGGCGCAACATCGGGGACCTACAGTTGGATGAGAGTTGTGTCGACCTGGAAGGGACCGAGGAGGAGGCGCCGAGGGCGACTCTCATTGTTGGAGCATATCCCACAACGGCGGCGTCTTCGGCAGTGTGCGGTGCTCGAGGGAACGCACAGCAAGGAGCACAGCCCGTTCATCGCCGGAGCAGAGCCCGACGACGGTGCTCGAGGAATCAGGCTGCAGGTTCCGGGCATCCTGGCGTTTCACGCGAGAGGTGGGGAGGCTTCGAGCTCCCTTTCAGTGGTCCAAAAAGGGTTTGGCGAGGAGGAGTTGTTGTTGTTCACAGAGCACAGGAGGACGGCCGACTTCTCGTTGGCGTTTCAGCCAAGCGGCGGCGGTCAGCGGTGATGAGAACTGGAGGTTGGCTGATCGTGAGCTGGTGATCCTCTTGTGGGCTCGACGGCGGCGGTCCAGGTCATGAAGACCAGATGGCGTGCGGTGGCCATTGTCCAGGCAGCTCACGCAAGAGACAGTCGGGCGTCGGGCTGAGAAACGAGAGAGAGAGAGGGAGAGAGAGAGAGAGAGAGAGATCAGAGAGCCCTGAACCGGCCCAATCCCAGACCTCCAAACCAATAGGACCCAGACCAGACCTGCCGGCTCACAGTTGAACCGCAGACAACCAGCCAACCCGGCAAAGAGGGCCACATCCTCTTCTTGGACACGTGGCAACGTGTGATTCACCGAACAAGGTAAATATCTCAGAAATTCCCAGATTTTGCATAATTCCTAGTAATTAGCTCGATTATCAGAAAAATGCAAACAAGGTATCGTTATTCTCAGAAAAAATATTAGAACAATATGAAATGATAATATCAGGCTTTTGATGGTTAAATATCTACAATAACATGTAAGATGTGTAATTCTTGTTTAATAGATAATAAATAGCAAATGATGATATAAAATTATGGGAAAATGTCAGTAAATCCTTATGCATGTTTATAATGCATATGATGTTAGATATGTCCAGGTTGATGCACGAAATCATGTAATTTGCTTAATATGTTTAATTAGGGCTGATAACCCTAATAAAATGCAATAAATGCATACATGGTCAAGAAAATGATGAAATTCACAGAGTAAACTTATATCAGTATATTGAACCTCAGTTTTAATTATGAGATCATAAAGATGAACAAAATCCATGTTATATGAAGATGAATATTAATACATGGTTTAAAACCCTAATCTGGATTAATGATGTAACCTAGGGTTAATATGTGCACAAAAATAGAATATGGAACCTAGTATTCAGATAATGAATCATAATCTGGAAAATGACATCAGTAAGATAAATATAATACAATAATGCAAGTAAATGTTGGAATATCCTAATGAGATAATATAAACCCTAATGAACACGACTAGGGTTAAGATGATCAGAATCTGATGCAAGTATATGATTTTGTTATTAATCAGGTGATGACCAGATATCTAGATGAGCAAGAATTTAGGAATATCTGAACTCAGGTACGTGGGTTTTTATTAAGTATAAGACTAGTTTTCATGAATGCATAATGATATGATGTACTTTGGATGCTTGTGTTTGCATATAAGTTCTTGGATGTGTATTAGTAGTATATGCTCCGCAAAACATTACAGAACATAAAAGAATATAGATGGTTTGTAGCTACTGAGTGGATATATGCTCTCTCTCTCCCTCAATTCTCTCTCTTCCTCTAAATATAAGGTCGGCACTCGGTCCCCATAGCCCAAGGGGCGGGGAAAAATGAAGTGTGACATCTCTCTCTCTCCCCTCTGAATATAAGGTCGACACTCGGTCCCCATAGCCCAAGGGGCGGGGAAAAATGAAGTGTGACACCACTTAGTAGTACAAACGCATCAAAAGGCATCTAAAAATGTGTTTACCTGATTATCGCTTTAAATAATATTTTCTTTTACTCTTTCTTTCTCAAGATTATTCCAATTATGCAAGCATATTAGTATGTATCTTTCTACCCACGTACACAACACCTTGTGTGTTGATTCGTTGTTTCACGTATGTTTTAGGTTCAGAGATAGCATGGGAGGAAAAGTACAAGATGTGAGCAAGTTGTTCAAGTTGTACCTATTGTGAAGATCCTAGTTAGCATACATGTTCTTAGACTGTAGAATTTTTCATTCAATATGTAATTGTAAATCATTGTGTAATAATTCATGTTGCATAAATTTACATGTTGAATGTTGAGAATGTTATGGTTGTATGTTCATGTATGCGTATTATGCTTCCGCATCACTTTCTGATATGATTGGATGATGTTCTCGGATTCTTACCTCTCATTCTCAATAGGGTTTGGAGAAGTCGAAATCTGGGGACGTCACAGTTGGTATCAGAGCATGAACAATAGCTACACCTAACAATTGCTCACCATGACACATAAAAACTAAATTCTCACCTTTCACTTTAACCTTAGAAACTTAGTAAGTTGTTCTATAGGAATAAGGTTTGACTTAGCCTCTAAGTTAGAACCTAAATGTTCGAGAACTAGGTTTAGACAAGTGTGAGAAACCCTTTCCATATAGAGCTCGTATGTAATCGGTAGCTACACTAGTCTACACCATGTTCTCACCATTTCACTAGGTTACATGTCACCAGACTATCTACTGTGTGTTGGACACTCGAGTTTGCTGGTTTGGTTTTGTTTCCCAATCGGCTCGCACCTCGACAGTTTTCTCTGACGCCTTCTTTCTCGGAGAAAAACTATATAATATTTTATTAGATATATGTAAATATAAAAATGTGTCCCTCACACTGTAGAGTAGTTAGTGTTCATGCAATCTAAGTGAAAGGGGGTGACATCAGTCTAGAAGAGAGAATAGATCTAGATTAGATGTCTAGAGCCTCATAAGGTTATGTGATAGATAGATAGACAAAAGAAAGATGAAGGAAATAAGTATATAGAATCTTTTCTAAGTTGATCTATGATGTTATAAGTTTCCTTATTAAGATTTGAGTTGTATATGAGTTACTCTTAGAGGATCTATGCTAAATATTGATGACGAAAGTACATTCCCTTTTCCTACTTAAGATAAGCTAAGTTAAGATAGAGATGAGTGTGCATGAGCCTCAAGCTCTTATACAAGGAGGATGTCTAGTGGTAGGATGAGATATGTGGTGAACTCTAGAGAGAGTAAGACCCACAGGGAGAAGGTCATAGGACCTAGCCTCCAATATATGAAATATGTGTTATAAAAAAAAAGGTCCTACACTAGATTACCCTTGAGTGTTGAGTTGAGTCCTTATGCATGATTCAAATCTATATGCGAGAATTGGGTAAAAGAAAAGGATGGGTAGATGACCCATATGATAAAGTCAATCCTTTGGCTGAGTTAGGTCCTAGCTAGAGTGACATATTTTGTGAATCTCATCATTAGTTGCAAGTGAGGTAATATATGAACTCTAGTTACGAGAGTACGATGCTCTGTGCAAAAGATACTCAACATACATATTCTCCCTTCTTCTTCTCCTTCTTAATATACGATGATAGAAACCTCACTTGAGATATATGGATGATTTATATATGAGGAGCCACTCGTATAAGCTTGACCTATTCTATTTTTCCCCCCTATCATACATGTAGTACCCAAGATTGAAATCATGATAAGTTCGACATTAAAATATTGTCTTCCCCTTCATATGAAACATGAAAGATATGATGTTGAGATCATGGGATAAACTTAGTATATTCTCTTTTTCCCTTCACATAATACATGTAAGACATAAAAGTTTGAACTCATGAACTTGATATAAAGATATTTTTGAATCATAGGATATATGATGAGAAATATAGTTTATAACTTTGATCCTTCTCAATGTATGCTTCTAAGTTGAGTATGAATATCACACCATAGGGTGAAACCCTAATGGTCAAGCATGTTATGTAAGCCCTTCTTATGTAGAAAAAAAAATTCTAATATCAAGGATGAAGATAAATCTCCTCTAATGCTGAAATCATAGTATGATGTTGATCATAACCCACACTAATTATTTTATGTGTGATAAGTCTAGTAATTCATGATATGAAATCTTGATATCACCTTACATAGATGAGTAGCGTGAAAGATGAAAGTTGAGTAATACCTTCTAGCATTTATATGTAAGAAGAAACTCTAAATTTTAGGGGTAATAAGAGATGTAAATCCTAAAATACTAGAATGTCTTGATATGACTAGGACATTAAATGGAGATGATTCTTACTTAAGGTGGGTTGAGTACGCCCTACATATAATGAACTAAAGATGAAAACTTAGGCTACATCCAGAATGATGATGGTGTTAATACCTAGAAGTGATGGTGTATAAGTAGCAAAACTCTTGATATCGCCCTAGGCATGACATTGATTGAATTTCGAGGACGAAATTCTATATAAGGTGGGGTGAATGTGACGACCCTAATTTTAGGAGTTCAATACCCAAATTACTAGTTAAAGATAAAAATAGAGCAAAATGGTTTATTTGTGTATCATGATGTGTATATAGTCAGAGTAAGAAAGTTGAGCTTGTGTTGATGAGGTTGGAGGTCAATTTACATTCAATATCCTTAAATAGGTAACCCCTTAGACTAGATAATTTGAAGGGTCAAATGATGGAATTTTGGGTGCCTAATTTGTATGTAAGGTGAACTACACTACGTGGAATCACTGATTCATATTATAATGTTAAAGATATTACCTATGAGATTCTATTGAGGTTTAAAATAAAGAGGAAAATTATTAAATGTTTTAGCATGAGACAATGGCCAGCTATTATTATAAGAAATTTTTGGTTGTTGTATGTGCACGTGGCCTTTGAGCGTGAAGTGGCTAGGAAGTAGTCAAAGTGGGACTCGTCTTCATGATCCGAGACCTACGGAGCTTATGGTAACAAATCTATTCGATAGTGTCCACGTGCCTTGAGTTTGTTTCACTAGATCCATCATGACCGGTTTGATATCCAACCCTTGGAGGAGTTCTGGTTGTTACCATGACTACCTAGGTCTATCTCGTAGGCAGTAGAATGGGCGGCAGTGCTACCTAGATGAAGCAGAGAATCAATGGAAAGATTAAGGGGTTAGGAGCTTCTTCCCTACTATCCCTATGGGCGAGGAGGAAGTGATCCGATATATTGCCTTGGCGTGGTCTCTCTCCGCAGCAGCACCTTGCCACGGCGGCGCTTGAGAGCAGGCCGGCGAACATGAGCAGACTAAGGAGGAGACCAGGTGCAGCTAGTCAGAGGCGCAACATTGGGGACCTACAGTTGGACGAGAGTTGTGTCGACCTGGAAGGGACCGAGGAGGAGGCGCCGAGGGCGACTCTCATTGTTGGAGCAGATCCCACAACGGCAGCGTCTTGGGAAGTGTGCGGTGCTCGAGGGAACGCACGGCAAGGAGCACAGCCCGTTCATCGCCGGAGCAGAGCCCGACGACGACGCTCGAGGAATCAGGCTGCAGGTTCCGGGCATCCTGGCATTTCACACGAGAGGTGGGGAGGCTTCGAGCTCCCTTTCTGTGGTCCAAAAAGGGCTTGGCGAGAAGGAGCCGTTGTTGTTCACAGAGCACAGAAGGACAACCGACTTCTCGTTGGCGTTTCAGCCAAGCGGCGGCGGTCAGCGGTTATGAGAACTGGAGGTTGGCCGATCGTGAGCTGGTGATCCTCTTGCGGGCTCGACGGCAGCGGTCCAGGTCATGAAGACCAGATGGCGTGCGGCGGCCATTGTCCAGGCGGCTCACGCAAGAGACAGTCGGGCGTCGGGCTGAGAAACGAGAGAGAGAGAGAGATCAGAGAGCCCTGAACCGGCCCAATCCCAGACCTCCAAACCAATAGGACCCAGACCAGACCTGCCGGCTCACAGCTGAACCGCAGACAACCAGCCAACCCGGCAAAGAGGGCCACATCCTCTTCTTGGACACGTGGCAACGTGTGATTCGCCAAACAAGGTAAATATCTCAGAAATTCCCAGATTTTGCATAATTCCTAGTAATTAGCCCGATTATAAGAAAAATGCAAACAAGGTATCGTTATTCTCAGAAAAATTATTAGAACAATATGAAACGATAATATCAGGATTTTGATGGTTAAATATCTACAATAACATGTAAGATGTGTAATTCTTGTTTAATAGATAATAAATAGCAAATGATGATATAAAATTATGGGAAAATGTCAGTAAATCCTTATGCATGTTTATAATGCATATGATGTTAGATATGTCCAGGTTGATGCACGAAATCATGTAATTTTCTTAATATGTCTAATTAGGGCTGATAACCCTAATAAAATGCAATAAATGCATACATGGTCAAGAAAATGATGAAATTCACAGAGTAAACTTATATCAGTATATTGAACCTCAGTTTTAATTATGAGATCATAAAGATGAACAAAATCCATGTTATATGCAGATGAATATTAATACATGGTTTAAAACCCTAATCTAGATTAATGATGTAACCTAGGGTTAATATGTGCACAAAAATAGAATATGGAACCTAGTATTCAGATAATGAATCATAATCTGGAAAATGACATCAGTAAGATAAATATAATACAATAATGCAAGTAAACGTTGGAATATCCTAATGAGATAATATAAACCCTAATGAACACGACTAGGGTTAAGATGATCAGAATCTGATGCTAGTATATGATTTTGTTATTAACCAGGTGATGACCAGATATCTAGATGAGAAAGAATTTTTAGGAATATCTGAACTCAGGTACGTGGGTTTTTATTAAGTATAAGACTAGTTTTCATGAATGCATAATGATATGATGTACTTTGGATGCTTGTGTTTGCATATAAGTTCTTGGATGTGTATTAGTAGTATATGCTCTGCAAAACATTATAGAACATAAAAGAATATAGATGGTTTGTAGCTACTGAGTAAATATATGCTCTCTCTCTCTCCCTCAATTCTCTCTCTTCCTCTAAATATAAGGTCGGCACTCAGTCCCCATAGCCCAAGGGGCGGGGAAAAATGAAGTGCGACATCTCTCTCTCTCCCCTCTGAATATAAGGTCGACACTCGGTCCCCATAGCCCAAGGGGCGGGGAAAAATGAAGTGTGACACCACTTAGTAGTACAAACGCATCAAAAGGCATCTAAAAATGTGTTTACCTGATTATCGCTTTAAATAATGTTTTCTTTTACTCTTTCTTTCTCAAGATTATTCCAATTATGCAAGCATATTAGTATGTATCTTTCTACCCACATACACAACACCTTGTGTGTTGATTTGTTGTTTCACGTATGTTTTAGGTTCAGAGATAGCATGGGAGGAAAAGTACAAGATGTGAGCAAGTTGTTCAGGTTGTACCTATTGTGAAGATCCTAGTTAGCATACATGTTCTTAGACTGTAAAATTTTTCATTCAATATGTAATTGTAAATCATTGTGTAATAATTCATGTTGCATAAATTTACATGTTGAATGTTGATAATGTTATGGTTGTATGTTCATGTATGCGTATTATGCTTCCGCATCGCTTTCTGATATGATTGGATGATGTTCTCGGATTCTGACCTCTCATTCTCAATAGGGTTTGGAGAAGTCGAAATATAGGGACGTCACAGCAAGGGCCTTATCTAATCAAAAAGGTGTATCCATCCGAGCATGTGTTGATTTGTGAGAAAGAATGAGCTAAAGAATTCACTATGAATGTTTAAAGGTTGAAATCAGTTGTGGAAGTAGGTCTAGACAAATCCAATCAAAGTTTTGATATCGTGATGCTAGTCGAGGAACTTCATCTTGATGAGGAGATATGGTTGAATGTAGATGAGAGAGATATCTACTACAAATATGCTTTGAAAATCCTGCGAGAGTGGTCGACTTCAAGAATCAATAGACCCAGCTGAAGGCGTAACATTTAGCGCTAGTGGGAGGCAACCCACCTAGGTTTGGAAAATTTTACACACAGCCTTCACTTTTTGATACTTTTGTTTTCTTTTCCATAAAATACACACATGCACACTTGTGCTTGATAGTTTTTGTTTGAGTTTTGATGAGATGGAGATAATAGGTTGAAGAGAGAGATAGAGAGGGAAAGACATGGTTTTTGGATTTGAAATGTGGCTAAAATTTTTAAATTTGAGTTGAAAAAGTAATGCATGAAGAACCACCACAGTCATGATGCCTCAAAACGGTCGTGGTGATCTAAGTGCAAAATCACAAAAATTTTACAGCGATGTCACCAAATTTGTGAAGGAATGGCCACAGCAATGGAGATCAAAACGGCCATGGCACATGCTAAACAACACAATTGTGGCCACCTCCACAGCCATGGCGACATGAAGGCAAGACATTTGTGGTGACCACCACGGCTGTGGTGAATTAAGTGTGAAAATTCGAAGGAGTTACAAGGATGAAGGAGATTTCGTACATGAATGGTTGAGGCGAGAGGAGCACACTACAACTTTGGCATCCACCACGACCATGGTGAGGGTTGATCAGCAGCCATCTCCACTCCCACCATGACCATGGCACCCTCCACAGACATGCTACCAAACCCCCACCACGATCGTGGCGACCCACCACGGTCGTGGCGGGACCCGACCCCACCCATTTTTTTCACTTAAACCCCACAAAGCACCATGACCCTCTTCACTTATAAACTCATTTTCTTGACTCTAGAATGGTCGTGACAATGTTCTCTTCACACAACACCTACAACCTTGCTTCTCCAGTCCTAATCCTCCAACAAATTGACCTCCAATCAATTTCTACACCTCCACCACCTCTCCCTCTACTATTTCCACCACAAAACCTCCACCAATCAAGCATGCATCTCCATTTTCGTTCTCCACCTCACCTATAGCCGCCCCACACAAAAACTCACCAAAATTCTCCCATTTTTGCCCAAAACCTCTAACCAATCTGTCATCCATCATTCAAGCAACCATCTTAGCCATTTCCACCCATCAATTGACCTCCATTTTGCCTTCTCCACAAAAATCTGAAATTCACAACCATACCACCACCATCATATCCACAAAATGAAGGGAATTACCAAGGTAGTTAAGAAGGGGGCTCAAAGAGCCTTGAGGTGATCATAGGAGGCATGGTGCGCACCAAGTGAGCCTCATCCAAAGTCTACATGCCTTCCCCCAGCCCCCCACCATCAAATTCCATTGTCCAATCACTCCACCGCTCAACGCTCGAAAGTGCTTCCCGCACCCGGTCATCTGACAACCACCACATCACAGATGAGATGTATAGGGAAGAGGAGGAGGAGGAAGCATCGGAGGAGAACCTCGATGATATGATCGATGAGGTTGAACCGGAGGTCACAACCCGCCAAAAGCGGGGAAAGGGGGTTGTAGCCCCACCTTCATCAAGATTGCCTCCACGGACCCTGCCAACATGCCACTCTACTTCCTCACTGGGGGAGAGACTTTAGCACTAGCTACAAGCAAGGACACAATTGATGATAGAAGAGGAGGATCACCCACAACAATACCCCGAGTGTAAGTAGACGAGATCACCCCCTTACTAAAAAAAATGAAGAATCAACATACATTCCGAACACTCTCAAAGGTATGCTAGAATAGGTACAAATTTTCCAAATTTATTATAACAGTATGCAAAAGACCAAAGTGTAAAAGCAGAATAAAATTAACTGGCTATATTCAAATTTCATAAAGATTACACAAGTATAATAAAATCTCCCATTAGGGTTTACAACAAGATACAACAAAAAGGATCTAGATAGAGGGAAGTCTCAACTACTTCAAATCTTGTCTCCAGAGCAATATCTCCAAGTGCTAGGTCCATGCCCGTTCTCCTAATTTAACTCAACAAGTTGTCCTAACTTGGGTGGTTGGGAGAGCACCTAGCAAAAAGGAAAGGAAACAAGGTAGGTGTCAAAATAATGAACAAGTACATGAGATAAGTAAATAACATGAAACATAAAGATATTGAATCATCATAAGATGAGAACTCCAGGAGAATGAGGCATAATCAAATAGATTCTTTCCATAACAAAAATATAACAAAAGAATTGCATGCATGATAAATATTGACTACTTTAACTAAGTAGGGTTGAGGCACCTATAGGACCTCAAACTATAGGTGAGGGGAGAATTAATACATTCCCAGACACCTACACATAATTTTATGGGGGAGAATAAGAAATTCCCCAGGGTGAATTAATACATGCCCAATCTATGGGTGGTTGTACATAAGTACCACTATTATAGCTAAATAGTCCATAAAATCAACATTCTAGAAAAGAAATCATGGCAAGTAAAAGCATCATATCAATTAGAACTTGGCAGTGGGGTACAAGACCCAAGAAAAATAATATCATTACTAATTTTGAGGCAATTTTACAAAAGATCATGAATAGAGGAAATAGGGTTCATAGTGCCTCATTAGGGAATATAGGGTTTGGTTTGCAAATATCCCAACTTAGGGTGTAAGAATGCACATACATAAATAGGGATTGCACATACATAAATAGGGATTGCACATACATAAACAAGGATTGCACATGCATAAATAGGTATTTCACATACCTCTGTTATTGATATCAATTACAAAGTTTCACCACTTTAATTGAGTCTATCCACTTTTCCTATTTTCAATGTATTAACATGTATTAGAGTACAAAATGGACATTAATGTATAGAACCCCTAATTTCAGGACTTTTTATCACAAATCAGATTTAGATTTTGAAAATATCAACAATGAACTTATTAGGTTCTCTTGATCAAGAACACATATTTTTATGTTACTTTTGGAGTTATGATGATTAAGATGTACTTTTTATGGATTTTATGCATTAAATTCATTTTACAAAAATCACCCTTCATCAAACCATGAAATCAGACCTTGAAAATATTTTTATTAGATAGAGATTAATTTTCCAATTCCGAAATATATTTTTTATCAAATTAGGGTAAGTGGATTAGAAGATATGAATTTTTGAATATTGACCAATAGGAAATTGCCACATCATCAAATCGATCGAGATAATTCAAGAGAGAGGGAGAGGAAGAAAACACCATTTTACCCAATATCAGGTTTGAAGTTGCATAGGTAACCAAACTAGAGCTTCTAGAGAAGGTAAAATGGTAAGAAACCAAAACCCTAGAAGAACATGGTAAAAAGAGATGGAGATCATTGATTTTAAACATAGAAGCATGAGTTTTAAGCATGTAGTAAGCAATATATGAGAAGGGGGTTAACAAAACTCACATCTAGGAAGGTAAGAAGGTCCAAACAGAAAGGATCCTAAGATTTGAAGGTCCGGTTGCTCCAAGCCAAGCTCCTTTCTTGAGCAAAGATCACCTTCTCCACTTTAGAGGTGCAAACCCTAGCAAAAGAGCATGGAGATGAGATGTTTTAGGGCTCTGGGTGGAATTTTATCATGGAAGGTCATGGTTCCGACCTAGAAGAAGGTGGGAGGAAGACTGAAAGCATGAAAAAAAGGAAGTAAAGGAGGATACTTACTAGTTTTGGTCGAAATCACCAAGGAGGAGCTTAAGAAATCCTAAATAGAGAAATTTGGAACCCTAGGAGCCTTCTTCACCAAGGTAGGCACCCTCTTTTACCTTGGAATAGAAACTTCATGGCCAAACATAGAAGGAACAATGCTCTAAGATGGGGGAAAGAGAAGGATAGGACTTCTTCTTAGATTGGTAGGTGGGAAGGGGTAGGCATGGCTTTATAAAGAAGGGGGCAAGCATGAGGTGTCTATGGGACTTTCCATGTGTCCTTAGGCTAAGGCTTCATGGCCGTGCAAGAGGACAACTCATAGAGACTTCTTCTATATCCAAGGTCGATCCTACAAGTCCATAGAGACTTCTAGGTCATCCCCACCATCCTCCAATCAAAGAAATAACCCCACTGCTTGATAGCTTTTAAAGATAATCTCATTTATAAAGAGGGTAATCCCTATAATGCCCTTAGAAAGTAACACCTTCAAACCAAGGTGACATTAGGTGACCCATGGTTCAAAAACTTGAGAATGGTAATAGAATATCTAAATATTGTAATGCATTTGACAATTTACAAAGAAAACCTCTGAATTGGGTAAATTGCATAAATGTCCAAAATGTGCATATAATTGCATAACTTGCACAAACAACATCCAAATTGGACCAAAATTGAAACTTAATCTTGTCTCATGATTTCAAAACACATCACAAGGTTATATTAAGGTTTATAGTACTTAATTTTGGTAGTTAATCTTGTTTAATACATTAAGTAAGGTTTGGGGCCTTACACTTCTAATATGGATTTATTTACCATTATTCCACTTATGCGGTGATTTTACATTTTAGATCCTTAAATAAGATTTCACTGAGGTATTTGTGCATAAACCCTTCCATTATTATAATTATTGAACAAGTGTTCACCAAACCACTATAAATTCCACAAATTAAGCATCAAGGCCAAAAAGGATAGAAATGATAGGAAAATATTAGGAAAGGACCAAAAAGAGAATACGTCAAAGTTTTAGTATGTTACACTGAGCAACAGGTATCGCTGAATCTTGACACAAGCTTGGGGTCAAGATCCTACAGGGTTGAGGAAGATGATGATGAAACCATTGAGGAGGAGATGGATTCTGAGCCAGAGGACACTTTGGCATACTTGGAGGCGGACAGGCTGAAGGGGTTTGGAAAAGATCCTGAGGGAATGGCATATGGCAAAGGACGAAGCAAGATGCAGATCACACCCATCTACCCCGAGTGCATGTCAAGCAGAGTTATCTCCACTAGATATGGGTGTGAAAAGGTAATTGAAGAACTAGGAATCAAAGTAGAGGTGGTAAGACAGTTGAAGAGGATCGATTTGTGGAAGGCGCTTTTCACAGCACAAACCACATATGTGGAGTTAAATCAGTAATTCTTCACCACATTAGAGAAGATCAAGGTCAGGGGGGGGGGGAATATATCAAGTTCACAATGTACAACAAAATACACACATTGACTGCTTTTGAACTGAACTGCATCTTTGCAAGGGACCCTCAAGAAGCCAAAAAAGTGAGTGATGACTTAATTGAGAGGGAGGATGACTTAGACTACAGGACCTTCTAGTACGAGTTGACAGTAGAGTGACATACACTGCCAGAAAATCAAAAGCATGCATGTCAGTAATTTGTTTTTCAAATATGTGCAAAAAGTCATCGCCAATACAACTGTAGGGAGGTATGACAATCATGGCAGCATCTCACAAAAGGACCTCTTTGTTCTACATGGTTTAAATAAGAAACTGCACATCAATGTAGGGTTTCTCTTGATAGATCACATGAGGACGGTTCCCTTAAAAAGCAAGACTCCATTTGTTATGGGAGGGATTGTGACCTCAATCGCTATATCCCTAGGTTTTGATGTCACCAGACTGAAAGAGGCCGAAGGAGCTCAAATTTTTGATCTAAAGTATCTTGTTCACTCTCAAATGATCACAATCATGAACAAGGGGCTGGTCTATAATGTAAAATCTATATCACCAAAAAGAATTCTCTAGATGACCAATCACGCCTTCCCACTTATCTCTTCCTTGGACCCTCTTGAATTGCTACATGATAGGCTAAAACAATGGGAGCAAGCAAACCCCTGGAAAAACTTCAACTCTGTTGCTGCACATGAAGAAATAGTAGAATCAAATGCACAGTAGAAAGAAGAAGAGGGAGGAGAACAAATAAGACACCTCCAAAGGGGGAGAGGGAGGGATGAGGCAACATCCCAACTACAGGATCCTTTAGTGAATGTATATGATATGTCATCCATCCATGCACAGCTTGAAGGCATCCAGAAGACACAACAAGACATGGAGCACATCCAATAGTATATGTGGCAGGACCAACAACAAATGCATTAGTAGGTCAACCACTTGTACCATTACCACCATGTGTAGTCACATAGAAACCCTGAATGGGTGAAGACTTTTGGGGTGGTATTTCGGGATACCAGGAGACCTACCCTCCCCCTCAGGATGCATATTGGGGCCATTACTACCAGTTCCCTCCATCCTGTCTAGGACCTCCACCTCCTCAGCAGCACTAGCCAGACCAGCCTGATCAGCTACAGTAAGGAAACCTACCCTTTGATTCATAACACCAGTTGTGACCTTTACCCTACTATCCCTAAACTTGAGTTTCATGTTGAGGACAACATGATTCAAAAGTTTGGGGTGTTAGGGCGGTATCCACGACCCTATCTTGATCTATCATTTTATTTGCACCTATCTCACCTAATTTTTGGAATCGCTTGTTTTCACTCTTGTTAGTGTATATTTCTTCTTGTTAGCATTCATGCATACATGTAGTTTAATTTCATGCATTTTTTGTTCTTTTTCAAGAAAATTGCTCTTTTTGCTCTTCTATGTCATGCATTGCATTCTCATGTAGTTTTTGGTAAATTTTAATTAGGAATTGTTGTTTTATGGTTTAGATTTCTTAAATGTAGGTTTAGATGTGATATATTGCAAATTGACACCATTTTGGCCAATTCCTCCCAAATTTAGATATTCTTGCCTAAAAGCATGTCTTAACTTAATCTCCAATTTTTAAACTAAAAATGTTGATCTTTGACAAATGTATGTGCCGTTTTCTTAGAGTTTATTGCTATATAGTCTTGATTGTTGACTATTTACGTGTGTGTAACTTCTCTCAAATTTGTGAATGTTTTGGTTGAATTGTGAATTGAGCAAGCTCTAAATGCTTAGAGCCTATGGAATCACTTGATATAAATGTGAATCTCATGTCATTCAATCATGTGGTGTGATATCATTTGATGAAGTGTTGGATTATTTTTCATGCAGTTAATCTTATGTTGAGGACTACACGAATGACCCCTCTTTGACCTGACTCTCCTCTCACCATCTTCATACATCTCTATCTCATGAAAATATGCCTTAGAGCACATATTCAGCCTTGTCCACCTCTAAAAGTTTGGGGTGGCCATATCTACATCTCCCTGCTTCACTCTATCCACCATATGCCCTATCTACACCAAGGGTAAAAGAAAAGAAAAGAATAAAAGCAAAATAAAAAAGAAAATACAAAGATGTTCATGTTTAAGAGCATCTAAATTAAGAAAATATGAGTGTGCAAAAACACTCCAATCTCTTACCGCAATCCTTTCTTCCCTTTTTATACCCATTGAGCTAGAAAACATCAAATCTAGCTCACCTTATCCTTTCTACAGCCGTGTGGGTCATTTGGTGTGGTTTGAGGCATAATATTTAATGCATGAAAGTGAAACAACACTCCTAGTCATCATTGATTAATGCCAACATGAAACAGTTTATCCGGAATTCCATGAAGGACATATTGAAAGTTTGTGTATTCTATGCTCTATATTTGAAGTTTGTATGCTCGGTGCTCATTTCATGATTGGTATGTGATAGAGGGGAGGAGAGAGGTGGAACACATGCACTTAGTCACTTTTAAGATCATTTAGTAAATAATCATCTTTTGCTATGCATTTGTCATTCTTGTTTATTGAAAAAAAATTGAAGAGAGAGATTAAGTTGGAGCATACTTGAGGACAAGTATGTTTTAAGTTTGGGGTGGTGATGCAGCCCTATTTTAGGGATTCACCTTGTTCCTTTTTGCATGATAATCACATCTAAATATTTTAGATTACAAGTTATTCCCTGCAATATGATCTTTTATGATAAATGCATGTATGCCTCCTTTTGTGTGTATTTCAGGGCACTTATGGATGCATTGATGCATGGGAGAGCGATGAAGGACGTCTATGGGGTCTTACACCCCAAGAGTGGACCTATATATTCCTTGAGCTTTCCTTGGATGCATAAGAGAAATTCAAAGCAAAAGGAGACTAGATGAAGAAGATGAAGCAAAGATCAACACCAAAAATCCCCAAAATGGCCATGGCACTTCACCACCGTCGTGGCAACTTATGCAAAAAGATCTCCAAAAGTCATAGGGAATGTGCTCAATTTGCACACGAATAACCACGGTCGTGGAGCTCAAAACATTCATGTTCACTGAAGACCCCACTTTCATGGCCCCCAGAACGGCAGTGGCCAACACACTCCACCTTGCCCGTGGTCATCACCTTCCCGTGGAGATTTGTACACAAAGTCCCCCAAAATTAATAGGGAATTGGTCCATTTTACACATAAATGACCATGGTCATGGCCATCACCACGGTCATGGCCCTTGAAGACCACCTCGCCCATGGTACTCCCCACACCCATGGAGAACTGAAGACACAACAACCTCCAACATGCCTCGCATGTGACCTCCTCCTCCAATACACCCCACACGTCTGTGGTACCCTTTACCCACCACGACCGTGGCACCCCACCACGGCCTTGGACACCATACATACTTATCATTCCCACTCCACTTCCCACCTCAACCATTCCATAGCCCACGACCGTGCCATGCAACCCCCACCACGGCCATGGCACCTCAACACGACCATGGTGACCACCTAACCCTACCCATTTTCACCATTGATTTTCCTACTTTGCCCCTACTTATTCTAGTGCTTCCCCACCACCTATATATACATAGGTGGTGGACACATAATGAAGTTTAGACTCCCCCAGCTTACATTACTCCTCTCCACCCACTCTTGAGCATTCATTTCAATCTCCTTGCATTTATGCTCTCCACCCACCATTTCCACCTCATTTCTACTATAGAAACCTAGTTTTCTAGGTTTTCTACCACAATCCCCTTCATTTTCATGCCCATCATCCACCGTGGAGGAGGGAGGTCACCCTATAGTAGCTAGGAGGTGAAGGAGAAGGATCTACTTTGAGATCCATGGAGTCTTATCCCCATCTTCCCCTTTATCTTTTTTCATTATGTCTAGCTAAGCCCCTAGTTGTGGTCTGTTTTTGGTTAAAATGTGACTTTGATACCATGTTGGGGGAGAATAATTTGTAATGAACATAATTTCATTCTATGATGATTGCCTTTTCTTCTATCTCATTTCCCATTATCTTGCAAGTGGTTTTTTCTTTTAAACATAAATTGCTTGCTTTGTGATGCTTGATAACACTTAGCTTCTAGGAGGAATTGGAATGTATGTAGGCTCCCAGGTTCAATTAGTGGATCCCCAACTAGCCCCCTTTGTTCCTACATACATCTCCCTTCTTCTACAAGTGAGTGTGATATCTAAGTAGCTAGTGTAAGTGTGATTAGTGCAATTTCCTAGAGCTTCCTTAAGGCTAGATGGCAAGTAACATGAGGTGAAAAAACTCTCATCTCTACTCACATTCCTAATCTTGGATATCAATTGTATGAATACCACTTACCCTAGAAACATAGAATTGACAAGTCCTACTAGAATTACACCTAACACTAGTTCTCCAACTAGTAGTATAGGGTACATTCTAATAGCACTTGCCGTGTTGTTTGGTTTGGTAATTTAGATTGAATTGTGAGAGTTGCATGCCACGTTGACACCCCCCCAACTAATATCAAATCACATTCCCAAACGGCCCACCTATCCAATCCATTGCTTGAAGCCCACCTTAGCCTTCTTGCTTGTTAATGATAGTTTATCTTAATTGCATTTATTTCCTCTAGTTAATTGCTTAGTCTTGTTAGTTAGAGTTAACCTAGATTCTTGATTGTTCTAGTGTTTAGATTAGTTCGCAGTTGCTAATTGCCTTGATATAGTGGTGTAGATCATCTTGCTCTTGTTTAGTTCATTGCTTAATCTAGTTGCTTAGACCTAACTTCCCTAGGATAATCTAATTTTTGGTAATCTAGTTTCCACATTGCCTTTACTTGCTTGCTTGCCTAGTGTAATCAAACCAAAACTCCTTTTAAACCCTTCAATCCTAGTCTCCGCCTTAGGAATGTAGCTAACACCAACTAAGATCTAGTTCCCCCTCTATCCATGTGGTTTGACCCCCATTGCTTGCCTCTCATCTATGCTATGACATGACCCTCTGTGATTGTAGGAGCATATTTTAGTGTTATGAGTGAATCTAGTTAGGGGAACCCTATAAATATCAAAAGATTACATGTGTGTGCAACAACTACACCAATCTCTACTACTTCTATGCCCACCCTCCATCCGACCACATGCCCTTCTTCCCTCCACGCCACTTCAGTTACATCTACGTCATGGCCATTTACCTTTAGAGAAGCTTAAACTATTTCACAGTTCTTTATCTTCATGTCCTCCCATTCAATGTAATGTATGTCATCTAGGGAAACACCATCGTGTGTCCTTTCCGACACGTATATGTAAATAATCATTGCATTTTGACTTAGTTCATATTGATGTCTATGGTCCCTTCAGGACTACTAGTTATAATGGCTATTGATATGTTCTTACATTTGTGGATGATTTTTCTAGAATGACATGGCTTTACTTACTTGGCACTCGTGATGAAGTCTTTACATTAATTCATGAGTTTCACAAGTTGGTTTTGGTTCAATTTCCAACATCTATTAAGATTCTTTGAACCAACAATGCCCTTTAATATACTAAAAGTTTGTCACCTCCTTTTGTCGTGATGTAGGGATGATTCATCAACACTCGTGTGCATACTCTCTACAACAAAACGGCATTGTCGAGTGTAAAATTTTTCATTTACTTGACATTACATGCTCTCTTCTCATTCATGCCAACTTGCCTAAGTTTTTTTGGTCTTATGTGGTCCTCACCGCTTGCTTTCTTATTAATTGCCAACCTTCCTCTATTCTCAGAAAGTGCACTCCTTTTTCCATTATTTATCTAAAATCCACATTGTTCCCTTTACCACCTCAGGTTTTTGGTTGTGTTTCCTTAGTTCATGATTCCCAAGGCTGACGAGCTTTCTCACTGATCTATCCGAACGGTATTTCTTGGTTGTCCTTGTTCTCAAAATGGATATAAATGTCTTGAACCTAAATCTGGCAGAATCTATATCTCTATAGATGTCAACTTTCATGAGGATGAAATGTTTTTTTATCTAGCTCACCTCCCATTGATCACATTGATACTATAGTTTGGTTGCCTGATCTGTTCATCCCTCTGACACCATCACAATCTCCACCATCCACAACACCAAACCGATGCATGGGAGATGAGTTACCAGATGCATCTGCTTCAACATCGTCAGTTATGGACCAATCCAATATACTAGTTGCTATCCACAAAGGTATACACTCTTGCATTATCAAGCATCACATTTCCAACACTTGTTGTCTGGCACGTATTTCTTCTTCTGCCTCGTTCTTTTGTACTACCCTGGACACAACATATATTCCTAAGTGTCCAGTATATGTTGTGTGCCATCCTAAATGGAAAGTTTCCATGAGGGAATAAATACAAGATCTCCATGTAAACAAGACATGGGAACTTGTGACGCCACCAGAAGGCAAAAAAATTGTAGGTTGCCGATGGGTTTTATCTATAAAGCATAAGTTAGATGGTTTTGTTGAATGACTCAAGGAGGGCTTGGATGCAAAAGGATTCACCCAAACCTTTGGTGTGGATTACTTTGAGACACTCTCTCCAATGAAAGGATTACATCTGTCCACATCCTTATCTCCCTTGCAGCTCACCTTGACTGGCTTCTTTACCAGCTCGACATCAAGAATGCATTTCTTCATGAAGATCTCTTGGAGGAAGTATACATTCAACAACCACCCTAGTTTGTTGATGAGGGAGCATCTTATCATAAATTATGTTGTCTCCAAGATCTCTCTATGGCCTCAAGCAGTCTCTAAGGGTCTGGTTCAACAAATTAAGTGATGTCTTAACTAATCTTAACTTTTGGAGATCATCCACATACTACTCCTTGTCCTTCTCCAAGTCCTTCAAAGGCCATGTTCTTGTTGTTGTCTATGTTGATGACACCATCATCATCGGTGATGATATGATAGGGATATCCCATCTCAAGAAGTCTTTGCATGCACATTTTCATACAAAAGACTTGGGCACCCTGCGATACTTACATGGAATCGAAGTCCTCCACTCAGCCTCAGGGATAAGTCTATCACAACAAAGTTATGTCTTAGACCTACTTCAAGAGGCCAACATGGCTGAGACCAAACCAATATCCACCCCCATGGACTATCATATGAAGCCTACCATTGAAGGAGAACTCTTTGTCGATCAAGAGAAATATCATCGTATAGTTGGGAAGCTAATTTACTTAGCTATTACTCGACCATATATTACATATGTTGTTGGGATAGTCAGACAACACATGGATGCACCTCTCCAAGTCCACCGGTCTAGCTTTCAATGCATTGTTTGCTATCTAAAGAGTGATCCAGGATGAGGATTTCTCTATAAACTCATAAGTTCAAGGTAATCGCCATCTTTGGATATGGATATGTAGATTAGGTCGGTGATTCTAAAGATCCGCAGTCTACTTCTATCTATTGTGTAATGATTGGCACTCACCCAGTTTCCTAACAGAGTAAAAAATAAGTTGTGGTAGATCGCTCTAGCATCAAGGTAGAATATCGTGCCATGGCTCATGCATGTTGTGATCTACAGTGGGTATGGTCCATCCTGAATGAGTTTGGAATTCCTTTTCAATCTCCAGCTACTATGTATTGTGACAACCAGGTGGCTATACACAGATAATAATCCAATCTTCCATGAGCGGGTAAAACAATTTGAAGTTGACTGCCATTTTGTGTCGGACTTGGTCAAAGCCAAGCAGATCATCACTCCTCATGTTAAGACAAGTGATCAAGTTGTGGATATATTTACCAAACCTCTTCCTCATGTTTTATTCAAGTATATGGGCATCCAGTTGGGACTTCATACTGCTTAGGCCCATTAGATTTTCCCTTTTCTCTATTTACCCATGTACTCCATGGCTCCTATATATAGGAGACCCATCACTCTTATTTATTTTACCAAAACCAAAATCATTTTCCAATGAGCTCTTATGAGGCATGATGAGATATTGATTTTATGCAGGAACTATTTTATTGGGTCTTATGACCTAGTAGAGGCTTAATGCCTAATGTGAGGTGATATCCTCTAGTGATGTGATTAGGGATGTTTATTGTAAGACCCATGACCATGCATAAAGTGTTTAACATGCTTAATTACCATAATTTAGTTACTAAAACCTTAATATAACCTTTTTATAATCGTTGGTATCATGTGACAAGCTTAAGTTTCAACTTTGGTCCAATTTGGACATTGTTTGTGCAAGTTATGCAATTTTATGTACATTTTGGACTTTCCTACAATTTACCCATATGAGAGGTTTTTCTTGCAACTTTTCACATGCATTATGACCCTTAGATGTTTTCTTATCATTCTTTAGCTTGTTGAGCCATGGGGAGCCTTGTTGCACCTTGGTTTGGTGGAGATACCTTTGTAGTGTTGATTTAGGGTTTACCCTTCATGGATGAGCTACCATTGAGACTATAGCTCGATGGTCCTTATGTTTGGTTGGGTTTTGATGGTTCTCCTAGTGAGAATACAATCAATGGTCATCCCTATAAGGCATTAGGTTGATGTATTTCTAGTTTTGATTCACTTAGACCGATGGCTAACTTAACAGAAGTGGTCAACCAAAGGTTCACCACTTAAGTGACTAAAGTTCAAAGAACCGATAGTTCCTTTGCTTGGATGTTGATGTTACTCCTGGAGAGAACAACATATGTCCTATCAGGTCTCCACAACTGATGTACCTACTGTATCATGGTTGTGGATGCTCTTATCCATGGAAACATGGAGAGCTACTAGGACACCTCAAGCTTCTCTCTTCCCTTATCCATAAGATTTATATACCTATCCTTAAGCTCACAAATGAAACCTTTGGTCCCTTATCTATTCTATCCTCTTTATAACTCATATTTCCCTTAATTTGTGCTAGAGTAGGTTCCCAAGGTAGAAGAAGATAGTTGGCATTCTTGTTAGAGCTTCTAGGGTACAGATCTACCCTCACCTAGGGTTTGAAAAACTTCCTTTTAGTGATCTTGACCTAAATGAGAAAGTATCTCCATCTTTCCTTCATTTCTTTTTCTTTTCTTCTTCCTCCTAAATTCTCCTTGGATGGAACTATGTTGTTCTATAGTAAATCTTGCTTTAAATCTCAAAGAATCTACCTTTCTTGCTTCTTCTACCTAGGGTTTTCTTCTCTTGTGGAGAAAGAAGCTTACTTGGCCGAGTTCAAACATAAAGCTAGGGTTCTTTACCTTATTGGCTCAATTATTCTTGCTTATTGGAGCCTGATATCCTCTTATAGGTGAGTTTTATAATCCTCTTCACTTTTATTGCTTACTACAAGCTTGTTTACAAATGTTTTTTCTCTAAAACAAAGATCTAAGCACATAAATGATATCCCTGCCTAGGGTTTGGCTTTAATGGGGTTCCTTGATTACTTTTCAGCTCTAGATGAACTTAAAACTACGTGTATGACCTTCCTTAGGTATAGTATGACTTGGTTTTTGTTTACGTGGTGATCGGTGGTGCTTACTACCTCACAACCAATGGTTTATTCTTAGGGTTTGTGGACTTTTTTTCACCTTAGTGCTTAATCTGATGGCTTAGCCCTTTTTCTATTTTTCTTGGCCATGGTGTGTGAACCGAGGGTCATGTCTTATGTGATGTTTGGGGCCTTCTCTTGAGCTCAAAAATTAGATTGTTATGTTGTATTAAGCTTTGGTCAAATGATGGTCCTTTAAACCTTTCACAAACAATGGTTTTACTTGATGTTTTAGTGTTGTTTTTGCCTAAAGTGATGACAACTGATGGTTCCACTGGGTAGATGGCTCCACTGGGTCGATGGTGACAACCAATGGCTCTAATGGGTCAATGGTTTCATTGGGTAGATGGCTCCACTGGGTAGATGGGTCCAATGGGTCGATGGTAACAACCAATGGCTCTACTGGGTCGATGGTTTCACTGGGTAGATGCCTCCACGGGGTAGATGGCTCCACTGGGTCGATGGTGACAACCAATGGCTCTACTGGGTCAATGGTTTAGCTGGGTATATGGCTTCACTGGTTCGATGGACACAACCCATGATTGGAATATTTTCAAAGTCGATGATCCTTCTAGATTTACAACCAATGGTTTTGTCTAACCCACATCTAGTGGTTTTAAGTGAGAACCATGATTAGGTAATTAGGATTTGATGCTTCAACATCCAATAGTTTTGGGTGAAGCCTATAGTGTAAAGTTTTGGTTTTGAATATGTTAGTTTTATGGTACAATGCTCTTAAATTTTTAGTCTTACCTTTTCCCTTGTATGAACATATTTGATAAATCACCAAAATAAGTGGATGTGTAACTCTAATGAGATATAGCTTGTTACACTTAACCCTAGTGTAACTAAGTGATTGTGATTGATTGTAATCAGCCTTCTTGAATTATTAATGTGACAATGGATGCTCTCTTATTGTTTTTGAAACCTTAAAGTGGTGATATTTAAACATTATAGTTCCTTGCTAAGTTAAAATTATATGTGACATGTGTGTTGATGATTTCTTAAGGCTTGTTTAAGGTATAAAGCGATCATGGTGATCTCATAGGGAATTATGTGATGGTCTCAATGACCTTTCGACATGATTGAGCCCGGATGGAGGTATAATCCTCTTCTGATATGATTAGAGTTGAAACCCTATAATATTGTAATTAGAGATTGTACCCTATGGTTGTATGTTGATTAGTATAGTCTCATGAAATTCAATAAACAAGTATTTTGTGGTAATGCAATACATATTTTTACTCAAACATTTTATATATTTTGAAGTTGTGATACTTATACCCTTTCTAGAAAAGAATTAGGGATTGAAAAATTATTTTTATGATGTAGCCCTAATTCACTCAATAGGCAATAATTATTCAAGTGAAACCTTAATCATGTAGATCCTTGAGCCTTAGAGTCATTTTCAACTTTAGAACTTGTTGGATGGTGAAGTGAGTATTCCTAAGGGAAACTAGGAGCACATATTCTTGAATATGCAGGGTACTTATTATCCTGACCTCAAGTGTTTAGATAGGATGACAACGGTCATAACTAGCCCTCTTTGAGAATGACTCTGGTTGGGTCTCTCGATGAATATAATGTAATGTGAATGGAGGACAACTATGCTTGTATCTCAGCATTTGGGTTCGAATACCCTAGTTTCTAGCGGCATGACTTGTACCAAGGTGGACTAGTTGTTTACAGGACAATATGTTTCTATTTTGCAATTTGACTTATAAGTCATTACAGTGCAGACTCATACTGATTGAGTGTGAAGAAGATCTTGGAGTCTGACTCTTCCTAGATCTTGTATGGAACTGATTGCAATCAAGTGGCGGTTAGTTGGACTTTGAGTGGTTTGACTCAAACTCCCCAGAGCATAATAAAAGATTTAATATAAGTCGTATAGTATATTTTCTAGGGTTAAAAATGCATCACATTAAATGTTAGCCCTTGCCTTATCTTTGTACTACACGGTTCTTATATGATCCAGCCTTATGAAATTTGAGTAATTATAATTTTTGCTAAGCTTATTTGTTTAACTTGTTTAGTTGTTAGAACTGTGCAATTTGCTTAATTGTTAATCAATTTATCATTCTGCTTACTTTATTTACTTTTAAATAATATGTTGTAATCAATATCTATTGGAGAGAGTTATATCTCTCGCCGGGACTAGGTCTCACCTCATGGGTCACCACATCTTTTTAGGTGGTCGTCGGCAACATGGTCAAGATTGTACTATAACAGAAGAGTAGCTTGGTGATCAATAGACATGGAAGGTTGGACAGTTGTAGTTGTTAGTAGTAGAGTCCTAGTGTCGTCTATGTACACTTAGGTCTAGGTATGGGAGGTGTTTTGTAGAAATACTTGTATCTAAATGAGTTTTTGGTAGTATGCTAGTGTTTGTAATATATGGTTGTAGATGTGGAATGTCTCTTTCGTATACAGGATATGGCTGAGACCACTAGATACATATGTAAATACATGTTATGGTATACGAGTATGGAATGGATGGACCTTTATGTAAATGTTTCATAACATTCTTATGATGTTGAAATTGATTTTAATTCTTCTGCTTTTCTGGATATGTGATTATTTAGTAGTTGATCATGTCTTATATTTTGAGTAATCTTTTGATGAGGTGTCATAGTTAAGTTTCTATTAGATCTCTAGGTTCACTGAGTCTACAGGGACATAGGACTTAGGTTACTCTGTTCTTATGTATCCAACATATCTGATCATAGCTTATGCTTATGCATATATGTTTGGAGGACATGAAGAACATATTGAGAGTAGGTATGTTCCACCGTGAGGTGGTGTTAGGAGGTAGGAAAGCGATGAAAGAGTGACATATACGGGGTCAGAGCAACCTGAGATGCCTCAATTTGAAGCGGTAACTGTGGCCAGCCCTACATTTCAGTCCATGTTTGATAGATGATGGCCACGATTACTCATCTAGTGGATAGAGCATCAACACCTCGAGCTAGGTCATCCGTCCCTAATGTAGAATCCCAAGGTGTCGGGAAGACATTTGAGCATCTCAAACGTGTTGGGGAGATTGAATATGTTGGTACTTTGGACTTAGAAGATGCCAACATGTGGCTAACAGAGTTGGAGAAAGTGTTCAAGATTCTAAACATTCCTGAAGTAGATAAGGAAATATGGCTACGGATGCATAATAAAATTTTATGTACCACATTCACATAATCAGTAGATCATGTCAATAACTATAATGCGGGAAGGATGGTTATGGGATATACTTGGTCCTGGAGCAAGTCCAGTGACAATCCTCATCATTCTAGATGCGCAACTCTGAATCCTAGTTGCACTGGGACACGTCTGACTGGTGTGCCTCCTGGTTTGCACCATGGACTGTAGTCATGAACGTCATCTTCTTCAGCAGCTCCTCTTGTCATGGATTGTTGGTTGACGTTGTCCTCCAAGCGGCAGACAATGGCCTCCCGCCTCTATGGTAGTCCACATGGACCTCCTAGAACTCTTGTCATCATTCTAGAATGATCAAGAAGGATTCATCCATCTCGGTGGTGTACTCATCACCAACTTGCTCTCCCACAACAATGATCTCAATTGCTCTTTCCATTGTTGTTCCTCCCTAGTCGGGTAGAACTTTCTTGGGCTCTCGTGGTTACCACAACCATAGAGGACAATGTTTTTCAGAGCAACTATTTCTCAATTGTATGTGTTAGTGCTTTAGGAAGCCCCTAGGCCCAGTACACCCCTATTTTTAGGAGGCGTTTGGGTCCAGGCTCCCAGTCTGTGCGGGAGTGGAAGGATTGGGAGATATCAAATTTTCGCAACAATTCTGGAAGTTTCGCAACCTGTGACAGTCTAAACGGTCGTCTGGAAACCCAGACTGTCGTATGGCAAGCCAGACAGTCATTTGGCACAACCTAGACGTCTGTTTGGCTATTTTCCAGTAGTACACAAAATTTGTAAATCGATTCCCATCAATGTTAGACATTGATTTCCTTGTGCAAAAAGTATTGCTTAAGTGAAATGAATAGGGAAACATCTAGAACCTTCCACGACCGAATTGAACTATCTCACCCATGCAAGAAGGTCATGTTGGTCACCCAGACGGTCGTCTAGTGACATGAGTCAAGCCAGTTTGGTTGGATCAGATCCTGCCTTAGCCAGATTTTACTCACAACAGGACTAACATCCAAACGCTTATCTCAACTCTTGAGATGACCGTTGGGCACTTACAGACAGTCATCTCAACACTTGAGATGGGTGTTTGAAGGTGTTGTCGGCCTATTTGTTGCCTGAATCAAATACCTAAACACTTTAGTACTTCAATTGTCATTTGAGACTAGAACTCCTCTTCTAGGTCAAGACCTATGTGTGTGACCCTATAGGTCCCAAATTAGTTGGTAGTGAATGTCCATAACAACTTATGACATCACAAGCAATGGGTGGTGCCTAGTCACACATCAATGCTACCCAAGTAAACATAAAGTAGAGGAACAACCTCAACCTACAATCTATGTATGGTGTTATAGTGTTTGTATAGTTCCTTTTTCACTTATGTCCAGATTGAACTAGAGGCACTGACCAGTCACCCTCATTATTATTCAGTCTTGTTTCTTGAACCAAGAGTAGATTGTCTAAGATATATGTAAGCTCAATATCACATATTGACTCACATGCACATGGCCATACTTTTCTCAGACTCTCTAATCAAGAGGCCTAGGACATCACACTCTAGTAGGAGGGACAAATCCCTTATTTATCACTCACTATCAATCCACATGTGTCAAAGTCACCCAATCATCATCGTTATAACAACACATGTTTCATGATTGCATTTGATGATGTCAAAGTGTACCCAATGACATGTGATGAGTGTAGTGATTTTAGGTATAAGAACCACAACCACCACTATCACTATGAAACATGACTATGACTTCCATGATGATGGATTCCATGTGTTAGTCTAACGGTTGGTCTATTAGATACAAAGTTCTCTAACATATATCTGTGTGCTTGGTTTGATATTTCCATATCATGACTAATGAGATTTAGTCATCAACCAACTCACACTCTGATCTTATATGTTATGGTTGTCTATCAACGTTACACAATAACAACTGATCAGGGACATAATGATAATATGCATTTATAATATTAACATCCATATGATCTCATCCACAAGGGCAGTAACTTGAATACATACGTCATTGAGTACATAATTTTATAGACATTTATAATGTTACATCTTATATCATAACTGAACTAAACAGAATAAATTGGAAGCTTGCCTTTATTAATAATCAATTCATTTTTACATTATATGCCATTACAATCATCACATGATTGGATCTCAGTGCATACATAACCAACATACCACCACTTGCTCTGAGAACCAATCACCCACGAATCTTATCCGGAGTGACCTTACATTACTGCCATGCTTCTGCTGCAAAAGTGTCTTGGTTAAGGGATCAGCAATGTTGTTCTCACTTGGTACTTTTCAAATCTTTACATCTCCACACTGAATGATATGATATGGAACTTCCTTTGTATATGATTTGAGCATTGATGCGATCTGGGTTCCTTAGCTTGTGCAATAGCTCCATTGTTGGCACAATGTAGCTCGATTGCATCATTGATTCTAGGAATGACCCCAAGTTCTATGATGAACTTCTTGATCCATACAGCCTCCTTTGCTTCACTTAATGTAGAAATATGCTCAGTCTCTGTTGTATAATCAACAACTGTTTCTTTGTTGGAACTCTTCCAGCTCACAACTCCATTGTTGACTCAAAACATGAATCTTGATTGTGATTTGTAATCATCTTGATCAGTCTGGAAGCTTGCATTGGTGTAACCTTTTACCACCAACTCTTCCTCTTTGTCGTATACTAACAACTGATCCTTAGTCCTTCTCAAGTACTTGAGGATGTTCTTCACAACTATCCAGTGAGCATCACCTAGATCTGGCTGATGTCTGCACGTCATGCTCAAGGCATACGATATGTCTGGACGAGTACACAACATTGCATACATGATTGATCCAATTTTTGAGTCATATGGAATCACACTCATGTGTTCCCTATCTTCACAAGAATTAGGACATTGAGCTCTAGAGATGGGGACACCATGATGCACAGGTAGATTTCCTCTCTTTGAGTTCTCCTTGTTGAACCGCTTCAACACTTTATCAGTGTATGTGCTCTGACTTAGCCCAAGAAGCCTTCTGGATATATATCTATAGATCTTTATCTCCAAGATGTAGGATGCTTCTCCCAAGTCTTCAATAGAAAATGTATTTCCAAGCCAAGTCTTTACCTTTTATAAAGAAGGGATGTCATTCCCCATCAATAGTATGTCATCAACATACAAAATGGGGATTGTCACTATGATCCCACTAACCTTCTTGTACACACAAGGTACATCTTCATTTTGAGTAAAGTTAAACTCTTTGACTGTCTCATCAAAATGAAATTCTAGCTTTGAGATGCTTGCTTCAATCCATAGATTGATCTTTGTAGATTTCAGACTTGATTTGCAAATTTTGGATCTATAAACCCTTTAGGTTGTGTCACGTACATATCCTCAACAAGATTCTCATTAAGGAATATGGTCTTAACATCCATTTGTCAAATCGCATAGTCATGATAAGCTGCAATAGCAAGCATGATCCCAATGGACTTAACCATGGCCACTAGAGAAAAGGTCTCATCATAGTCAACACTTTGAACTTTTCTAAAACCCTTTGCGACCAATCTACCCTTATAAGTTCAAACTTTTTCATCCATATCGGTCTTCTTCTTGAAGACCCATTTACACCCTATGGGTTTAACCCCTTCAGGTGGATCCACCAAAGTCCATACTTTGTTGGTATACATGGATTTCAACTCTGATCTCATGGCCTCAAGCCATTTCTCAGACTATGGTCCCTTTATAGCATCTTGATAGGTAATTGCCTCATCATCTATAACCAATTGACTTCCTTCTTGAGATACAAGATATCCAAATCTTTCAGGCTCAAGGCATGTCCTATTAGATCTGCGAGGTTCTTACTTTACTTTAGGAATTTGAGATTCCACAACATCTAGTGGACCTCTTTGTTCCTCTTGTTCATCTATTGGTTTAATGTTTTCTTGTTGGTCTTAAACCTCTTTGAGATCCACTTTTCTCCCACTAATTCCTTTGGAAATGAAGTCCATCTCAAGGAATTCAGCATCCCTGACAACAAACACTTTGTTGTTAGTTTGGGAAAAAAGGTGATATCCTCTTGTTTCTTTAGGATATCTAAAAAATAACATTTATTAGATTTCAGACCAAGCTTATCATGAAACATTTTTTTGACACATGCTTCACATCCCCAAATCCTCATAGAAGACATATTGGGACATTTTTCATTCCATATCTCATATGGTATCTTTTGAACCGACTTAGATGGTACTCTATTTAATGTAAACGTAGTGGTTTGTAGAGCATACCCCCAGAAGGTTGTCAGAATCTCAACTAAACTCATCATCATCACACCATATCCAATAATGTGTGATTCCTTCTTTTTGATACACCATTATGATGAGGTGTTCTAGGTGTAGTCCATTGGGATACAATCCCATGGGCCCTAAGAAGGTCCTCAAACTCTTGGTTTAAGCATTCTCCACATTGATTAGAATGAAGTGCCTTAATGCTTTTACCAAGTTGGTTTTGCACTTCATTCATAAACTCCTTGAACTTATCAAGATTTGATGACTTATGTTTCATCAAGTAAACATAGACATACCTATTGAAGTCATCAATAAAGGTGATGAAGTATTGATATCCACCTCTAGTGGTTGTTCTAAATGGTCAACATACATCAATATGTATGAGTCCTAGTAGATCCCTATCCCTTTCATTATTCCCAGTGAAAGGTGTTTTAGCCATCTTGCACATCAAACAAGATTCACATGTCTCTATTGATTCAAAATCAAAAGAGTCTAGGTAACCATCTTTATGGATTCTAGATGCACTATGTGCCCTAGATGGCAATGACAAAGGTATGTTTTGTTTGAGTTGTTGATTTTTAGTCTTTTTGTATTAACATTATATACATCTGTCTTTAGATATAACAAGTAAAGTCCATAAGACATAGGGGCACTGCCATAAAAGATCCTATCTTTTGAAATAGAACATTGACCACTTTTAATATGGAATTCAAATGCATCCTTATATAAACAAGATACAGAAATGATGTTTCTATTTATAGCAGGTACATAATAGTAGTTCCTTAACTATATACCAATCCTTGTGGGTAGATATATACTATAGGTTCCAACTGTGTTGGCAGAAACTCTTGCGCCATCAGCAACTCACAATTCCACCTCAGCTTTTCCTAAAGGACTGCTTCCTTTTAGATCCTGCATATTGGAACATATGTGAGATCCACATCTGATGTCTAATACCCAAAATGATGAAGTAGATAGATTTATCTCAATAACGTATATACCTAAATTGGAGATCACCATCCCCATCGTCTTTTTCCTGGAAGCCTTCAATTAAAAAGGATGAGTTCCTCTTGTACTTTTCTTTCTCATTATCTTGAGTGTTGAAGAATTGTACTTAGGTTTGACCATAGAAATCTTCTCGGTCTTTCTTTGATCCTTGGACTCATTCCCATTGATCACTGTAATGACCCCGCCTTCCGGTAACCCCCAATTATGGGAGATCGAGAGGTCGGTGTCGTTATCCAATTTCCGGATCAAGGTTCAACAATTAATTGATAACAATTAATAAATTCTACTAGACTATAAAGAAAAGTTGTAATAAATAAAAAAATTTGCATACCTTTGAAAATTTTGGATTTCTAACTTCTATCCAGAACTGGGACTAACTAACTAATCCTCCTTGGACTTTAATTCATGTATTTCACAATATGACGATTTACTGTTTGTCCTTTTTGTTTTGTACCTAAAACGCCGACAAACAAAACGTCGGTCAGCCGAAGCTGGTATGTGGGGAAACAAATAATGTGTAGCTATGTTAACAATGTAATCATTCAATTATTTATTTAACAACCAAGATTACGTTTTAAGCCATACTACCCAATCCTTACCTATCCCCTAACTCTATGTTATCCCTTGTATGCTACCTCTCTTTAGGTAGCTTCTTACCCCCATGGACCTACCTTACAGGTAGCCAATACTTAGGGTGATAGAGTCGCATGCCACTCCCCGCAGGTAGCCCAATATCTAACTCATGATGACTTGATGGTCCTACCCCATTGGTAGCCATGTACTAAGTCATTTGATGACCTGATGGACCTACCTCATAGGTAGCCATGTACTAGGTCAACTAATAAGCACAGAGGGGACCGAGATCTGAGCTAGTAGGCACATAACTTAGGTGATAGTCATATCCACATTATAGTTTGCATGAATTAAAATCATCCAACAATTAATTCATGTCATCGATAAAAACTTCGGTAAACCTCGGAAAACATAACTCGATATAATCATAAGCGTAACCACATACCTCTTATTGCATATTTGAATACACAATCAAGTATGAAGAGAGACAATATCCAAGTAAGCAAGAAAATTGCACTTAAACCCTGAAATAAACATTCCAACTATATTTTATCAAAACTTATTCAATTCCATCTTATTCCTTAGGGATTCTATTCTAATTTTTAGGGTTTCCTTGGAAATTAGGGTTTTGCCTTCATTCTTAGTTATCATGAACCCTAATTCATCAAATCCACTTAAAATCTATAAATTCTCTCCTTTTAATATTCCTAACAGTTTTAGGATCACTATTTAGCAATTTACTTCCTTAATTCAAAATAACATGGTTTACTTTCTCTTTTACCCAAAATTAGGGTTCCCTTATACATTACTTTCCATTTATGGACATAAACCCTAATTTAACCAATTTTTTATTCAAAATGGATAGAAACTCCATCATAAGCATCAACAGGTTATTACCTTTCTAATTAACCTTTTATCTTTCAAAGATACATCTTTTATACACCATTAGGGTTTCTAATTAACTTGAAATGCATTTTATTAGCAAATTAAAGTACTTTTGCAAAACGAACTAGAATCAGATTATACAATCATTTTTATTAGATTCTTGCATTTTTCTACACAATTTTCATATATAAAGTATCTCCATTGGATAATCCTAGCATTCTCTATTAATTTTGCAAGAAAAACTATTTTCTGTAATTTCAGTCAGTGAGGAAATTACCTAGATCGTTGGATCGGTGTGCCGCGATCCATTGGTCGATCTGACGCTCTGCAAGAACCAGCTCCACTCACTCGTTAATGCGCGTAGTCGTTGGCGATTGATCGTCGGATGCTCTTGGGTTCAGGATGGACCCCTGATCCAACGACTCACGTTGTTGCGCTCCACTCAGCGAGCTAAGCCGTGCGCTTCCTCCTGAGATCGTTATATCTCGTCTCGGCCCACTGTGCTCCACGATCCGATGACACCTACTCATCGTCTCCATCTTCTTTCTAATTAGAACGTGCGGCAGCGCCGCAGCTGAAGCTCCTCGAAGCAAGTGAAATCGTGAGAGGGAGAGGTTGCTAGGGTCTAGGGATCTACCGCCAAGGCTCATGAGGGTGAGAGAAACCTCATGAGGGTCTATTTATAGGCTAGGAGGGTCTCTTCTAGGGTTTCTGATCCCTCCGTCAAAGCTTGCTTCAGCCCAATTCGGTGTTTTGGGTATACTCCAC
Source organism: Alisma plantago-aquatica (assembly GCA_963693085.1). Taxonomy (NCBI): domain Eukaryota; kingdom Viridiplantae; phylum Streptophyta; class Magnoliopsida; order Alismatales; family Alismataceae; genus Alisma; species Alisma plantago-aquatica. The sequence continues at coordinate 494,783,307 of OY856415.1, forward strand.
GAAAGTTGGCAAAACCTAGGTCTAGACTCTTCGCCAAGGTCTCCCGAACCTAATGGGACAAAAATCCCGACTGCACATGCACTGCAAATTTTGAGATCATTATATCAATTAAACCGTTCCTTTTCTTTGGTTGCAAGAAAACACCTTTTTATTCATATTTTCCACATATCCTTTATTTCCCTTGCTATTATTTAATTATCCTGAGTTCCTTGAACCCCAAGGAACCTATATAACACGAAATCCTATTTTAGGAAATTATCTTTTAGCCTTTTCATCATCTTTTATCTATTTTTTATATTTCCATTATCCCATTGAAGTCCTTTTTTCCTTTCTTTTTCTTTTTCTTTTTCTTTCAGTTGGGCTTAATGGCCAATAAGGCCCATCAAGAAAGCATGCAAGGCCATTATACACAAAATTCATTCAAATCAAACCATGAAATCAAACATTGATCTTATTTATCTTTTAAAGGAGATTCACAAATCTCATTACATGTTTTGGAAAATGAGGTTATAACAACATCCCCTCCTTATAGGAATTTTGCCCTCAAAATTCGACAATCAAGAAAACAAATCAGGATATGCTTTTTCCATGTCTGTCTTCAGCTCCCATGTGGCTTCATCCTCTCCATGGTGCTTCCAAAGAACCTTTACCATCTCTATATTCTTATCTCTGAGCTCTTTTACCTTGGTATCTAGAATCTATAAAGGCAACTCAGGATAAGACAGCTTTCCTTGAAGCTCAATAGGTTCAATGCTCAGCACGTGACTTGGATCTTGCACATATCACTTCAAATTGGACACGTGAAACATATCATGAATCATATTGTATTGAGGGGGTAGCGCCAAATGATATGTGGCCTCACCAATTCATTCTAACACTTCAAACAGACCCACGTATCGGGGACTCAACTTTCCTCTATTTTTAGCTATAGCTCGGAGCGGTCAGATTTTTAGAAAAACATGTTCCCCCACAGTGAAATGAACATCAGTCCACTTCGCATCAGCATACGACTTTTGTCAGTCCTGTGCTCTCTTTAGCCTTTTCCTAATCAAAGCAACTTTATCAACATACACTTGGAGTTCATCTGACCTCAATAAGGTCCTTTCACCAACATCATCCCAGTGAAGTGGTGACCGACACGGTCTCCCATATAGAGCCTCATATGGAGGCATCCCGATACTAGCTTGGTAACTATTGTTGTAGGCAAACTCATCTAAAGGTAGGTACTGCTCCCATGATCCACCCCAATCGAGCACACAAGCTCTCAGCATATCTTCTAAGGTCTGAATCGTCCTTTCTGACTGACCATCTGTCTGGGGGTGATAAGCGGTACTGAACTTCAACCTGGTACCTAGTTCCTCTTGCACCTGCTTCCACAACTTGGAAGTAAACTTTGGGTCTCTGTCCGAGATGATGGAACCGGGTACGCCATGCAAGCGTACTATCTCTCTGATATATAGCTCAGCTAAGTCTGACACTTTGGCAGTGGTTTTCAGGGCAAGGAAGTGTGCTGACTTGGTAAGGGGATATACCACAACCCATATCACATCATGACCTCTCTTGGTCTGGGGTAGACCTACCATGAAATCCATGGTGATCTGCTCCCATTTCCACTCTGGAATCTCTATAGACTATAAAAGTCCGTCGGGTCGTTGGTGTTCAGCCTTCACCATTTGGCACGTAAGACAACTGGCTACATAAGCTACAATGTCTCTCTTCATTCCTGGCCACCAGAAAAACCTTTGCATATCTTTAAACATCTTAGTAGTTCATGGGTGTACCGTGTACTTAGAACCATGACCCTCTTGTAGGATACGTTCTTTTAACGATGAATCTTCAAGAACCCATACGTGATTCACAAATCGGATTCCTCCATCTATTCCCAAAGAATGACGGGTCTGAGGCTTCTGCATCAAGCCTTTCATCTTGTCAAGTCCTCCACTGGCCAACTGTGCTGCAACAATCTCACTCAACAATTTGGACTGTATCTGGATGTTGGCTAATCGAACTCGATCATCTAACGTTTGAGGTGACCATTCCACCAGCTCTTCTAAGCTCTTCCACTGTCTGGACAACACAGCTGCACACCTTAGTTGTTTCCGACTCAAAGCATCGGCTATGACATTCGCCTTTCCTGGATGATAGGCAATGGTGAAGTCGTAATCCTTCATGTACTCCATTCATCATCGTTGTCGTAAGTTCAAGTCCTTTTGCGTTAGTAGATACTTCAGGCTCTTATGGTCGGTGAAGATCTCAAAAGTGGCACCATACAGGTAATGTCACCAAATCTTCAAGGCATGGATGATAGCGGCTAACTCCAGGTCATGGGTCAGGTAATTCACCTCGTTGGGCTTGAGTTGTCAGGAGGCATATGCAACCACATGCCAATTCTGTTCCAACACACAGCCAAGTCCCATCTTTGATGCATCGGTGAAAATCATGAAACCCTCATTGCATGATGGTAGAGTCAATATTGGTGCAGTGGTCAGCTTCTCTTTCAGCTCCTGAAAACAAGCCTCACAAACATCGGACCACACAAACTTCACATCCTTCCGGGTCAACATAGTCAAAGGCAAGGAAGTCATTGAGAAATCTTCAATAAAACGTCGATAGTATCCTGCGAACCCCAAGAAGCTTCTGATCTCGGAGGGATTCTTCGGTGCAGGCCAGTCTCGTACTACCGACACTTTAGTTGGATCTACGACAATCATTCCTCCTGAGATGATGTGTCCAAGGAACATGACTCGGTCTATCCCAAACTCGCATTTAGAGAACTTTCCATAGAACTTATGCTTTCTTAAGATATCAAGGACTTTGCTTAGGTGGTCTCAGTGTTGATCTACGTCATCCGAATAAACCAGTATGTCATCTATGAACACTATGACAAACGAGTCAAGGAAGGGTTGAAACACATTGTTCATAAGGTTCATGAACACACTAGGTGCATTGGACAACCCAAAAGGCATAACCACGAACTCATAGTGGCCATACCGAGTTCTAAAAGCTGTTTTCGGGATGTCCTCACTCTTGACCCTCAATTGGTGGTAACCCAATCTCAAGTCGATCTTGGAAAAGACTCGATCCGACTTCAACTAGTCAAACAAGTCATCTATCCGGGGTAAAGGGTATTTGTTCTTAATGGTAGCCTGGTTGATCATCTGGTAGTCTATGCACATTCGGAGCGAACCATCCTTTTTCTTTACAAAAAGAATCGGCGCTCCCCATGGTGATGTGCTAGGGCAGATAAAACCCTTATCCAACAATTCCTGCAATCACTTCTTTAGCTCAAGCAACTCAGCAGGGGCCATTCTATAGGGTGCTCGGGAAATAGGGTTTGTACCAGGGGCTATCTCTATGGAGAAATTTACCTCTCTTTCGGGAGGAAACCCATGTAGATCATCTCGGAAAAATCTTCATAGCCCCTAACTACCTCTATTTCTTCTAAGGGTTGCACTTTGGGTTCTGGCTCGGTGACTACTGCTAGGAAAGCTCGACACCCTTTACTCATCATCCGCTCTGCTTTAACGGCTGACACACATGGGATGGTAGTGGCATCCTACCTACCCCTAATGACAAAAGGTGGTTGACCTGGTCTCTTGATGATCACTTTCTTCTCTCTACAGTTGATATTGGCCCTATACGTATAAAGCCAATCCATGCCAATGATTACATTAAAATCATTCATGTCAAGAAGGATAAAGTCTGTAGGAAAATCATGATCTCAATATTTCACATATACTACCGCGGTTTTCAAAAGAGAAGTAAAGATTCGACCACTCGGGGTTGTGACATCTAAGACATACCCTAAATCCTTGATATCCAAACATAGCACAGTTGTGAGATTTCTCAAAATGAAAGTATTAGTAGATCCAGAGTCAAACAAAGCTTTCACATTATGTCCCATAACTTCAAGCATGCCTACATTATAGTTCGCCATGCATTAGACCATTACATGCTTAACTTTAAAACAGAAAAGAAAACTCTAAGGGTTATTACCCTCGATCAACCGATTGGAATTTTCTTGAGCTTCCTCATTATCAATGGCAAACACCCGAGCTTATCTTCTCTCTCCAGCAGGTGGGGCTGCAGCTATGGTGTTTCCACATGTGGAGCTGCTACTGGTGGGGCTGCTACCTGTCCTGGTCCTCTTGGATTTGGAAGAGGGCAAACAGCTTGGAGGTGCCCTTCTCGGTGGCATCGGTAGCATACCTTCTTCTTGTAGCGGCACTCATCGGTATGCCACCTCCCGCAAGTGTGACATCGAGGTCAGTTGTTCTCTTGACGGGGCTTCCCTTTTCCTCCATGTCTTCCTTTATCATGATGACGCCCTGGACCTTTCTTGCGGTTTCCCTTCTGACCTTGAGTTCCATCAGTGAAACCCAAATACCCCTTGGGTGGAACCTGAGCAGGCATCACGGTCCTCTCCATGTCTAAAGCAGTGTTGTAAGCCTCGGCGAAGGTTTTGGGTATACTTGCCATCACATGGGGCTTGATGGCAGGGTGAAGACATTCCACGAAGTGGTCCACCCTCCTCTCTTCATCCATCATGTGTCCAAAACATTCCAGGAGGTGGAACCTATGACCAAAGTCCGCAACTGAGGAGCTTCCTTGAGTCATGCTAGTGAACTCTCTTTCTTTCTCCTTCTTTGCTAAGACGGCGAGGAATCTGGCGGTGAAGATGGTCTTGAAGTTAGTCCATGACATTGGTTCCTCACTTAGGTCTCTTCTCGTGATATGGTTCTCCCACCATATCTTGGTTGCACCTTCCAAAAGGTGACTAGAAAACAAAACCTTCTTATTCAGCTGCACCTCGAGCATATGGAACCCATTCTCGACTGCAAGCAGCCAAGCTTCGGCCTTGTCAACTACTTCAGTCTTGTCTTCTCCCCAGAACTTCTCGACGTTCAGCTTGACAAAGTCTAGGATGGTGGCTCCCAGTCGAGGACGAACTGGAAGTGGCTCACCATTCTCATTCCTTGTCATGTCCCGAAGAGCCAGTGCACTGATAGCCTCAGTCGGTTGCTTTTGTTGTTCCATCCAAACTGCATCTGTGGTGTGAATCACCATGGATGGTTCTGGACCACCAGGCCAGTCCTCCTCCATTCGGGCTTCCTCTTCATACACCTGGTGTTCTTCATATTTTGGTCCTTCTCCTTACTCTAGGTTAATGTCGGGCATTGGTTCAGGGTTGGGGGCCTCGTGCACATCTTCTTCAGGCCTCTTTCTCTTCTTAGAGGTCTCTCCACCATGATTCTGCTTCCTCTTCTCAGATGACCCATTCACTTTACGGGGTGGCCCACCTCCACTAGTGGAGAGAGGGATTGCTACAACCTTTGTACGAGCCATCTACATAAGCATAACAAATAGACCTTCAATTTATCATTAGACTAATTATACTTATGTTAGTCATATCGCATTACGTATCTTTTATTAATTTGATGGAGGATTCCTTAATCCTTAACTTACCTGCCCATACCACATGAGGGTGAGGAAGAGAGAGAAAACCCTAACTCTTAAAGTCCTTAATAGAATTTTTGATGAGAAGGGATGAATAAGATGAGGAAGTCCTAAAGGTGTCTTATTTCGATTCAAATCCTAGGACATCGGCCAGGAAGTCACACATTCCGGGAGTCCTCATATTCTGACTAGCGGTGCGGAGGAAAATTTTTCCATCCCCCGGAAGTGATCCTTTTCTAGACACCTCAGTCTTTCGGAAAATCCTCTAATAACTCCCTTGGGTTCTACAGAGTTTGTAAAATTTAATAATTATTAACAATTAAGTGGAGAACCTTGGCTCTGATACCAAATGTAACGATCCCGCCTTCCGGTAACCCCCAATTAAGGCAGACCGAGAGGTCGGTGCCGTTATCCAATTTTTGGATCAAGGTTCAGCAATTAATTGATAACAATTAATAAATTCTACTAGACTATAAAGAAAACTTGTAATAAATAAAAAAATTTGCATACCTTTGAAAATTTTGGATTTCTAACTTCTATCCAGAACTGGGACTAACTAACTAATCCTCCTTGGACTTTAATTCATGTATTTCACAATATGACGATTACTGTTTGTCCTTTTTGTTTTGTACCTAAAACGCCGACAAACAAAACGTCAGTCAGCCGAAGCTGTTATGTGGGGGAAACAAATAATGTGCAACTATGTTAATAATGTAATCATTCAATTATTCATTTAACAACCAAGATTATGTTTTAAGCCATACTACCCAATCATTACCTATCCCCTAACTGAAAAACATTAGAGGGGGGTGAATAGAGTTTTATGGTAATTTTAACAATTATTGAACTCAAGCAACCACAATTAAAAATTGGAAGAAGGAGACAGGTGTTTAGAGTGGTTCCAACTTTAGAAAATACTAAAGTTGTCAGTCCACTACCTGGTTGCTTACCCAACTGGGATTTTGAAAGTATATATTTTATTACCTTCACAAGGATTTATACAAAATACAATACTTTCCTTTACACCCCTTGAACAGCCTTCACTCGAAGTAGATCACCAACTTGAGGTAGCCTTCTTGAAGTAACTCCAAGCTCCCCCTTGAAGTAGCCTTCCTCTCTAGAAGTAACCTCCCATTGCACCAGCCTTCTTGAAGTAGCTCAAGGTCACCTTCTTCGCCAAGAAGATCTCCACCCTCTCCAATCCGCAGCCTCCAACCTAGGAGTAGCAAGGAGAGTACAAACAATAACAGGGAACAAGAAAGGAAAAGGAAATTACAACTTATCCTTTGTAGCCCAAGGCTTGATTTGCCTAGATCAAGCGTATAGATCTCCTAACCAAAGTGTATGGAATTGTAATTGCAGTGGATAGGAGATGCTAGCCTATAGGACACGAATTATAGGCTATAGGAGATCCTATTTCAATGTTTCAATTTGCCTATAGGACACGATTCCATGCATTATGATATCATAGGCTAAACTATTTTTAAGCATCTCCTATCCACTGCAATTACATAACGCATGATAGGCATGATCCTATTTCAATGTTTCAATTTAGCTCATAATTTGTGTCCTATAGGCTAGCATCTCCTATCCACTGCAATTACAATTCCATACACGAATTTTAACAATTATTGAACTCAAGCAACCACAATTAAAAACTGGAAGAAGGAGACAGGTGTTTAGAGTGGTTCCAACTTTAGCAAATACTAAAGTTGTCAGTCCACTACCCGGTTGCTTACCCAACCGGGATTTTGAAAGTATATATTTTATTACCTTCACAAGGATTTATACAAAATACAATACTTTCCTTTACACCCCTTGAACAGCCTTCACTCGAAGTAGATCACCAACTTGAGGTAGCCTTCTTGAAGTAACTCCAAGCTCCCCCTTGAAGTAGCCTTCCTCTCTAGAAGTAACCTCCCGTTGCACCAGCCTTCTTGAAGTAGCTCAAGGTCACCTTCTTCGCCAAGAAGATCTCCACCCTCTCCAATCTGCAGCCTCCAACCTAGGAGTAGAAAGGAGAGTACAAACAATAACAGGGAACAAGAAAGGAAAAGGAAATTACAACTTATCCTTTGTAGCCCAAGGCTTGATTTGCCTAGATCAAGCGTATAGATCTCCTAACCAAAGTGTATGGAATTGTAATTGCAGTGGATAGGAGATGCTAGCCTATAGGACACGAATTATGAGCTAAATTGAAACATTGAAATAGGATCATGCCTATCATGCGTTATGTAATTGCAGTGGATAGGAGATGCTTAAAAATAGTTTAGCCTATGATATCATAACGCATGGAATCGTGTCCTATAGGCAAATTACATAACAGTGATAAGCTAAATTGTAATTGCAGTGGATAGGAGATGCTAGCCTATGATTTTTAAGCATCTTCTGGTCTATCATGCGTTATGTAATTGCAGTGGATAGGAGATGCTAGCTCAAGGTCCCTTGTATGCTTAAAAATCATGTAAAACATTATAAAATAGTGATTTCTAAACATGATTTTCAGTTTTACCTTATTTAGAGGATCAATCGAAATGATATCATTTGTATAAAAAAAATGATCTTCAACTTGTTTTGCATGTAAAACAGTCATTAACAGCAAATAGATAGCCACTTGATTTAGAAATTTTACTGCAGACTGAAATCAGTGAACAGATCGGTCGACAATTTCTCGACCGACTGACTGCTCGGTCGAGGATTTTTCGACCGACAAGGTTTCTATTTTATCTACCGAACTATTTATTGATTCCAAGTAAAATATAGACTATATTTAATTTAATTATGCAATTTAAAAATCAAAGTAACATTTAGATCAAATCTCAACTAATTAGTTACTTGAATTATTTTATTATCTCTTTATGTTAAGTTGAGATAGACATAAAGATATGCAATTTAAAGTCTTTGGTCATATCTCAACTTAGTCTAATCAATTTAATTTGGGGGTTTTGGAACCCATACCAACTCAACATCCTTTTTCTTGTATGGGCATGAGAAAGAGTAGTGTCCAAGACGTAAGAAATAATGGCAACATATAGAATCAACCTCATATCTTTTTCTAGGGTTGTGTTTTGTGTTGTTCGTGGGTGAAGATGTTCCTTTAGGTACATATATAGATTGATGTGCTTGTGTCTTTCTCCAACTAGGTTGTTGATAGGATTTCCCCTTAGGATTGTAACCTAGTCCTCTTCTCCCGATTTGATGATAGGGATTATCTAAGATTTTATCAAGAATGCCATTATTATTCAAATTACTAACTTTTTGTTGTAACTTGGCAATCTCTTCCATTCTCTTCTTGATATCTAGTTTTTCTTGATCTAGATTAGATGACAATGAATTTCTTTCTTTGACAATAGAATCATAATCTAGATGGTTGCATAAGATGGGTTGTTTTTTAAGATCATTCACTTGAGTTTGCAAATTAATCTTCTCTAAAGAAAGTAGATTGCAATTTGCCTCTATAGATTTTATCTCAATATCATGATCTTCAATGATCTTTTTAAGATCTTCGTTTTCAGATGTAATAGCAAGAAGCTTAGCATGTAATTCATCATTTGCTTTATTAGATTTCTTTAGTTTCTTCTTGCACTCAACATATTTATTATGTGTCTCTTCAAGACTAGCAACTAGTTCTTCTTTAGATAAATCAAAAAGACTTACCTCTTCTTCTTCTTCTTCACTAGTTGTAGCAATAAGACAATCCTTGTGTTCATCTTCCCTTTTTGATCTCCATGGGCAGCTAGTTGTTGTGTGGCTTGTTCCTAAGCACCAATTGCAATATGTTGTAGATTTGTCCAAGCTGCACCTTTTGTTGCGATTGTAATCACCATTACCCTCTATTCTTCAAGACCTGGTTAGGGTTCCTTGAAGCCTGCTCTGATACCAATTGAAAAACACTAGAGGGGGGTGTGAATAGAGTTTTATGGTAATTTTAACAATTATTGAACTCAAGCAACCACAATTAAAAATTGGAAGAAGGAGACAGGTGTTTAGAGTGGTTCCAACTTTAGCAAATACTAAAGTTGTCAGTCCACTACCCGGTTGCTTACCCAACCGGGATTTTGAAAGTATATATTTTATTACCTTCACAAGGATTTATACAAAATACAATACTTTCCTTTACACCCCTTGAACAGCCTTCACTCGAAGTAGATGCACCAACTTGAGGTAGCCTTCTTGAAGTAACTCCAAGCTCCCCTTGAAGTAGCCTTCCTCTCTAGAAGTAACCTCCCGTTGCACCAGCCTTCTTGAAGTAGCTCAAGGTCACCTTCTTCGCCAAGAAGATCTCCACCCTCTCCAATCCGCAGCCTCCAACCTAGGAGTAGCAAGGAGAGTACAAACAATAATAGGGAACAAGAAAGGAAAAGGAAATTACAACTTATCCTTTGTAGCCCAAGGCTTGATTTGCCTAGATCAAGCGTATAGATCTCCTAACCAAAGTGTATGGAATTGTAATTGCAGTGGATAGGAGATGCTAGCCTATAGGACACAAATTATGAGCTAAAGAAGGAAGTAGCCAATTGTCACAATGCTCAATTTGCTCACAAACAGATTGCTCAAAGTATGCTCAAGGATTTCTCAAGTGTAACAAGTGAGTTTGAGTGTCCTATGGCTTGTCCTATTTATAGGAATGGCCTAAGGATGCTTAAGGACGTTCTAGACAACTTCTAGGGGTTTCTAAGTGCTTAACTAGCCGTTAGGTACAAGTTTGTTGCTTTAACAACGGCTAATTAATTTACTCTGCAGTTGCTGTCAGAGTTCATCTCGGTCGAGGAATGGTCGACCGAGACACCTACTCGGTCGAACTCTTGTCGACCGACAGGCTCTCTGAATCAAGTGTTTTGCAACGTTTATCTCCAACTTCCAACTACCTTGTCAGTTGTGTCTAACGGCTACTTTGGATCTTTCTCGGTCGAGAAGATTGTCGACCGAGAGTGTCTCAGTCGAGGAGTTGGTCGACCGAGATTGATCCTGTTTCAATGTTTCAATTTAGGCACTAATTATATGTATGAGTGTGCATATGTGATCCTATTTGAAGGGGATGACCTATCTAAATGTGGTGTTTAGCTAGGGAGAATCTAATACTTGATTTACATGAAATCTAAGTACTTGTACATTATATATTTGTACAAGTTTTTACAAGGCGATTACATTTCATGAAAATACAAACATATAAGCATATGGATTTCCCTAATTGCTTTTGTCATCCACCTTGTTCCTGCACACTCAAGTAGCTCGTTAGATCAATAAGAATGAAATGTTTGTCATAATCAAAACAAAGGGATTTATAGATGTCCATTTAGCCAACACTAACTCTGTGCTATCCCTTGTATGCTACCTCTCTTTAGGTAGCTTCTTACCCCCATGGACCTACCTTATAGGTAGCCAATACTTAGGCTGATAGAGTCACATGGAACTACCCACATGTAGCCCAATATCTAACTCATGATGACTTGATGGTCCTACCCCATTGGTAGCCATGTATTAAGTCATTTGATGACCTGATGGACCTACCTCATAGGTAGCCATGTACTAGGTCAACTAATAAGCACAGAGGGGAGCGGGATCTGAGCTAGTAGGCACATAACTTAGGTGATAGTGATATCCACATTATAGTTTGCATGAATTAAAATCATCCAACAATTAATTCATGTCATCGATGAAAACTTCGGTAAACCTCAGAAAACATAACTCGATATATTCATAAGTGTAACCACATACCTCTTATTGCAGATTCGAATACACAATCAAGTATGAAGAGAGAGAATATCCAAGTAAGCAAGCAAATTGCACAGAAACCCTGAAATAAACATTCCAACTATATTTTATCAAAACTTATTCAATTCCATCTTATTCCTTAGGGTTTCTATTCTAATTTTTAGGGTTTCCTTGGAAATTAGGGTTTTGCCTTCATTCTTAGTTATCATGAACCCTAATTCATCAAATCCACTTAAAATCTATAAATTCTCTCCTTTTAATATTCCTAACAGTTTTAGGATCATTATTTACCAATTTACTTCATTAATTCAAAATAACATGATTTCCTTTCTCTTTTACCCTAAATTAGGGTTCCCTTATACATTACTTTCCATTTATGGACATAAACCCTAATTTAACTAATTTTGTATTCAAAATGGATAGAAACTCCATCATAAGCATCAACAGGTTATTACCTTTCTAATTAACCCTTTATCTTTTAAAGATACACCTTTTATACACCATTAGGGTTTCTAATTAACTTGAAATGCATGTTATTAGCAAATTAAATAACTTTTGCAAAACGAACTAGAATCAGGTTATACAATCATATTTATTAGATTCCTTGCATTTTTATACACAATTTTCATATACAAAGGTTCTCCATTGGATAATCCTAGCGTTCTCCATTAATTTTGCAAGAAAAACAATTTTCTGTAATTTCTGTCAGTGAGGAAATTACCTAGATCGTTGGATCGGTGTGCCGCGATCCACTGGTCGATCTGACGCTCTACAAGAACCGGCTCAACTCACTCGTTAACGCACGCGATCATTGGCGATTGATCGTCAGATGCTCTTGGGTTCACAATGGACCCCTGATCCAACGACTCACGTCGTTGCGCTCCACTCAGCGAGCTAAGTCGCGTGCTTCCTCCTGAGATCGTTAGATCTCATCTCGGCCCACCGTGCTCCACGATTCGATGACACCTGCTCGTCATCTCCTTCTTCTTTCTAATTAGAACGTGCGGCGGCACCGCGGCTGGAGCTCGTCAGAGCAAGTGAAATTGCGAGAGGGAGAGGTTGCTAGGGTCTAGGGATCTACCGCCAAGGTTTGTGAGGGTGAGAGAGACCTCATGAGGGTCTATTTATAGGCTAGGAGGGTCTCTTCTAGGGTTTCTGATCCCAGAGTCAAAGCTTGCTTCAGCCCAATTGGATGTTTTGGATATACTCCACGAAAGTTGGCAAAACCTGGGTCTAGACTCTTCGCCAAGGTCTCCCGAACCTAATGGGACAAAAATCCTGAGTGCAGATGCACTGGAAAGATCAGAAAAACGAGGGGAAAATTCCCCTGTCCGCTCTGTGTCCGTGTCCCTGTGGGACTCTTGACAATGAGTGACGTGCATTGGATCAAGATCCAATGGCCCTCATCTCGCCCGCTTTTGCAAAATGAAAATCAATTTCCAAAAATTCGAATTAGCTTCTCAAATTAATGATAAATTGGAAAAACCATGACTCCAAATTCTTAACTCCGTTTTTATTCAAATTTTGAGGGAAACTCTTTTATGTTTTTATTTCTCATTCTGCAAATTTTGATATCATTATATCAATTAAACCGTTCCTTTTCTTTGGTTGCAAGAAAACACCTTTTTATTCATATTTTCCACATATCCTTTATTTCCCTTGCTATTATTTAATTATCCTGAGTTCCTTGAACCCCAAGGAACCTTTATAACACAAAATCCTATTTTGGGAAATTATCTTTTAGCCTTTTAATCATATTTATCCATTTTCTTATATTTCCATTATCCCATTGAAGTCCTTTTTCCTTTATTTTTCTTTTTCTTTCAATTGGGCTTAATGGCCAATAAGGCCCATCAAGAAAGCATGCAAGGCCATTATACATGAAATTCATTCAAATCAAACCATGAAATCAAACATCGATCTTATTTATCTTTTAAAGGAGATTCACAAATCTCATTACATGTTTTGGAAAATGAGGTTATAACAATTACCATCTAGGGCTTGTCCTCCTTTGCTTTTGCTTCAACATGAATCAAGATGGCAAGCAATTCTAACATCTGTCCAATCGAATTACTACATGATAACATGCAATAAAGAACTATATGATTCTGGCATAGTCTTTGTAATCATATCAGTAGCCAACTCTTGGCTCAAGGTGAATCCCAATTCTTCAAGATGATACACATGTCCAATCATATTGAGCACATGTTCCTCTACTAAGGTTCCCTCTGTCAGCTTTGACTCAAGCAGCACCTTCAAGATAGCATCCCTTTCTTGCTTTTCAAGACCAAGTGTCACTTTCTTAAGATGTGTTACCATCTCAATAACACTCATGTCTACATAGTGCTCATACAACTCATAGTTCATGCAGCTAAGCATAAGGCACTTTATCTCCAAAGCATCATTGGCATGCTTCCAATAAGCATCCACATGTTCCCTATGTGCATCAAGAGGAGGTATTTTAGGCACTGGTTTGTCAAAGACGTAGAGCTTGCACTCTTCATTGAGAACCCTTCTCAAAGTCCAAAACCAGTCATGGAAATTTCTCCCATCAAGTTTGTCCTTCATCAGGACCAATCACAAATCAGATGTGTTCATCATTTGATTCTACAAGAGAAAATGTGCATTTGTCAGAAACCATTGGTGATTTGATTTGATTTGAAAATTTTGACGATATTAATTAGGTCTTTAATTATTATCGACTATTTTATTCAAATTGATAGTCTGCAATATCAATTTGTAATATTACAGCATACAATATTCTAGTGATCCAGATCCAAGATAATTCAACTGTGGCCCGATCAACACCACAAGCACAGTCAACCATCAAGGTAGGAAACTCTTGCCAATTGCATCATATGCAATTCTAGATAGACGATGTGTGCAACCCTTTACCATAATCACCTGCATGCTTCTGAGCCCAAACACTCAAAGAATCACCAGTCAAGCCTTATCCAAAAGCCAACACGATAATAATGCACCCTGCGTAGGAGAAACCTACATTATTACCATCACACTTCCACAAGATAGATGACACATCCCATGGAGGCGGAACCTATGCTTAGTTGATAAATCTTCTCATGTGTGTCACTTTCGAAAAGCATCTTAAACTTGATATTTTGATTTGAGGAATTTTGTATTTATAAGTATATACACTTATCCAATCACCACATATACAATATGTATCATATACATGCTATATCCCACAATGAAAATATGAAATAAACAAAAATGATGGTTGTGTCCAGCCTAATGTAATCCCTTAGAGCCACAAGGAATTACAGTCATCTAGGTCTACATCACATGCAGAAACATGTTGTTGATGAAGATATGTGTTTTCCAATCTGGGTTGATTGGTTCAACTCTTAAACCAATCAGCTCACCTCCTAGTCGGTTGTTAGGTCATCTAGTCTTTCTGTCCACCATCGAATGGAACCTCCAGTGGATTGCTCTTGTCCACTAGGCGATTGGTCTGGATTGTCCACCATGTCCTCCAAGGTCCTACAGTCAGTTGGCTCATCTTTGGGACGCTTTCATCTTCGTTATAACTAGAAAGTAAACTATCCTACTTCTACATGTTAATATGGAAACCTCGAGTTACATTCAAAAGGAGAAAATGTAAGAGATAATTAACTTTACATTAGGAAGATAATATAGAGGCTCGATACGCAAATTGAGATGAAAGGATAAACAAACCACACAACCATGCAACATAGGGGTTATTCGCAATAACCATGCTACACATCCACCATCAAAACTGCTTTTAGGGTGACGCATTTAAATTGCATATATATATATATATATATATATATATATATATATATATATATATATATATATATATATTAGTTTGGGATTATTGTGGCAATTGGATTTGACAAGATATTATTTCCATTTGCATGCAATAATAGAATGACAAAACTAAAATCCGATCATATCGATTATCCTGCAATATAGTATTGACGTTAGCTCTGATACCACTGTAAGGAAATATGGCTATAGAGTAGGCAGCAGAATTTAAAATTATATCTACCATATTCCCATAATCAGTAGATCGCGTGAATAACTATAACACATGAAGGATGGTTTACAGGATAAACCTAGTCCTAGAGTAAGTCTAGCGACAATACTCATCATTATATATGTGCAACTTTGAATCCTAATTGCACTGGGACACATCTGACTATTGTCCCTCTTTGTCTGCACCACAGATTGTCCTCTTTGGCAGCTCCTCTTATCACAGACTGCTAGTTGACATTGTCCTCTAAGCAACAGACAACGGCCTCCCACCTCTATGGTAGTCCACATGGACCGCCTAGACTCTTGTGATCCTATTAGAATGATTAGGAAGGAGTCATCCTCCTGTTGGTGTAGTATTCACCAACTTGCTCTCTCACGATAATGATCTCAATTGCTCTTCCCATTGTTGTTCCTCCCTAGTCTAGTAGAACTTGTTTGGGCTCTCATAGTTACCACAACCAGAGAGGACAATGTTTGTCAGAGTAACTATTTTATAATTATTTGTGTTGTGCCCTAGGAAGCCCCCAATACCCCTCTATTTGTAGGTGGGGTTTGGGTCCAAGTTCCCAGTCTGTGTGGGAGTGGAAAGGATCGGAAAATCTAAAATTTTTACAACATTTCTAGAATTTTCACAACCTGTGACAACCAAAACGGTCATCTAGAAACCTAGATGGTCATTTGGCATGTCATTCGGTCATTTGAAACATCCATATGGTCGTTTGGTTGTTTCCCAGCTGTAAACAAATTTGGCAAATAAATTCCCATCAATGTTAGACATTGATTTTCTTGTGGAACAAATATTGCTCAAGTGAAACAAATAGAGAAACATCTATAACCTTCCCCAACCAAACTGGATCATCTCTCCCATGCAAGACGGTCGTCTCAGTCACCCAGACGGTTGTCTGGTGACCTGAGTCAAGCTAGTTTAGTTGGGTCATTTCGTGCCTTATCCAAATTTAACTCACAACATGCCTGACATCCAAATGTGCATCTCAACTCTTGAGACAACCATTTGGGACTTTTAGGCAGTCGTCTCAACACTTGAGATGGGTGTTTGGAGGTGTTGTTAGCCATTTCTTGCCTAAATCAAATACCTAAACACTTTAGTACTTTATTCAACTGTCATTTGAGATCTGAACTCCTCTTCTAGGCCAAGACCTATGTGTGTGACCCTATATGTCCCATATTACGTTGGTAATGAATGTCCATAACAACTTATGACATCACAAGCAATGAGTGGTGCCTAGTCGCACATCAATGCTACCCAAGTAAATGGAAAGTTGGGGAACAACTTCAACCTACAATTTGTATATGGTGTTATAGTGTTTGTATAGTTCCTTTGTCACTGATGTCTAGATTGAACTAGAGGCATGGAGCAGTCACCCTCATTATTATTTAATCTTATTTTGTGAACCAAGAGAAGACTAACTGGGATATATGTAAGCTCAATATCACATGTTGACTCACATGTGCATAGCCATGCTTTTCTCAATCTCGATAATCAAGAGGCCTAGGATATCACACTCCAGTAGGAGGGACAAATCCCATATCTATCACTCGCAGTCATTTCCCATGTGTCAAAGTCACCCAATCATCATTGTTACAACAACCCATGTTTCAGGATTGTGTTTGATGATGTCAAAGTGTACCCAATGACATGTGATGAGTGTAGTAATTTTAGGTCTAAGAACCACAACCACTACCATCATTGTGAGACCTGACTATGAATTCCATGATGATGGCTTCCATGTGTTGTCTCACGGTGGGTCTATCTGATACATTGTCCTCTAACATAAATATGTAGGCTTGGTTTGATATTGCCATATCATTACTAATGAGATTTAGTCATCAACCAACTCACACTCTGATCTTATGAGCTATTATTGTCTATCAACCTTCCATAGTAACAACTGATCAGGGACATAATGAGAATATTTATATGTACTTTAACATCCCTATGATCTCATCCACAAGAGTAGTAACTTGAATACATACATCATTGAGGAATATAATTCTCTAGACATTTATAATGTTACATCATTATCTCATAACTGAATTAAATAGAATAAATTGGAAGTTCTCCTTTTATTAAAAATCAAATCACTTTTACATGATATGTCATTACAATCATCACACGATTGGCTCTCAGGACTTACATAACTAACATCATAGAAGAAGAAAAGGGCCTAGAGTGGTGATAGGATGAGAGGAGTTATGGTGATAATTTATCAATTGATACTTCCCAAAAACCTATGTAGATGAAAAGATCTCTCAATTTGAGAAGATTCATCAGGGATCGATGACCATCAATGAATGTGAGCCGAAGTTTATGGATCTTCTAAGGTTCTTACCTCATATGGTAGATAGGGGTGAGCATCGGTCCAAAATCAGACCGAACCGGACAGGACCGGACCGAAGACCGACTTCACTAGAATTTATGTATTGTAGACCGGATCGTTCCTTGGTAGGACCAGAGTGGACTGTTTGTACCATAATCAGCCTTTTTTACATGTTTTACAACTTATTTAATTGTACAAAGTGATAATCTTAGTCACTTCTAACAATTATATAACATTAATAGCAAACATTTACACTACTAGTGCTTATATATGTACTTTAGTTGTACTTGTTACATAATATACCTAAAAATTTACCTGAGTTTTATATAAAAGTCAGTCTGCAGTCCGGTCCACAGTCGGACTGGTTTTGGACCAGAATGGACCGAAGACTGAACTTACCAAAAATCCCAGACCATGGACTGGACCAAACTCATAATAAACCGGACCGAACTGAGAAGTCTGGTCCAATTTTGTGGTATGGACCATTATTTACTCACCACTAATTGTAGAGATAGATAAGGAAATGATTCGTAGGTTTGAGAAGGGCATGAGTATGGAGTTGACTACAACTGCATCAGTTTTGGAGAATAGAGAGACGTTTTCCACCTATGTGCAGTCAGTAAGGCAAATTGAGAGGTCTATTGTAGAAAAGCATGAAGCCACGACTAAGAAAATACCAACTCAGTTCCAAGGACAATCATTTGGAGGTCTTAAGAAGCCTAGGCTTTCTTCACTACAGTCACAGTAGAGGTTGGCTTTCATTGAGCAAAGATCACATGCACCATCATAGTGGTCCTCGAGTAGGGGCATAGGACACAGTTTTCCACAAGTAGGAGTCCATAGCACATCGAAAGTTTTGGTGATAGGGCCATCTAGGCCATGTTATGAAAGTAAGACATGTCATAAGTGTGGATCGATAGGGCATACTAAGTGGTATTATCCTATGAAAGATGAGGAGGTGACCTAGTAGCCAATGCAAAGTCAGTAGGGTTCGTAGTTGTGACAGTTTAGAGGACGCGGTCAGGCGTCACAGGCAAGTTCTTCTAGACAAGTTGGCAGAGGACGTGGATGTCAACATGTGGCGACAAGGTTTTATCCTATGAGCCAACCGGAAGCCATGGTCAATCCACGAGTTGTTACAGGTCAGATGGAGTTATTTCAATCTGATTTGTCTGCTTCTTGTTTTGTGTCTATAATAGTTGATTCAGGTTC
Source organism: Alisma plantago-aquatica (assembly GCA_963693085.1). NCBI lineage: Eukaryota > Viridiplantae > Streptophyta > Magnoliopsida > Alismatales > Alismataceae > Alisma > Alisma plantago-aquatica. The sequence goes on from OY856415.1 coordinate 494,802,050, forward strand.
GACACACTCTTTTATCATCAGAGAGGTGATAGATAGTTGTAATCTTCCTATTTATAGTAGAACTGATAACCTTCAGTTAGAAACCCCTCTGGTTGGAACTTCTGGGTTGTGGGAGGTGTGTTCCTCTTACGTTCTTTCTTTTTTGAGATGCAACATTTAAGTGGACCTAATGCCACTTGACATGCATGGATTCGATGTGATCCTAGGTATGGATACCTTGGAGAAGTACAAGGTTGTATTGGACAATAGTACTAAGGTGGCAACATTCCATGATGGAGATATATATCTCATGGATCTTCCAAGCTGATAGGAAGATTCTTCCCATGTGTTTGATGTCAGCTATGATAGCAAAAAGGTTGATGAGGCGAGGTTGTGAAGCATTTTCGGCTCATGTTGTGGATAGAAGGTAGAGAGGTCTTAGTATCCAGGAGGTACCGATGGTATATGAATTTGAGGATGTATTTACTAAGGAATTTCGTGGTGTTCCCCCTCTTAGAGAGATTTAATTTTGACATCAATCTTGCTCTAGGAACACAACTGATAGCATAGTCATCATACAGGATGGCACTGGCAAAAATGCAGGAGTTAAATAAATAGTTACAGGTGTTAGAGAAGGGTTTTATCAGACCAAGTACTTCCCATTAGGGTGCTCCTATTTTGTTTGTCAAAAAGAAGGATCGTTCAATGAGGTTGTGTATAGACTACCAACAATTGAACAACGTTATAGTAAAGAACAAGTATCCATTATCTAGGATAGATGATCTATTTGATTAGTTGAGGGGTGCCATAGTGTTTTTAAAGATAGATCTGAGATCAAGTTATTAACAGTTGAGGATAAGGGCAGATGACATACCTAACTCAACATTTAGGACTAGGTATGGTCACTACAAGTTTGTGGTTATGTCATTCGGGCTAACGAATGCACCAGCAGCGTTGATGGATCTGATGAACATGGTATTTAGACCCTATCTGGATTAGTTTGTGGTTGTATTCATAGCTAAAATCTTGATATACTCTAAGTATAGTCAGTAGCATGAGCAACACCTTCGTCAGGCATTGACTTTGTTAAGGAAGCACTAGGTATATGCTAAGTTTAGTGAGTGTAAGTTCTGGCTATCTGAGGTATTTTTTTTGTAATGTCATATCAGCCAAGGGTGTTTGTGTAGACCCTAAGAAGGTTGAGTCTGTTCAGGAATGGGAACAACCCAAAACACTGACAGATTTTGCAATTTTGGCAGGCTATTACAGGAGGTCTATAAATAATTGCAGTTCTATAGCATTACCCCTAACTAGACTAACTGGGAAGGATGTTCCTTTTTCTTGGGACTACACCATTCTTTTCAACAGTTGAATGAGAAGTTGACCAGTGCATTGGTGTTAGTGTTACCAGAACAAGGGAAAGGTTATATTGTCCTTTTTTATGCTTCAAAGAATGGGTTGAGATGTGTATTGATGCAGGATAAGGATGTGATTTCTTTTGCTTTGAGACAGCTTAAGAAACACAAGGAGAATTATCCAACACATTACCTGGATCTTGCAGCGGTGGTTCATGCTTTAAATATTTGAAAACACTATATTTATGGAGAAAAGTGTCAGATCTTTATTGACCATAAGAATATGCAGTAGATCTTTTCAAATTAGGAGTTGAATATGATGCAGAGGATATGGATGGAGTTGATTAAAGACTATGATTTCACGATATACTACCATCCATGCAAGGTGAATGTGGTAGTTGATGCATTGAGTAAGAAGTCATCATCATCATCATCTGCAAACAATGCACAATTGTATTCCTTGGTGTGCCATAAATAAGACATGTTAGTTTCTCTTCGCCAAATGAATGTACATCTGAAAGTTTCCTTGTTAGAAGGTTTGTTGGTACAGTTACAAGTCAAACCTACCTTGAAATATCATACCATGATGCATAATAGAATGATATTGTGATAAAGAATATCCTAGCAGAGTTTGGCAATGAGAAGCATGATGGCTTCCACGAGGCAAATGACAGTACATTTTGTTTTCACAATAGGACACTAGTTCCTGATGTTGATGGGTTGAGAAAGATGGTACTTGAGGAGTCTCACTCTTCGATGCATGTGATGCATCCTGAAAGTACCAAGGTGTACCATAATTTGAAGGACTTGTACTGGTGGCCAAGATCAAAGTGTGATGTGGAAGAATTCATTTCCAGGTGTCTAGTTGTCAACAGGTTAAGGCTAAGCACCAGTAGCCTGCATGGACACTACAACCTTTGCAAATATCATAGTGGAAGTGGGATCATATTACTATGAAGTTTTTGGTTGGTCTTCCTAGGACATACATGGGTCATGATTCTATATGGGTGATAGTTGACAGATTGACCAAGTCATCTCACTTCCTTCTAGTTAAGACAACATTTACAGCAAAAACATTGGCATAGTTATATGTTGATGAGATAGCATGTTTACATGGCATTCTAGTAACTATAGTTTCTGATAGAGGTCCATAGTTTACAAGTCGGTTTTGGGAACGTCTGCATTTAGGAATGGGAACACAACTGAGGTTTAGCACAACTTTCCACCCACAGATAGATGGCCAATTTGAAAGGATTATTCAGACTTTAGAAGAACTCTTGAGGGCATGTGTGTTGTAGTTTCTTGGTAGTTGGTACATCTAAGTCTGATAGAATTTGCATACAATAATATCTATGAGAGAAGCATAAGATATGGAACCCTACTAGGATCGATATAGGAGACAGTTTCAGTCTCCACTTTGCCAGTATGAGATGGGTGAGTAACAATTCTTGGGTCCTGAGCTTGTACAACAGACTATAGAAAAGATTAAGGTGATTCAACAACAGTTGAAAGAAGTATAGTACAGACAAAAGTCTTATACAGATAATCGTCATAGACTGTTAAAATTCCAAGTGGGATACATAGTTTATCTCAAGGTTTCTCCTTGGAAAGGTGTATTGAGGCTTGGGAAGAAGTGTAAGTTTTCTCCTAGGTTTATGGGACCATATCCTATCTTGGATCGTGTTGGAAGGGTAGCATAGAAATTAGAACTACCACCATAGCTACACAAGTTACATAATTTTTTCCATATTTCCATGCTAAGTAAATGTCATCCAGATATAGAGCAAACAATCCAGCCAGTGGAAGTTGAGTTAGATGAGGTTGATTCCTATGTTGAGGGTCATGTATTGATCCTGGATAGAAGGGTGAAAAGTTGAAGAAGAAAGATATAGTGTTAGTGAAGGTTTTGTGGCATCATTGTGGAATATAGGAAACAATGTGGATTTAGAGGATGAGATGCATAGGAAGTACCCATATCTCTTTGGATAGGATTTCAGGGGCAAAATTCTTGTTAGGGGTTTATAGCTATAAGACCCTTGACCATGCTTAAAGTGTTGAACATGCTTAATTATCATATTTGGTATCGTGTGACAAGCTTAAGTTTTCAAGATTGGTCCAACTTGGACATTGTTTGTGCAAGTTACGCAATTTTATGTACATTTTGGAATTTTCTGTAATTTGACCATATGAGAGGTTTTTCTTGCAATTTTTCAAATGAATTATGATCCTTAGATTTTTTTCTTATCATTCTTGAGATTTTTGAGCCATGGGACGCCTTGTTGCACCTTGGTTTGGTGGAGATACCTTTCTAGTGTTGACTTAGGGTTTACCCTTCATGGATGAGCTACCTTTGCGGCCATAGCTCAATGGTCCTTCTATTTGGCTGGGATCTGATGGTTCTCCTGGTGAGATTACAACCTATCGTTATCCCTACAAGTCATTAATTTGATGTTTTTTTGGTTTTGGTTCACTTGGGCCGATGATTCACTTAAAAGAAGTGGTCAACCAATTATCCACCACTTAAGTGACTAAAGTTCCAAGAACTGATGGTTCCTATGCTAGGATGTTGATGGTTGGCTTGGTTCCTATTTTGATTGGCCATGGTGTGCCAACCGAGGGCCATGTCTTAGCTGATGCTTTTGGCCTTCTATTGAGCTAAAAAATTATATGTTTATGTTTCTTAAGATTTGGTCAACCGATGGTCCTTTAAGCCTTTCACAAATAATAGTTTTACTTGAAATTTTAGTGTTGTTTTTGCCTAAAATGATGACAACTGATGGTTCCACTAGGTATATGGCTCCACTAGGTCGATGGTGACAACCAATGGCTTACTGGGTCGATGGATTCACTGGGTGGATGGATCCAATAGGTATATGGCTCCACTGGGTCCATGGTGACAACCAATGGCTCTACTGGGTCCATGGTTTCACTGGGTAGATGCCTCCACCGGGTAGATTGCTCCATTGGGTCGTTGGTGACAAACAATGTCTATACTGGGTCAATGGTTTCACTGGGTAGATGGATCCACTAGGACAATGGTGACAACCCATGATTGGAATATTTTCAAAGTCGATGATCCTTCTAGATTTACATCCAATGGTTTTGTCTAACCCACATCTGACGATTTTAAGTGAGAGACATGATTAGGTAATTAGGATTTGATGCTTCAACATCCAATAGTTTTAGGTGAAGACTATAGTGTACAGTTTTGGTTTTATAGATGTGAATTTAATGGTCCAATGCTCTTAAATTTTTAGTCTTACCTTTTCCCTCGTATGAACATATTTGATAAATCACCAAAATAAGTGGATGTGTAACTCTAATGAGATATATCTTGTTACACTCAACCCTAATGTAACCAAGTGTTGGTGATTGATTGTAATCAACCTTCTTTAATGATTAATGTGACAATGGAATGCTCTCTTATTATTGTTGAACCCCTAAAATGGTGCTATTTAAACATTATAGTTCCTTGATATGTTAAACTTATATGTCACATGTGTGTTGATGATCTGTTGAGGCTTGTTTAAGGTATAGAATGATAATGGTGATCTCAAGGGGGATTGATTTGATGGTCTCAATGTCCTTTGGCCATGATTGAGCCATGATGGAAGTATAATCCTCTTCATGGTATGATTAGGGTTGAAACCCTAGAATATTGTAATCATAGATTGTACCTAGTGGTGGTATGTTGATTAGTGTAGTGTCATGAAATTCAGTAAACTAGTGTTTTGTGGTACTGTGATTCAAATTTATACTCATACATTTTACATCTTTTGAAGTTGCAATACTTATACCCTCTCTAGAAAAGAATTAGGGTTAATGTTCATTTATATGATGTATCCCTAATTCAATCAATTGGCAATAATTATTCAAGTTAAACCCTAATCATGTAGAGCCATGAGCCATTGAGCCATTTTCAACATCAGAACTTGTTAGATGATGAAATGATTATTCATAAGGGAAACTCACAGTGCATATTGTTGAGTATGTGGGGTACTTATTATCCTGATCTCAAGCATTTATGAAGGATTAATACGGTCATACCTATCCCTCTTTGAGAACGAAGGCGGTCAGGTCTCAATAATTATAATGTAATTTGATTGGAGGACAACTGCGGTTGTATCTTAGCATTTGGGTTTTAATACCCCGGTATCTAGCGTCGTGACCTGTACCAAGGTGGGCTAGTTGTTTATAGGACTATATGTTGTTGTTTTACATTTTGACGGATAAGCCACTGCGGTGCAGACTCGTACCGAATGAGTGTGAATAAGATCTTGGAGTCCACCTCTTCCTAGATCTTATATGCAACTGATTATGACCAAGTGGTTGTCAGTTGGACTTTGAGTGGTAAGACTCAAACTCCCCAGGGCATGATAAAAGATTTAATATAAGTCGTGTAGTATATTTATTAGGGTTAAAAATGTTTCACATTGAATGTTAGCCATGGCCTTATCTTTGTACTACACAGTTCTTATATGATGCAATCTTATGAAATCTGTGAGTAACTATAGTTGTTGCTAAGCTTATTTGTTTAGCTTGTTTAGTATGCTAGAAGTATTCAATTTTCTTAATTGTCAATCAATTAATGTATCTTCTCTTATTTATTATTAAATAATTTGTTGTGTTCAATATCTATTGGAGAGAGTTTTATCTCTCATTGGGACTGGGTCTCACCTCGTGGGTCACCACATCTTTTCAGGTGGTCATCGACAACATGGTCGGCATCATACTGTAGAGGAAGAGAAGCCTAGTGATCAATACACATAGAAGGTTGGACATATGTAGTTGTTAGTAGTAGAGTCATAGTGTTGTCCTTGTACACTTAGGTTTGGGTATGGGAGGTGTCTTGTAGAAGATATACCTATATCAACATGAGTTTTTATCAGTATACCAGTGTTTGTAGTATATGGCATGTCCATGTGGAATGTCTCTTTTATATACAGGATGTGGTTGACACCACTGGATACAGATGTAAATACATGTTATGGTGTATGTGTATGGAAAAGATGGACCTTTATGTAGATTTTTCAGAACATGTTTATGATGTTGAAATCATTTTTAATACTTCCACTTTTCTGGTTATGTGATTAGTTAGTATTTGACCGTATTTTATGTTTTGAGTAATCTTATTTAGCGTGACAATTTGTAACAGTTATCCCCTTATGACATGTAATGGTGATGGACTGGTATAAGACATTGAGACAGTATGATGTGATGGTGTGATCAATTATATTTTAATACATTTCATATCTTCTAGCGTTGCAACCTACCCTTATCTTTGTAGAATTTGTTTTGGGTTTGTACGTTGTAACTTGATTGATGCACTAAAAGACACCCAATTGGAAATAATTAATCAAGTGAAACCCTAATCATGTGGGTTTCCTTGAGCCATAGATCCATCTTCAGCATTGTACTTGTTGGATGGTGAAACGAGTATTTTCTGTGAGAAAATCAGAGCGCATGTTGTTGAATATGTGGGGGTGAAAGTTAAGGATATATCCTTGCATCCACAATTACTAGTTTTGAGGATGGATGCAGTCCTACCTCGGTAGGAGAATGGTTGAGGTCGTATCTCAGATTATATGTTTTCATGGATGGTTGGGATTATATTGTGGCAGGAGAATGGTTGTGGTCGTATCTCACTAATGTCATTCCTATATACCAAGGCGGACTAGGTTGGTTTCCAGTTTGACTCTATATTTCACTGCAGTGGACTCAGACTAAACGAGGGTGTGGGAGATCATAGGAGTCTGGCTCTCTTAGATCTTGTATGACACTGATTTTGAGTTAGCAATGGTTAGTTGGAGCATCAAAATATACCTCATCTCCATAGGGCATAGTAAAAGACGTAATATAGTCGTGTAGTATATTTGCTTGGGGTTAACTACTATTCACATTGGATGACTCCTTTGCCTTTTTCTTATATTGTTGAGTTGATAACGGTTATACATGTTGTTCATATTCCTTCTAAAAGTATATGATGTTCTACTAATCATTTGTAGCTTCTTAAACGGCTTAACATGTGATATCAATTTTAATTACTCATTTAGTTGAATCTTCTCATCATGTTCATAGTAATTCTTTCCTGCTATAATCTATTTGTGTTAAAAATAGGCGTTGGTAGAGAGTTATATATCTCGCTGGTACGTTGGTCTTACCCCATGAGTTTTCACATGTTTTAGGTGGTCATGTACGATGAGGTAGAGATCGTGATATTGAGGAAGAGCAGTAGGAAGATCAGTAGCTGTTGTAGGGTAGTATATTTTGCTAGTGTTTTGTAGTAGAGTCGTATGTGTCGTCCTTGTACTCTTAGGTCCTTGGTGGTGTTTGTAGATCTGGTACATCGATACAAGGTTTTTGGCAGTATGTCAAGGTTGTACATGTATGGCTTGTATATGTGAACAAGTTACATTTTGTAATAGGTTTGTGGCAAGATGCCCATTGTACAGTGATGTTTATACCTTAATGGTATGATATGTGATACAGGTGGCACAGTTTTTGGACTTTTATGTAATATGTTTCTGCTTGTGAATATGTAAGTGATTGGTTTTAATTTACCATTTTTTGGTAATATGGATGTTTAGTGCTAATTTGGTTCTTTGGTTTGAATAATATTACTCATGTGGCATCTGGTTGTCACATGAAGAGAAGATATATCCTATTTATAAGGCCAAATATAAATTTTAGAATATATAATTTAGAAGCTTAAAAGAGGAAAATACCTCTAGTAAAGGTCCTTTGGAGGAATCACAATGTAGATGAAGCTAAATGGGAGTTAGAGTTAGATATGTGTAACAAGTATCATTTTCTATTTTAGGAATTTCAAGATGAACTTTTTATTAGAGGGGGGAGATTGTTACAACCCATACCTTGCTTACTAGTCATTTGAGTGTTTAAGGTAATTCTGGTGTTAATTACACATTTATTATCACTTTTCATTATTAACTAGTTGATTTAAGTTTTTTATTAGCTTAAACTTATTGTTTATAAGTCAAAGTCATAATTTGAGCATACATCTGATATTAGAACTTTAGTTAATATATTAATAGCCCACACAGGTTGTTAAAAAGAGATTTAAAATATTTAAGGAATTAATTAATTAAGAAATTATCATCTGTGAATGTTATCAAAAAATTTGATGTATGATTGTACACAATTAAATTATGAATCCCTTCCAAAAATAATGAACCAAATCAGTGCTAAAAAGGGGAAGTTATCACACTTTTAGTTTTCACTCAAACATAACTTTTGTTACAATACGTAAATCAAGAGAGCAACTCCATTGCAGACAAGCTTGACAAACAAACATAACTTTTGTTGACAACCAATGGTTTGAAAGACTCACAACTAATGTTTCAACAACCGATAGTTCAATAGACTTAATGGTTTGGTTGTCTCAACGACAAATAGTTCAATAGGCTTACAACCTAAGGTTTAACAACTGATGATTTTGACAGACACAACAATTGATGGTTCGGCAGACTCAACAACTAATGGTTTGGAAGAATCACTATTTGTGGTTCAAAAATTGATGGTTCACAGACTCAACAACCAATGGTTCGGCAAGCTCAAAAATTATTAGCTTCACAGACTCACAACCAATGGTTAAAAGAATTAATATTTTGGCAGACCAACAGCTAATGGTTCGATAGACTCAAGAACCAATTGTTCAATAGACTCACAAACTATAACACCTCAAATTTATACACATACAAATGAAAGGAAGCATCAATTCCCAACTCCTAATATTCTTGGGGTATCACAATTTTCGAATAGCATGCATAAGAAATAATTGAAATTTGACAATCACAGGAACGCATTTCATTTCTCATTCTCAATAGTTTACATGAAAGGAAAGTTAATACAACATGAAACTAAATTGAGGTGGATAATGGCACCCCACCAAGGTGCTCCTAGCTGAACTTTGAGCCCTTGTCCTTCAACTAATGTTTTTTGTTCTACTTCTTATTCTTCTTCTCACATGCGAACATCTCATCTCCATCCATGCAAAGCAACATAAAAACATGTGAGTGGCATTGAGTAGTTATACATGAAAATAATATAATTGAAATGACATGCAAATAACTTGAAATGTGACTACTTAACCTGATTAACATGATTACTTTAAGAGTACAGTAAATTGACATGAAAATTGTGTATTTTATCTTGAGTTAATACAGTCACTCTCCTGAATGCACAACAGTGGTCATTAGGCTGATTAAGGCTCACATAAGGCCGATTAAGGATCACATAAGGTCAGTTGAGGCTCACAGAATGCTCCCACAGAGCTCATGCGATCGGTTAAGGCTCACTTAAACATTATTGATAAAGATATATTAGCATAACATGATTTTCTTAAGTCATTAAACATGATTGTCCTGATTCATGATCCACTGACATGGCAGTAACACAACATGTTCAATTTTAAAACATAAACATCAAAATATTAGAAAAGCTAAACTCTTCATAATTTTCCATAAACATGTATTGGATATTAATGTGTTCGTACTTTAAATGAGATATTATGAATAAATAAGCGAAGAACATAAAACCTTGAACCCTAAATTAGTACTCAATGTGCATGACCACTCACCTGGTCTTGAGGAGATAAACTATTGATGTCATGATTCATGATTCAACCGTAGTTACTTGTGTGTAGCATAATAATGAATTAATTACACTTCATTAACATTGGTACATGATTTCTAATTAGATATGAAGATTAGGTTGGAATTCGGGGTCTGATAATGGGCCATGGAGGTTCTTTGTCGCAAGACTTTTGCAACGAGTACTTGCACATAATTTTCTGACATGAGAGTAATTAGATATGGGCTTTCTAACTTTAAACTAATAAGAAGACAAGAAGGAAAAAAACTAACAAAAATCATTTTGAAAAACTGGGTAAAGTACATCTGGAAATACCAGTGTACCCTCACATTATGGGCCTGGACTAGGCCGCGTGACAGGGTACTGTTGTCAAAAGTACATTAATATACTAGCTGTTGTCTACACATCAAAATATGGGAAAATGCCAAAAAGGCCCATTGTAGCGTGACACATCGGTGATGAGGATAGGGAAACAAAAGTAAATCGAGAGCCTGGAATCTGTCGTCCTCGTCCATGGCCAGACCAGCACCCCTTGCGGTTCTACGGTCCTGATCAAAAAAGACGATATGTGGGTGTGGGTTGGAGGAGGATATTTCCATTGTGTTACTCATGTCTTGCCGAACACGGGGACCTAAAGAATGAAGCTTGTCGTGCCCCGGAGCTCCATCTCCAGTCAACTCCATGACTGGAGGAGCAAGTCGAAGCCAAAACCAACCCCACTGAAACAACTAGATATGCAGCGTGAAATGAGTTTGAGAATTCTGAGCGAGGGAGAAGGAACATTTCTGGTGTATAAGGACCACCAAAATCTCAGCAATGACTTTCACATCACTCAAAACAGAGAAAGCAGCTGGAGACGGAAAACATCGTCATGGTAACAGATCTTAATAAAGAAGTTCTGCAATCATCTTTGTGGCTGTTTACTTGATCTGTGGAACCGGCTTCCGTGGCCTGGTATATGGCCGCTCGCCGGTGGTCCACCTCTACAAACAGGGGAAAATCGCCTAAGATACGAAACGGCGATATAGTAGCAATTCGAGTAAGGGGACCATGCGGTCATCTTCGCAGCCGCCTACTAAATGTAGGGGAGGGATTTATGGTCTGCTAGTAGCCGAGAAGGTTGGTCGGTATCTTGGTTCGCCGAGCATGAAACTAGATTTGTGGTTCACGCACTTGGGGAAAAACAGACACCTACTGATACGTGCTTAAGAATGCAAATTAAGGTTCAAGGATCCTTACCGCGAGATGGATTTGACCGTGGTGGCTGGGAGCTCTAGGTCGAGGCGTCGCTGACTTGAAAGCAAAATTGGGTCCGCAACAGTTCCTCAAGGTGCTTCGTCTGAAATTGATGGAGGAGAGTTTCCAGGGGACTGGAGGTGCTTTCGGGGTCGCTTGGACTCAGGGTTGTGAAGTGATGTCCCATGGAGGTTTCTCTATAGGGACTGGCGACGGAGAGGAAATGTTGGGGTTTGGGTGCTTTCTGCAAACTGCAAACTGAGTTCTAGGGTTTGAGTGAAGTCTCATTTGACGCGGAATGACCTCTTGATGTTGTTCATGGCGAGAAAAGGGGCATTACTGGAGGAAAGAGGGAGATGGGAGGCCGACGAAAGTGGCCAAGATGGTTTCCCTTCAGTGTGGGTATCGCGCGAGTAGATCAAATAGGCGACAGCATAGACAGAAATGAAAGGAGGCGCGTGACACATCAGAAGTTCAGAACGTATGTATAACTTGGCTGCACCCTGGATAAATCGTGGTTAACTAAATGTATTAATTAGAAACCTAGGTCCATGTGTACGTAATTGTTCACCCTTTCTTCTTAGTACTAAATCGCATACCTAGGATCATCTAAAATGAGCAAAACTGCGTGGATTGACTAATTTGGGTACGGGGAACCCAAATATTCACTTATATTTGAGGTTTGAACTAAGAAACTATATGATTTACAATATTAGGCACTTAGGGTACTTAATGCTTGAGTGATCATTAGAGACGAGATACATCACTAACATTTGAGGGAAGTCCTAATATCATAGTATATACTTATATAAAATTAAGGGAACAATTTATTAACACATGTGGGGTAAATTTCTATTTAAACCCTATCTAGTCAAATTGCATATTTATGGCTGGCTTAAAATTCTAAGGGTGTTACACAAACCAATGGTTTTGAGTTGTGCCACCGCCCAACACAACCAATCCTAAAATGGCCATAACTTTTGCTATATATATCGATATCTGATGAATCTATTTTGTAAGATTTACTTTTTGACCCTCTACATATACAAAGTCCTAAACCACTGAAAAGGAGAATGGAAGGGGGATTTTGAAGGTGACTTTGGGGACACACACGAAGAACAAGAGAAGTCAATGGTTTCACCTTAGATTTTACTTGGTAAGTTGTTTTTAGCTGCAAGATTCTTCTTCTCTTCATTTTAACCTGCTTGAAATTTTTTTATTCACATACCAATGATTTTCCTTGACCTTCCTTTGTTATCTTCTACCTCTAGAAGGTTTCATTTAGGTCTATTAAATAAAGTCAGGCTAACCTAAGTTATTCCTTTAAATTTGAGTTTGAACTCAAGCTATGTAAGCTGGAATTCGAGTCCATATGGTTCAAACTCGAGATCAGTGAGACAAATTGAGTTTTGGTGAGTGAATAATCGTCATTAATGTAACACCCAGGCTACCGCCTAGGCCCACTACCCAAGGCTCTAGTAGAGTTTCAAGAATGACGAATGGACCCGCAGACCACTAGTACCCTTGATTGCATTCTTTGTCCTCACTCACATGCAAGCAAAGATAAACATCTCGACTGGTCACCCATCCTAGTACTACTCTGAGTTGAGCACGCTTGACCACATAGTTCTTTAGTGATGGGCTCCCTGAAAAGGAGGTGCACCTTTGGTGATATGAGTAGTCTAATCATTCCTTTTAAAATCATTTTATCATAGGCCTAAAATCCTATGATGTTACAATCTTCCCCACTTAGACTCTTGACGTCCTCATCAAGGCTTAACTATATGGCCTCATAATATTTTCCCATTTTAGTGAAGACCTAGAATGACCCATGGACACCCAGCTCACGATCATGGAATACCAACTTAAGGGTGGCTACATCACCATGAATATCACTTTCCAACATGCCTGGTATGTGCTGAGAACCTATTACACTAAACAAGATTTCTCAAAACATAAAACACAATCAATCACCAACCACATACCCAAAAATATGGATAAATTAAAACCGATTTCAACGTCAGCACCTGCTCAGAAACATTTTCATAAGAGCCGAACATCTTTTTTATATCCATACTATGCCAAGAATTTGATATAAATTATTCTATTGCCTTAGCCACAACATATATATAAAGGAGAACAATATTCATATATACCACACAAGCAAGCATTAATATGCTAACAAAAGTCTGATTTGTTTGAAACACCATATACAAATTTTTCTCACCCGGACCTGAGAGTACAGGGACGACTCTAGGACACACTAGACATCTAATCAACTTTCTCAAAGATTCATTACTATAGCTCATATTTATTGTCGCATGTTTGTTTTCATCACTTCTGATTACCTAAAAAAGGTGGTGAACCACAAGGGTGAGACCCATGTCCCAGTAAGAGATATAACCTCCAACAACGCTTATTGATTACAACATTTAAAATAGTAAATAACTAAGTAGTTGGAATATTTAATAATCAATTGAACATATTGAACAGTTCAAGTATACTAAACAGATTAAGCAAATCATCTTAGCAACAAGTATGATCAACGATGCATATATAGATAACAAATAAATCCATTTCTTTGGATAGATATCTACTTAAATATCATCAAATTTCATCTAATAACAATCATTATCTTTAATCTGACTATCACCATATTCATTGCTAACAGTACGAGCAATCTAGTAGCATAAGCATCCCTGACATCATGAATATGTCTCGTAACATAACATGGCTATCAATATTGGCATCTCAAATAAAGGGAACAGATCTATATCATAAGTAGAACCAACATCATAACACAATGAACAACATAGGCATGATTAGCAGTTTAAGCATTTCTAATTGCATAGGCATGGCTAGCAATATTAAACAAAGCTAGCAGCAGCATCTTAACCATTAGTGTCAGTATATTTGACAACATAAGTATGTTTACAACATGAGCATAACTACAGCATAAGTACATCTATTATCTCTTACTGTACTATACATGATCTCAGTGCAAAGAAAGCAAACAAGGGTTATCATCCAATATGAAGCATTTTGTATAGCCCTAAACAGATATGTTACATGGTTGTCTTACATCTTTTATTATGCCCTAAGGAATACGAAGATACCACTCAAAATCCAACTAACCACTACTAAGTCAATAGAAGTGTCATACAAGATCTAGGAAGAGTCAAACTCTTATGACCTTCTCCGCCCCCGGTCAGTACGAGTTCGCCACAGCGACACATAAGGTCAAGCGGCTAACAGCCTAGTACGTCATTGGTATAGGTCATGACACTAATGAAAGGAGGTGGGTACGTATACCCTACCATCCGAGGTACAACCACAGTTGTCCTCCAATCTTATCACATATATAATCACTGAGACACGACCGCAGTCATTCTCAATCACATCAGATGTATGAGGCATGACCATAGCCAACCTCCACAACCTGCATTGTGGATGACAAGGATATATACTCAACTTGACACCCCCACATACTCAACAACATGCGTTCTGAGTTTCCCTTAGGAATACTCATTTCACCATCTGGCAAGTTCTGACACTCAGATGGATCTATGGAACAGGTCACTACATGATTAGAGTTTCACTTGATTAGTTATGCCAATTGGGTCAATTAAGGATGCATCAAACAAGTGGACATACAAACCCTAATTCACTTCTAACAAGCATATAAATATCACAACTTCAAAAGATATAAAATGTGTGAAACATAATTTCTCATCTCATCATCACATGGTACTATTCACTTGCCATTCATGAGGCTATACTAGGCATCATACTATCACAAGATATAAATCTTTTTCACAATATCACATGGTATCAACCCTTATCAACACGAGGATTACACCTCATTCAGGGCTCAACCATGCCCAAAGGTCATTAAGAACATCATATTATTCCATGCAAGATCATCATTATCTTTACATGCCTTATAACAAGGCTCAACAATATCGCTTACATATAATACACTGGATCAGCACAATATTGCATTAATGAGCTAAGAGATATTCATAAACAATCATAGCAATATTATATTAACATTAAGAACATTCCTTTATTACATTAACATGCAAGGATTCTAGATATGATTAACTCTCATCGTATTCATGATGCAAGTGTTTAGCATAAGAAAGTATCAAACATGTGGCTATGTTAGCCACCAATTAACACATTGAGGTTATGATCATATTAAGGAGGTTATTTCCCATCGTGCCATAATATAAGAAGGTTAAACATGAATACTCATCTTTATCTATTTGCATTAGAGTTAGGTTTGATAAGATAAATTATATTAATGTTACCAATCAACACTCATACCCAAACCCTAACTCCCGGCATCCCTATTAGATCATGGATGCATAAGCTGAAGCATCACCATCACATTCCATAGTATTCTCAAGTATGAACCCACACATAAATCAAGGTGTAACCATCAGTTTATAGCTTACTAGGGTTTCGAGAACAATAAGAGAGTATTTCATGATTGTATTAGTCATTTAAGGACTATTCATACCCAATTATCATCATTTAGTTATATTAAAACTAGGTATAACAAGCTATACCTCATTAGGGTTACATATCAACACAATATGATTATCATCCCTTCTATTCATACGATTGAATAGGTAAGACTACCTTATTAAGGGTAACCTTCCATTTGTTTGATCATCATTCAACCCATATCACCATACCACAATGTCACCCAGAACCATTGGATGTTGAAAAGGTAAGACCATTGGTTGTTTATATAATTAAACTCCTTGAATGAATCATCTATAGTGTTATTGAGTTGTGATCTATAAAAGTCACCATTTAACCCTAGACATCCTTTTATTAACAACAATAAGGATTCTGTTGAGAGTAGGATAAAACCCACAATTGACAGTTCATTTAAAACAAGCCATCCATTGTCAACAAGTAAGCTCCTTAATTTGATCATATAAAGGAAACCATATAAATCACATTATTAGGACCAACATATTACATTATCCATCATTCCACTTTATTGGAATAATAAACATTAGATCTTGACCATTGGGTCAAGTTCATATGTTAAAGCCATCAATTACAATATAGGTCTGACAATTGCATCCAATGACCCAACAAACCATTGGTATAAGGCTTAATTGATGCTACAACTATATGATTAACTCACCATGGGTTTTGGAGACCTGATCCACCATCATTAGTGACCATCAAGTCACCATAGGTTGTTAGATCAGCACTATATTCATTAATCAACATCAAATATCAAACTAATATCACCAATGATTGATGGCATCATTAGGATACTTAGTTTTTAATCACTAGGCTTCTAATTTGGCCAACACCTGACCTGAAGGGTGAACGTCATTTGACACCCTTGGTCACCACCATCAGTTGTCATTAAGACAACACGATCAGTTGGTGCAACGGTACCACAATTGAGTCATGTGTTTACAGAAGAAATCAACTTTAAACCCTAAAATTGACCATTGGTTAATAGGTGTTTAGCACCATTGGTTGTCAAACCAACATGCTCCAAGTCATTATATATCTTAGGAATAATGTACACATGAATACAAGTTTATCTAGAACTGAAATCAGAATAGGGAACATTATAAAAATTGAAATCCAAGTTAAGCATAGCTTTTTAGTGCATGGATCATCATTTTCAAGCAAGAACATGAGATAGAAAGCTTATGGTAAGCAATAAACGTGGAGCAATTTATAAAACTTGACTCTAATGAGATGATGAAATCTCAAACAAAATAAAACTCGAGCAGGTAGGGTAGAAAATTCAAGTATAAGCTGTGAACTCGTCCATCTAGCACCTTTCTTCATCAAATGAGCAAACCCTAAGCATAAGGAGCAAGAAAGGTAGGGTTTTAGAGATTTAGAGCAATTTCTACCATGGAAAAGTAAGGTTACGACCTAGAGAAAGGTAGTAGTAATAATAAAAAATAAATAAATGGAGGAAAGAAGGGGATTCTTACTCTTATAGGTCAAGATCACTAGAAGGAAACCTTTTAAACCCTAAAAGGAAATCAATTGCAACCTTATATTCTTTTTCCAAGAAGATCCCCTCTTTCTTATTACTTGGATAGGAAATTCGCAGAAGAACATAGGGAGAATGAGTTTTATAGAAGGAGGGAAGTGGTGGAGAGAAAATGGCTCGTTTTGGTTCTTAGGGATAAGTATATGAAACTTTAAGATAAAGAAAAAGAAAATGTTGAAGTTCAAGTATCTTTCCAAGTGTCCATGGTCTTAAACTATTAAGAATATACAAGCCCCCACCATCCATAGAGACATGATTATCCCTCGTTTCTTGAATTTCCAATCAAAACAAATAATTCATTAGTTGATAGCTACTAAAGGTAGCTCATCCATGAAGGGGTAAACCCTAAAATACCCTTGGAGAAAACACCTTCAAACCAAGGATTAAATAGGTGACCCATGGATGAAAAAACTCAATAATGATGAGATAATATCCAAGGAACATAATGCAAGTGATAAATTGCAAAAAAAACCTCTCAATTGGGTAAATTGTAGAAAAGTCCAAAATGTGCATAAAATTGCATAACTTGCTCAAACAGTGTCCAAATTGGACCAAATTTGAAACTTAGGCTTGTATTATGATTTAAAAGCACATCACAAGGTTATATTAGGGTTATAAGAATTAATTATGATAATTAAGCTTATTCAACTCATTAAGAAAGTTTAGGGGCCTTACAACTATAAACCCTTAATAGGGATTTCACCCCTAAAATCTAAGGTAAACAAAGATGGGTACTTCCTTTGCACCTCATCCTATTACCTTCACATGGTTACTTGAATACCATGGTGATGTCACATCATTCGTACATATCTCATCTTAGATCAGCACAAAAAAACCCCACATAAGAAGACATTTGCAAATATGGATCATAGAAATTTGTTGTGCCACCTGTACAAATATAATAGTAACTTTTAACTTTAAATTATAGATATCATCCTGAAATTATATCTATTGTATCAACAAACCATCTATCCTTGATAGTGGTCTTGCCCAGCTATCACTAGACCATACACAACATTATAGAGTCACTTTTATTTTTCCTCCCAAACAACATTTATAAGATCATCATCAAATCTCTCTCTCATTCTAGGGAGATGAATACTTGAAATGTTCATTTAATAAACATCTCCAACCTTCACATATTTCTCAACTGTTGATACATCTTGGATACTAGGATTCATTACCTTGGTATCCACCTCATGTGCTATAAGGAACTTACATCCTTATCTCAGCTACTTCCACCACCATAATAAATTTTAAAACATATAAGAGGAGTCACCCAAATCATTGGAAGGATCAAAAACAAACTCATCACAAACTTTATGATCTTAGAACCATATTCCAAGCACCTTATGCTATAATAATCTATCCACCCTCATATTTGCAGTGAATCCATGCGTACCAAGTGGCAATGATCTACTTGAAAGTTGTGCCCTAGAAAGGAAAGACACAAAGGGAAACACACTTCCCACATCATAGCAACATTGTTCAAGGGTCACTAGCAAAAAGGTAACCAATTCTATTTTCATTATGCAAGTTACAACTTCTTATGTATCATTTTACCCATTTCATTTTGGGTTCCTTACAATTAGCATGAGAATCATTGTGATTAACATATCTCATTACTCCTTCGTTGATGACTATTTATCACACTTGGGTATGTTCTCTTATTTTATTATGTTTTTCAATCACTTATCAACAGGTAAATCATCATATTCCACATTTTCATCATTAAACATGGATCATCTACCTTAATTTCTTTCAAACGCCATGCATATTTTACATTAACATTTTCTTACACACATAGGTTGGTCTGAGATTAACTTAGGTTCCACCTTTTTCCTTTGTCGTTGTTCTCATTTATCTTCTCATTTAATACTTATCATTGGAGTTCTCTCCATCTTATGTGGATTTTATACCTTGAATCACTTTATAAGCATAGACTTATCTGTCTTTTACTTTATTATCTTCTTGAATCACATCTTCAAGAACTCCTCTTTTCCTTATTGGTATTCAGATTTAGATTTCATGGTGTTGTATCTTTCTCTTATAGTTACAAAATATTTAAGTTTTAATAGATAATGATGCAATTCTCATCTTGTTTAAGGTAGGATTGAGATGTTCACACCATCATTTCTTATTCGTTATGCTCTTTAGATTGTCACAAAATGACTACTTGATCTGAGTAATCAGAAAGTTAACAATCTAAGAGTTCCATACTTATATTTTCTTCAATAATTGAATACATGTCCAGGGCACCCAAATACTGAGATTAGGCAGTGTGCACCATATTTTTATGTCATATTCCTAATTTTGACATCATCCTAGTCCTAAGTCCTAGTATCCATGTAGACTCAGTGAACCTAAAGCTCTGATGCCAACTTGTTGAGGACCCGTTACACTAAACAAGATTTCTCAAAACATAAAACACAATTAATCACATACCCAAAAATATGGGTAAATTAAAACCGATTTCAACATCAGCACCCTCTCAGAAATATTTGCATAAGAGCCCAACATCTTTCTTATATCCATACTATGTCAAGAATTTGATACAAATTGTTCTATTGCCTTAGCCACAACATATATATACAGGAGAATAATATTCATATATGCCACACAAACAAGTATTAATATGATAACAGAAGTTTGATTCATTTGAAACACCATATACAAATTTTTCTCACCAGACCTGAGAATACAGGGATGAATCTAGGATACACTAGACATCTAATTAACTTTCTCAAAGATTCATTACTATAGATCCTCTTTGCTGCCACATGTTTGTTTTCATCACTTTCGATTACCAAAAAAATGTGGCGAACCACAAGGGTGAGACCCATGCCCCAGCAAGAGCTATAACTTCCAACAATGCTTATTGATTACAACATTTAAAATAGTAAATAACTAAGTAGTTGGAGTATTTAATAATCAATTGAACAGATTGAACAGTTCAAGTATACTAAACAGATTAAGCAAATCATCTTAGCAACAAGTATGATCATCGATGCATATACAGATAACAAATAAATCCATTTCTTTGGATATATGTCTACTCAAATATCATCAAATTACATCTAATAACAATCATTATCGTTAATCTGACTATCATCATATTCGTTGCTAACAGTACAAGAAATCAAGTAGCATAAGCATCCATGACATCATGAATATGTCTAGTAACATAACATCTCTATCAATATTGGCATCTCAAATAAAGGGAATAGATTTATATCATAAATAGAACTAACATCATAACACAATGAACTACATAGGCATGATTAGCAGTTTAAGCATTTCTAATTACATAGGCATGGCTAGAAATATTAAACATAGCTAGCAGCAACATCTTAACCATTAGTGTCAGTATATTTGACAATATAAGCATGTTTACATCATGAGCATAACTACAACATAAGTACATTTATAATCTCTTATTGTACTATACATGATTTCAGTGCAAAGAAAGCAAACAAGGGTTATCATCCAATATGAAGCATTGTGTATAACCCTAAACGGATATGCTACACGGCTGTCTTGCATTTTTATTATGCCTGGAGGAATTTGAGGATACCACTCAAAATCCAACTGACCGCTACTAAGTCGAAATCAGTATCATAAAAGATCTAGGAAGAGTCAGACTCCTAAGATATTCTCTGCCCCCAGTCAGTACCGGTCCACCACAGTGACACATAAGATCAATTTGCTAACAGACTAGTCCATCCTTGGTATAGGTCACGACACTAGTAAAAGGAGGTGGGTACGCATACCTTACCATCTGAGGTACAACCGCAGTTGTCCTCCAATCTTGTCACATATATAATCACCGAGACACAACCGCAGTCATTCTCAATCACATCAGATGTATGAGGCATGACTATAGCCATCCTCCACAACCTGCATTGTGGATGATAAGAATATATCATCAACTTTCTACCCCTACATACTCAACAGTATGTGCTCTGAGTTTCCCTTAGGAATACTCATTTCACCATCTGGCAAGTTTTGACACTCATATGGATCTATGGCACAAGACACTACATGATTAGAGTTTCACTTGAATAGTTATGTCAATTGGGTGAATTAAAGTTGCATCAAACAAGTGGACATACAAACCCTAATTCACTTCTAACAAGCATATAAATATCCCAACTTCAAAAGATATAAAACATGTGAAACATAATTTCTCATCTCATCATTACATGTACTATTCACTTGCCATTCATGAGGCTACATTAGCCATCATACTATCACGAGATATAAATCATTTTCACAATTTCATAGGGTATCAACCCTTATCAACACAAGAGGATTACACCTCATTCCGGGCTCAACCATGCCCAAAGGTCATTAAGACCATCATATGATTCCCTGCAAGATCATCATTAGTTTTTCATGCCTTATAACAAGGCTCAACAACATCACTTACATATAATACATCGGATCAACACAATATTGCATTAATGAGATAAGAGATATCCATAAACAATCATAGAAAGGTTATATTGACATTAAGAACATTCCTTTAATACACTAACATGCAAGGAATCTAGATATGATTAACCCTCATCATATTCATAATGCACATATTTAGCATAAGAAAGTATCAACCATGTGGCTATGCTAGCCATCAATTAACACATTGAGGTTGTGATCATATTAAGGAGGTTATGTGATAAATTGGTTTTCCTTTTTCTTTTATTACCTTGTTCCTTCTCTTGAATTTAACTCAAAACCCTAATTCACCTAAAGATTAATTGATCACTCAAAGAAGGAATCTCGATCCCAAACTTTACCACAATGTGGGGTATGCTATGGTGAAGCTATGGTCCAAATTTCATGTCATTTGGACATTCTTAGCTCCCTCTATGATTTTTACAAGTTTTGGCTAAGGTTCATCTATTATTTGTCACGATATCATTCATTTAACATTAGTTTTCCTTTTTCTCTCCTTGGTCACGCGGCGCTGACATCAGTGATCTGCGGGTCGCCTCTCCCGAGCAACCACGACCATCAGATGGCGCGTCCACGGATCCTGGGCGGATCAGACGGCCACCAAATCGTCATGTACCTCCGTTTGACCTGTGAGGATGTGGCTACAGCCACCTCGCGTAAGGGCGGACCACTCCCCGCCACTTCGCGCCACCTCTTGCCAATCCAATCGAGGCAATGCCTCCACCTCGCCTCCACAAACTCGCTGACCCCTCGCACGACCTCCAAAAACGACCACAACCCATCACACGACTTCACCGGTGAGACCCCTTCTCCAACCACCACTGAGCCCTATTGGGCATTCACTCCTCCCCCGATCTCATGCCTACTTAAACACCCTCATAGCTCCGTCAGAATCCCTTTAGTTCACCCTTGCCTTCAATTCGCCCGAAGCAAGCCCAGATCACTCCACCCTCAAACTCTCCCTCTCAGCCTGTCCGCCGCCGCCGAGCTGCTGGACTAGGCTCCTACCGGCCTAACCCTCCCCAATTGAATACTCCCTGAGCTCCGAGGGACCTCCACCCACCTCAACGGTCCCTCACTTTGAAGCTCCATCGCCTGCTGCTCCCGCTACCCTCTCCCTCCGCCCACGAGCTGTGCAGCTCGTCAGTCTTCTAGCCGAACCGGCGTCTCAGGAGGAGCCACGACCCGAGACTTGGTCGTCCAGCTACGGAAGGACGTCGCGCAGCTAACCTGATTGTCACCCGTGCACGAGGAGAAGCACAACCATCGCACAAGCTCTTCGGAGTTGGACCTGGCAACCTGCGTTGCAGCGCAGAGAAAGAAGAGAGGGACCCCACTTGAGCCTAGTTGGACCAATCACGTGAGTCCACGTCAGTCCAAGTGGACAAACCACAGCTCGCCAAGTAAGCAGTCCAATATCCACCTCAATCCTTTGCAATATATGCAAGTGTGATCTTGGTCGTTGGATCTGATCATCCAACGGTCCACACTTTTTTCTAGTTTCGATTATTAACTCGAAAATCCAATTTAGGACCTAATCTTGAGAAATTCGTTAAAAATAGTAGGAGTGTCAGAAAAATACGAATGAATACTCCATTTTGATCAGAAAAATGCTAGGATCATGAATTCGGCATCTTTGGACCCTAAATCTGACCCGAATAATTACTCATGTTTATTTTGTCTATATCTTGTTTAATTATTTGGAAAAATACTCGAACCTGTTTAAATCACCAAAAACCTGTGATCATCATCCTTTTGCATCCATATCATCATGGAATGATCAGATCCTTTTATTATGACTCAATTATCAATAAAATCTATTTATCACTCCCTTCCCTATCTTGACCTACCAAAATGTGCATAATTAATTAACATGATCTATAGACCATGCTTCTGACTTTATGAACCTAATCTGAGGTGACAATATTAATCTTAGACTCAAATCCATACTCTAAGATTCGTACTCAACTCTCATGACTCCAAAGCTATAAAAAGGGCCTTTTTATATATTATTTAGAATAAGGGTAATTTGAACAATATATCTAATAAATACCAAATCTCCAATAATTTCAGGAAATCAAAGGTACCAGTGAGGAGCATCTCTGGACTCCCCACTTCTGAATAGAAGGTACGCCATTAACTCTCACTTGGACTATAATAATGTATGGTTGCAAAATAGTGTAAGAACTTGGCATATGGTATTGTTTGAAATAGAGTTATATGAGTATCCAACTTTGATGATGTGTGCTTATATATATATATATATATATATATATATATATATATATATATATATATATATATATATATATATTGCAAAACCTAAACATAATATATTTCTGTCCATTATATGGAAAGCGCTAACTCTTTGGCAGTGTGCTTGGAAGTGACCTAACTCATTGGTAGTGGTCACATTGTACATATGACCTAACTCTTTGGTAGTGGTCAGACCTAACTCTTTGGCAGTGGTCACAATGTACATATGATCTAACTCTTTGGTAGTGATCATAAAGGCCTTGAGATATAATGGAAAATATGCTTAAAAGATATTTGTGCTTTGTTGTAAATAAACTTTCTTTCGGTTTGAGCATGATTTTCTTTACCATATTGCTTATTACTGCCAAGTTACTTTTAATGTTATTGCCAAGATATAATGAGAGCTAAATTAATATGACGTGGAGGTGTACTCAGTGCAATATATTTATATATTGTGCTGACGCGTACCAATTGCATATGTTTTATAGGTACATTCTTCTTATGATGCTTACGATGAAAGGAAGATGATGTTGCTACTCTATATGCTGGCTCACAAAAATCAGATCAATCATGGGGATGCTAAAGCTAAATGGGACTCTTAGATTATGTTTCTTTTCTTATGTAATTAGTTTCTCATGTATTAAGTTTCTTCGGTAGCACTCCTATGCCTTCGGGCCCCTATGTAATGAACAATTTGGTTTATTATTGGAAGCTTTTTATTCGGTGCATTTATATATTCATGTGTTTGATACACTCAGGGACGAGAAACTTTAACTCTATTGTACGCCTTATGTTGGCGCTTGAGGTGTATAGTGGAGTTAGGTTGTTAACCCATGACAGATGGTATCAGAGCAGACACATGAATCAATATAGATGTATCAAATAATTAGTAACCTTACCTAGACCTAGGGTAACCCACATTTAGCAGTAAATTGTCGAGGTGTCTAGAAGGGTACCTTGCGGAAGGTTCTGACATAATCACTCTCCCCATCCATTTTCACGATGCGAGGGTTCCCGCCGCAAGCTATTTGCCTGGATAATGCAATTATTGTTAAAGTGGGCACCCTTACCTTAGAAAAATCTTTCCTCTCATCTTTTCTCAATTAAGGACTACCCCCAACCAACCTATTTAATGAATAATATACACTATGCTTATCATCTGCTTTCTCTCTCATGACCATGATCAATGATATACTCTCTCTATTATGTGGGTAGATTAGGAGAAATGGGAACAATTAAAAGACATGAAAAATTGGAAAAAAATACATGCCATGATTGCTAAATCTTTATTGGTTGCATTATGATCTATCTCAAATAAATCTCTAAACTATCTTTTATACAAACTTGCAGATGCCTCCAAAAACTAGGTCCAAGAGAACAAGATCTAGTGATGGCTCTGGTGATGAATCTCAATCACGCCCTAGTAAGACCAAGGTTGTAGGCAATTGGGAAGAAGAAAAGAAGGTGATGTTGGAATGCATGCATGCCCTAGACCTAAAAGAAACTTGCAATAGTGCCTCATCCTCTAGGACCAACCATGAAACCACCATTAGTGACTTCCTTAAACTCAAACCTGAAACCTTTCATGGAGAAGACTTAGGTGAAGTCCTAGATAAAGCTGATGCATGGATCCTATCTGTTGAAAATGCCTTTAGAGCCCTTAAGTGTCCTGAGGAAGATAAGGTCACCTTTGCTACCTACCAACTTAGGGGGTCCGCAAAGTTGTGGTGGGAAAACTATTACCATACACAAGCACTTCCAGATGCCCCCATAGGTTGGGAGGAGTTTAAGGGGATCTTTACCAACCGTTTCATGCCCATATATGCTAGGAAGGAGAAGAAGAAACAGTTCAATAACCTAACCCAAGGAAACCTATTTGTTGCTGACTATGTTAGGGCCTTTAGACTCCTAGAGCGTCATGCTCGCAACCTGGATGAAGATGAAAAGATTGAACATTTCATAGATGGCCTTAACCAAGAAATCAAAATTCACCTTTGCACCTCCACCCATCCTACCTTTGAAGCTACCATCAACAATGTCCTTACCCAAGAAAGAACCTTAGGGAAGAGCAAAACACCAAGCTTGGGATACCTAGGTCTAACTGATGCATCCATCACCAAGGGCAAGGAGAAGGAGAATGATAAGAAGAAGCCTAACAGCCATGGCATGGGAAGAGGAGGACGAAATCACCATCGAGGTCAATCACACTGAGGAGGACCAAACAGGGGAGGTCGAGGCCAAGGTGGACCATACAAGAATTCCAAATGCAAAATTTGTGGTGGGTTTCATCCTGGAAAATGCAAGTTTGAAAAGCCAATCTGTTTCTATTGCAAGAAGGAGGGACACATGAAGTTCAATTGCCCAATTCTGGTCAAGGGGGCACCTCAAAACCGTCCTGCCCCATTACCTCAGCCTGGAGCCCCACCTGCTCAGCCAGCTGTCCCTATAGCTCAGGATCAGCCAGAACATCGTCAGGGCCGAGTCTTTGCAATTGATGCAGAGGAAGCTAAAGCCAATGACAACTATCTGATTGATGGTAATAATGTTAATAATTCTTTATTGTGATAAATCTTTGAAAACCATGATCTCATATAAAAATCATAATGTAGGTATGATATGTCTCCAAGATCATCATGTTGTGTCCCTATTCGATTCAGGATCAACACATACCTTCATATCTAGAAATCTTGCTTCCATGCTCAAGTTAGAGATCAATGATCTAGGTTATATCTTGGATGTGACAACTCCCAGTGGCAAAATATATACTTCTCTTCGGAAAACCAAAACCTTGCCTTTTTCTTTTGGTGGCCATAAATTTCAATCTGCTTTCATTCTCCTTGATATGGAAGATTTTGATCTAATTTTGGGTATGGACTCGCTCTTTTCCAACTTTGTTATGCTTGATTGTCGAGGCAAGAAAGTAGTCTTTTGTGCACCCAACTCTAAACCTTTGACTATTTCCGGGAGAAAAGAAAGAAACTGAAATATGATTATTTCTTCTCTTAAAGCCGAAACTTTGATAGCCAAAGGATGTAGAGCCTATCTTGTTGTTGTATCCATGCCCGATCCTAAGGTGAGACCTATAGAGAGATTGGATGTGGTGAGAGATTACCCAGACGTTTTTCTTGAGGAGCTTCTAGGGCTGCCTCCAGATCGTGAGATTGAGTTCTCAATTGAGTTAGCACTGGGCACCGCACCAGTCTCTAAGGCACCTTATAGGATGGCACCTGTCGAGCTTGCAGAGCTCAAGAAACAACTAGAGGAACTTCTTGATAAAGGCTTCATCCATCCTAGTACTTCTCCTTGGGGTGCTCCTGTCCTTTTCGTTAAAAAGAAAGATGGGTCAATGCGAATGTGTATTGATTATCTCATGATCAACCAAGCCACCATTAAAAATAAATATCCCCTCCCAAGAATTGATGACTTGTTTGACCAGCTTCGTACTGCCACTGTGTTCTCCAAGATTGACCTTAGATCAGGTGATCATCAATTACGAGTAAAAGATTGTGATATTCCAAAGACAGCTTTCAGAACTTGATATGGACATTATGAATTCGTGGTGATGCCATTTGGCTTGACTAATGCTCCTGGAGTGTTTATGAATCTGATGAATACCATTTTCCAGCCATTCCTTGACAACTTTGTTGTGGTATTCATTGATGATATTCTCGTATATTCAAATTTTGTTGATCAACATCGTGAACACCTCCAGAAAGTCCTTGATGTTTTGAGAGCCCAAAAATTGTATGCTAAATTATCTAAATGTGAGTTTTGGATTGACCAAGTCATGTTTCTTGGCCATGTCATTTCGGGTGGGAAAATTTCTGTTGACCCTGCCAAAGTTCTAGCTGTCCTTGATTGGAAAGCCCCCACCAATGCTTCTGAAATTCGTAGCTTCCTTGGCCTAGCCGGATATTACCGTCGTTTCATCCTTAATTTCAGTAAAATAGCCAACCCATGACTAAACTTACCAGAAAATATGTCAAATTCGTTTGGACTCCTGAGTGTGAAGCTAGTTTCCATGAATTGAAATCTCTCTTGACTTCTGCTCCTATTTTGACCCTACCCTGTGGGAATGATGGCTTTGTAATATACTCTGATGCTTCTAAAATGGGTTTGGGCTGTGTCCTCATGCAATATGGAAAAGTTGTTGCCTATGCCTCTAGACAATTGAAACCTAATGAGGTCAATTACCCAACTCACGATTTGGAATTAGCTGCCATTGTCTATGCTCTCAAAATCTGGAGACATTATTTGTATGGTGCTACTTTTGATATATTCACAGACCACAAAAGTCTCAAATACCTCTTGACTCAGAAGGACCTCAATCTTCGACAGAGGAGATGGTTGGAGTATCTCAAAAATTATGACTTCACTATTGCATATCATCCAGGCAAAGCCAATGTTGTAGCTGATGCTCTTAGTCGTAAGAAGTCGATTTGTGCATCAATGCATCTGGAACCTTCATCTTTTGGGTCATCTCAAGCAGAATCTAGCTCTATTATTTTGGCGAATATCAATATTATTCCTAGTCTTCTTTCTAAACTCCTGATATCTCAAAAGAACAGCCCTAGCTTGGAGGAGATGACAGCTCTTGTGGCAAAGCCCCAGACACATCTATCTGTTGGTATGGACGGTGGACTAAGGTACAAGCATAGGATGTGGGTACCTGAAGAGTCAGAGATTAAGAAGCGTATCCTGCAAGAAGCACATGGGTCTAAGTATTCCATACATCCTGGATCTACTAAGATGTATAAGGACTTGCAGAGACACTTTTGGTGGAGGGGTATGAAGAACGATATCGCTGAGTTTATCTCTAAGTGTCTCACTTGCCAGCAGATTATGGCCGAGCACCAACGTCCCTGTGGTCTACTGCAACCCTTACCGATTCCTGAATGGAAATGGGAAAACATCACCATGGATTTCATGGTGGGACTACCCAGGACCAGGAAGGGCATGATGCGGTTTGGGTCATAGTAGACCGGTTGACCAAGTCTGCACATTTCTTACCTATGAAGACTACGGCCAAGGTTCCTGAGCTTGTTGAGTTGTATATAAAGGAGATTGTACGGCTGCATGGAGTACCAGTTTCTATCATTTTAGATCGAGATCCAAAGTTCACATCACATTTATGGAAGCAAGTGCAGAATGAGCTGGGTACACAGTTGAATTTCAGCACAGCATATCATCCCCAAACAGATGGCCAGTCAGAATGCACTATCCAAATCCTGGAGGATCTTCTCAGAGCATGTGTTTTAGATTGGGGAGGATCTTGGGATTACTACCTTCCATTAGCAGAGTTTGCTTACAACAATAGCTATCAATCTAGTATTGATATGCCACCCTATGAAGCTCTCTATGGTAGGCCATGTAGATCCCCTCTTCATTGGGATGAAGTCAGTGAAAGGAAGATGCTAAAGTCTGAGGAGTTACAATTATATGATGATAAGGTGTCCTTGATCAAGCAGAGGTTGAAACGGGCCCAGGATCGTCAGAATTCGTATGCAGATGCACACAGGTCTGACAGACAGTTTAATGATGGTGACTATGTATTTTTGAAAATCAGACCTATCTGTGCCATAGCGAAGAACAAGGGGAAGCTTAGTCTGAGATATGTGGGTCCTTTTGAAGTTCTGGAGTGCATTGGTGAATGTGCTTATAGGCTTGCTCTTCCTCCGCAGTACAGCATGATGCACAATGTCTTTCATGTATCCAACTTGAAGCAGTATGTGAAGGATGATAGTCATGTGTTGAATCATGAGTCGCTTGAGTTGCGGGAGAATCTCTCTTATCCAGAACAACCTACAAAGATTCTCGACTCTAGGGTCAAGGAGCTCAGGAACAAGCAGATCCCGATGGTGAAGGTACAGTGGAACCATCACGGTGCATAAGATGCTACCTGGGAGCTACGAGCAGATATGGAGCAACGTTTTCCTCACCTCTTTCAACCAGTTTAATTTTGAGGACAAAATTTCTTTTAAGGTTAGTAGGATGTGATAAAGTGGTTTTCCTTTTTCTTCTATTACCTTGTTCCTTCTCTTGAATTTAACTCAAAACCCTAATTCACCTAAAGATTAATTGATCACTCAAAGATAGGAATCTCGATCCCAAACTTTACCACAATGTGGGGTATGCTATTGTGAAGCTATGGTCCAAGTTTCATGTCATTTGGACATTCCTAGCTCCCTCTATGGTTTTTACAAGTTTTGGCTAAGGTTCATCTATTATTTGTCACGATATCATTCATTTAACCTTAGTTTTCCTTTTTCTCTCCTTGGTCACGCGGCACTAACGTCAGCGATCCGCGGGTCGCCTCTCCTGAGCAACTGTGACCATCAGATGGTGCGTCCACAGATCCTGGGCAGATCGGACGGCCACCAAATCATCCCCTACCTCTGTTTGACCCACGAGGACGTGGCTACAGCCACCTCACGCAAGGGCGGACCACTCCCCACCACTTCGCGCCACCTCGTGCCAATCCAATCGAGGCAACGCCTCCACCTCGCCTCCACGAACCCGCTGACCCCTCGTACGACCTCCAAAAATGACCACAACCCATCACACGACTTCACCGGTGAGACCCCTTCTCCAACCACCGCTGAGCCCAATTGGGTGTTCACTCCTCCCCCGATCTCGTGCCTACTTAAACACCCTCATAGCTCCGCCGGAATCCCTTTAGTTCACCCTTGCCTTCAATTCGCCCGAAGCAAGCCCTGATCACTCCACCCTCAAACTCTCCCTCTCAGCCTGTCCGCCGCCGCCGAGCTGCTGGACTAGGCTCCTATCGGCCTACTCGTCCCCAATTGAATACTCCCTGAGCTCCGAGGGACCTCCACCCACCTCAACGGTCCCTCACTCTGAAGCTCCATCGCCTCCTGCTCCCGCTACCCTCTCCCTCCGCCGTGAGCTGTGCAGCTCGCTGGTCTTCTAGCCGAACCGACGTCTCAGGAGGAGCCACGGCCCGAGACTTGGCCATCCAGCTGTAGAAGGACGTCACGCAGCTAACTTGATCGTCACCCGCGCACGAGGAGAAGAACAACCATCGCACAAGCTCGCCGGAGTTGGACCTGGCAACCTGTGTTACAGCGCAGAGAAAGAAGAGAGGGACCCCACTCGAGCCTAGTTGGACCAATCACACGAGTCCACGTCAGTCCAAGTGGACAAACCACAGCTCGCCAAGTAAGCTGTCCAATATCCACCTCAATCCTTTGCAATATATGCAAGCATGATCTTGGTCGTTGGATTTGATCATCCAACGGTCCACATTTTTTTCTAGTTTCGATTATTAACTCGAAAATCCAATTTAGGACCTAATCTTGAGAAATTCGTTAAAAATAGTAGGAGTGTCAGAAAAATACGAATGAATACTCCATTTTGATAAGAAAAATGCAAGGATCATGAATATGGCATCTTTGGACCCTAAATCTGACCCGAATAATTACTCATGTTTATTTTGTCTATATCTTGTTTAATTCTTTGGAAAAATACTCGAACCTGTTTAAATCACCAAAAACCTATGATCATCATCTTTTTGCATCCATATCTTCATGGAATGATCATATCCTTTTATTATGACTCAATTATTAATAAAATCTATTTATCACTCCCTTCCCTATCTTGACCTACCAAAATGTGCATAATTAATTAACATGATCTATAGACCATGCTTCTGACTTTATGAACCTACTCTGAGGTGACAATAATAATCTTAGACTCAAATCCATACTCTAAGATTCGTACTCAACTCTCTTGACTCCAAATCTATAAAAAGGGCCTTTTTATATATTCTTTAGAATAAGGGCAATTTGAACAATATATCTAATAAATACCAAATCTCCAATAATTTCAGGAAATCAAAGGTACCAGTGAGGAGCATCTCTGGACTCCCCACTTCTGAATAGAAGGTACACCATTAACTCTCACTTGGCCTATAATAATGTATGGTTGTAAAATAGTGTAAGAACTTGGCATATGGTATTGTTTGAAATAGAGTTATATGAGTATCCAACTTTGATGATGTGTGCTTTATATATATATATATATATATATATATATATATATTATATATATATATTGCAAAACCTAAACATAATATATTTCTGTCCATTATATGGAAAGCACTAACTCTTTGGCAGTGTGCTTGGAAGTGACCTAACTCATTGGTAGTGGTCACATTGTACATATGACCTAACTCTTTGGTAGTGGCCAGACCTAACTCTTTGGCAGTGGTCACAATGTACATATGATCTAACTCTTTGGTAGTGATCATAAAGGCCTTGAGATATAATGGAAAATATGCTTAAACGATATTTGTGCTCTGTTGTAAATAAACTTTCTTTCGGTTTGAGCATGATTTTCTTTACCATATTGCTTATTACTGCCAAGTTACTTTTAATGTTATTGCCAAGATATAATGAGAGCTAAATTAATATGACGCGGAGGCGTACTCAGTGCAATATATTTATATATTGTGCTGACGTGTACCAATTGCATATGTTTTATAGGTACATTCTACTTATGATGCTTATGATGAAAGGAAGATGATGTTGCTACTATATATGTTGGATCACAAAAATCAGATTTATCATGGGGATGCTAAAGCTAAATGGGACTCTTAGATTATGTTTCTTTTCTTCTGTAATTAGTTTCTCATGTATTAAGTTTCTTCTGTAGAACTTCTATGACTTCGGGCCCCTATGTAATGAACAATTTGGTTTATGTATGGAAGCTTTTTATTCGGTGCATTTATATATTCATGTGTTTAATCCACTCAGGGACGGGCAACTTTAACTCTATTGTACGCCTTGCGTTGGTGCCTGAGGTGTACAGTGGAGTTAGGTTGTTAACTCGTGACAGGTTATTTCACCATTATGCCATCATATAAGAAGGTTAAACATTAATACTCATCATTATCTATTTGCATTAGAGTTAGGTTCAACAAGATAAATTATATTAATGTTACTAATCAACACTCATACCCAAACCCTAACTCACGGCATCCCCATTAGATCATGGATGCATAAGGTGAAGCATCACCATCACATTCCATAGTATTCTCAAGTATGAACCCACCCATAAATCAAGGTGTAACCATCTCTTTATAGCATACTGGGGTTTCAACAACAATAAGAGAGTACTACATGATTGTATTAGTCATCCAAGGACTATTCATACCCGATTACCATCATTTAGTTACATTAAAGCTAGGTATAACAAGCTATACCTCATTAGGGTACATATCAACACAATATGATTATCATACCTTCTATTCATATGAGTGAATAGGTACGACTACCTTATTAAGGGTAACCCTCCATTTGTTCCATCATCATTCAACCCATATCACCATACCACAATGTCACTCAGAACCATTGGATGTTGAAAAGGTAAGACCGTTGGTTGTTTACATAAGTAAACACCTTGAATGAATCATCTATAATGTTATTGAGTTGTGATCTATAAAAGGAACCATTTAACCCTAGACATCCTTTGATAAACAACAATAAGGGTTCTGTTGAGAGTAGGATAAAACCCACAATCGACGGTTCATTTAAAACAAGCCATCCATTGTCAACAACTAAGCTCCTTAAGTTGATCATATAAAGGAAATCATCTAACTCACATTATTAGGATCAACATATTACATTAGTCATCATTCCATTTTATTGGAGGAATAAACATTAGATCTTGACCATTGGGTCAAGTTCATATGTTAAAGCCATCAATTACAGTATTGGTCCGACCATTGCATCCAGTGACCCAAGAAACCATTGGTATAAGGCTTAATTGATGCTACAACTATATGATTAACTCATCATATGTTTTGAAAACCTGACTCCACCATCCTTAGTGACCATTAAGTCACCATAGGTTGTTATATCAGTACTATATTCATTAATCAACATCAAATATCAAACTAATATCACCATTGATTGATAGCATCATTAGGGTACTTAGTTGTTAATCACTAGGCTTCTAATTATGCCAACACCTGACCTAAAGGGTGAATGCCAGTGACACCCTTGGTCACCACCATCAGTTGTCATTAAGACAACACCATCTATTGTTGCAATGGTACCACAATTGAGTCATGTGTTTATAAAAGAAATCAACTTTAAACCATAAAATTGACCATTGGTTGATAGGTGTTTAGCACCATTGGTTGTCAAACCAACCTGATCCAAGTACTATTATACCTTAGGAATAACGTACACGTGAATACAGGTTCATATAGAATTGAAATCAGACCAGGAAACATTATAAAAATCGAAATCCAAGTTAAGCATAGCTTTTTAGTGCATGGATCATCATTTTCATGCAAGAACATGAGCTAGGAAGCTTATGGTAAGCAATAAACGTGGAGCAAGTTATAAAACTTGCCTCTAATGAGAAGATGAAATCCCAAATAGAAGAAAACTCAAACAGGTAGGGTATAAAATTCAAGTATAAGCTATGAACTTGTCCATCTAGCACCTTTCTTCATCAAATGAGCAAACCTTAAGCATAAGGAGCAAGAAAGGTAGAGTTTTAGAGCTTTAGAGTAATTTCTACCATGGAACTGCAAGATTCCGACCTGGAGAAAGGTAGGAGGAAGGATAACAAAGAAATAAATAGAGGAAAGAAGGGGATGCTTACTCTTTTAGGTCAAGATCACTAGAAAGAAGCCTTTTAAACCATAAAAAGAAGTCAATTGCAACCCTAGATTCTTTTTCCAAGAAGACCCCCTATTTCTTCTTCCTTAGACAGGAAATTCATAGAAGCTTAGAGGGAGAATGAGGTTTGTATAAGGATGGAAGTTGTGGAGATCAAATGGCTCATTTTGGTTCTTAGGTATAAGTATATAAAACTTAAAGATAAGGAAAAATAAAAGTTGAAGTTCTAGTATCTTTCCAAGTGTTCATGGCCTTAAACTATTAAGAATATACAAGAAAACACACAAGAAGCTCCCCCACCATCCATAGAGACATGATTATCCCTCGTTTCTTAAATTTCCAAGCAAAACAAATAATTCATTAGTTGATAGTTACTAAAGGTAGCTCATCCATGAAGGGGTAAACCCTAAAATACCCTTAGAGAAAACACCTTCAAATCAAGGATTAAATAGGTGCCCCATGGCTCAACAAGATCAATAATGATGATATAATATCCAAGGAACATAATGCAAGTGATAAATTGCAAATAAAAACTTTCAATTGGGTAAATTGCAAAAAAGTCCAAAATGTGCGTAAAATTGCATAACTTGCTCAAATAGTGTCCAAATTGGACCAAATTTGGAACTTAAGCTTGGCTTATGATTTCAAAGTATATAACAAGGTTATATTAAGGTTATAATAATTCAATTATGATAATTAAGTTTATTCAACTCATTAAGCAAGTTTAGGGGCCTTACAGTATACACGACTCAAAACTGGCATGTTACGTACTCATGTGGGCCCCACTACTTGAGGGATTTTGGATCTGATACCATTTATAACACCCAAGCCCACTGTCTAAGGCTCTATTAGAGTTTTAGTAATGATGAATGACCCCACAAACCACCACTAGCATTAACTACATGATTTGTGCTCACTCACATGCAAGTCAAGATAAACTTCATGACCGGTCACCCATCCTAGTACCACTTTAAGCTGACATGCTTAACTAGATGGTTCTTTAGTGATGGGATCCCTGAAAAGGAGGTGCACATTTGATGATATGGATAGTATAATCAATCCTTATAATATTATTTTATCTAAAGTCTCAAATCATTGGATGTTATAATCTCCCCTAGTTAGACTCTTGATGTCATCATCAAGGCTGAATTATATGGCCTCATAATCTATATCCATTTGAATACAGACCCAAATGGCCCATGTACACCCAACTCTCCACCACAACTACAGTGTAATGGTGGCTCCATCTACTAAGATATCCCTTTCTAACATGCATGGACTGCATGACTCAGAGACTGACATGTCACTGACTCAAATGGGCCCCACCTACTAGAGGGGTTATGGCTCTGATACCATTTGTAACACCTAGGCCCACATACCAAGGCTCTAACAAGGTTTCAAGAATGACGATTGACCACAAAGACCACCACTAGCCTTAACTATATTTTGTCCTCACTCACGTGCAAACCAAGATAAACCCCCCAACTGGTCACCCGTCCTAGTACTACTCTAGGCTGAGCATGATTAACCACAGAGTTCTTTAGTGATGGGCTCTCTAGAAAGGAGTTTCACCTTAGTGATATGTCTAGTCCAATCATTCCTTTTAAGATCATTTTATCCACGGCCTAAAATCCTGGGAAACCTTGATTTTCAGATATATTAAGCCAAAAATCATAAGGAACGTGTATTGTATTCTATGAAAATGATTATTTTCAACTTATTGATCCTAAGAATTAGATTTCAATGGACTTTAATTATTTTAGTATGTTTGTGATGACATATACATGTTTTCATCTCTAGAATTATTTTTACAAACACTTAGTGAATGTCAATGGTAGACCTAGAGGCACCGGAACCTGAGGTTTGTGATGGCATATACATGTTTTCATCTCTAGAATTATTTTTACAAACTCTTAGTGAATGTCAATGGTAGACCTAGAGGCACCGGAACCTGAGGTTTGCCCTAGTTTCTATAATATTGGATCATGTTATGAGTATGTGATCTAGTTGATGATTTCTTCCAGTTAGATACTTATAAAGTTAAAAGAATAATTCAATCTAGTAACTATCAGTATGCTCATTGTATTCGTTCAAATAGTATGTTTTGTTGATGCTAGTGATTTAGATTATCTTTAGAATTAAGAAAATATAAATAGAAGCTTTAAGTACAATGTTAATCTCAAAATAGTATAGTAGTAAGTTTATGAGTGAAATTAAAGAGTTAACTGGACACCAGATGCCTTGAACATTATAGAATCAATCACAGTGGTATGTGTTGTGTAGGAGGAAACGTCCTTTTGATTGTCATAGTATAGGATGAGGTAGTTGGAGAGTACCATAAAAGCATAAGGGACAGAGCTCATAGAGGACAGCCTCCTTAAAATAGTGTATACCCAACATCAACCAGAGATTTCATTGGTACCCATTTTAGTTTAATTAGTTTTGATATTATTCAATAAGTCAGCCCTTGTGGATTCACTAATGCAGGCTGCTAAGGCAAGTATTTTAACTCTCCATTTGAGTACCCAAGTTTCAAGGAGGAGCCCAATTTTATTTTACTAGATTCTTAGACATCAAGTCCAGACATGAGGTGTCATGCCCGCATCCCACGGTTACCACCAATCATGAGATTAGGGCATGACTATGAGGATTATACTTAATACAAAGTGCACACCCTTTTTTTTATTTCAAACTCTTTGTTTTCTCGCATCCAATCACATAAACAACTTTACAAGAGAATCAAACTTTGATTACTTTAATATGATCTCAACATAAATGATACACATCCATACATTCATTCTCAAGTACATACGACATGAAAATTAGATACATTCTCTCTTATCAAGGAAACAAAGATATGAAACATCATTTACAACTCTCTCACATTTTTATAAGGACCTAGAGTGACAGGGACTGACTAAACTTAACTAATCTCATACTTAACTCATGTGGTAGATCTACTCTGTTGCTTTGACCTTCTTCAATTTCCATGTGATTTCCCTAAAAATTGTGAGTAGAGGGATGAGCCTACTTGCTTAGTGAATGAGTACTTCAAAGAAACAGTCTAAAACACAGATATAATCACAGACGTACTTTTGAGCAACTGATAACAATTATAACAACAGTAAGCTTTAAAGAGTCTAATAATTGACAATCATAAATATGGCAGGATACTCTAGATATCTACAAGAGTGAATCAATATATGAAATGATTGATTGATCATAAAGAGAACTAATAATTCAGAAACATACAAATAATAATTGAATAACTACACACACTTGTTTAACCTCTCATTCATCTTATAATGACATGAACCCACATGAGGTGTACCACAACATGTGAAAGAATCACAACAAGCTACGATCTCACTGTACAAGGCTTAGAAGCATGCCCAGGTTCCGAAGCCTGTCTTGAGTAAGACCCTATCTGCAGCGGACCTCGACACATCTACCTCTCGGCGGATAATGGGAGTAGCCAGATATATCAGACTCCACCTCTCAACCTGGGTACTCAGGTGGTGAGTCAAAGCCCTTAGGCTTATTGTGCATAAGTGGACCTATTGACCACAGATCACTCAACATGTTACACAGGTACCACCGACATCCCCGGTTGGTGTTGGGTACCACACAACTGTAAGGAGTCTTCCCTACTTGTCAAGACCCCCGCACCCTACTAGTGCGCTCCAACTTACCTCGATCTGGACTACCTCCATTCGGGAAGTCATTTCCTCCTCATAGCGCATGCCTCATCCTGTGATGATTCTATAGTGTTCAGGGAATCTACATGTCTAATTCACTCTTTAAATTCACAATTCAATCATCACATCAACATATCTTTGTTTAGCTTTGTAAACTGTTCATTTAATAAACCATCAAATAACATATACCACAATTGAACTGTTAAGCATCACCACATCTCAAGCTAAGAAACATTAAAATCACAATACTTGTTTCACTAAACACCCTATCATTAGGGTTTCATTTACCTCATTCACTTATCACATAACTTGCATAAGGATTGAATACATCAAACATCATTCAATAAGAATTGATCTCAATAGTTCACATATAATCGAATATATATATATATATATGAAACCATGTAATGATCTGAACTAGGGTTTCCACCCTCCTTACTGATATATCAAGCAAACATTATTATCATCGAATGAAATCCAAGATCTAATCTGACATATATGTAATAAGCACACAAATAAACAATCATTTGTATCTAAAGAGATTCAACTAGGCAAACTTCTTTATTCAATTATACAACAATTTCAATCGTAGCTGAAATCCCTAAATTTAGTATATTCATGTAACTCTTACAATTACTTTAAGAATTCTTATTTAGATGGATTGAAATCATTTCTAATGTGATTTCACAATCTGAAATTCATCATAACAGATAAATAATCCATTTCTTATCAACTTGCACAAGCTAGATCAAATAGACCATTTAGGGTTGTACTTGCATACTACTCAATTGAAAATTATTAATGATTTAATTGATTTTCGTGCAATCTAATGTTTAAAGGAAGTACCCACTCACCCTAAGGTGTGAAAACACCTTAAAAACATAGCCCATCTCTGAAGATCTTCAATCCATATCCAAATCCTAGCAAAATCCACAGTTTCTTCTTCCTTTTAACCCTAAACGGGATCTTCTGTTGGTAGAAGATGAGATTAGAGGTTAAACCAAACCACCAAATTGCTGGATCAAGGGTTTCGATCAAGGGAAAGTGAAGAGAATAAGGAATCCACAGTTAAAACTACTTACCAAGTCGAATTTATAGCAACCCCTTTTGATTTCTGATGTTCTTCACATTCTTCCCCAAAAATCACCCTCCAGGTCACCCCCCCCTCATAGAGTAAGATATCTAAAATGATAGGGGATCGAATCGTGGTTCCAACGCACTTAGTTTCACTGAAAACGGATTAGTATTTCTCGAGATAAGGTCGTTTTATGATTGGCTGTTCTCGGCGGCGTCGACCGCGGTCACGGTGTCGACGCATCGTCGGTCGTGGTGTCGACGTAGTGTCGGTCGTAGTTTTCATTATATGCTTACTAAAAATAGCATAACTTACTCATTTTAATTCTGATTTGGTTCATTCTTTTTTTAGATTCGTAATTGAATTCTATGCAATCCTACCATATTATTTTGATAATATCATCAAATAAAAAATCATTTATTAAATATTTCATCCAATGTCATTAATTATCTTCTTGCACACATGTATGGGTCAATGCTATGTTAACCCCAATTTGAATCTTTATAGTATGCTTAAGTCATGATTATGAGTTGCCCAAACAACTATTTAAGGTCACTAAGGTCAATATAAAGCACACCATAGAATATTACTAGCAAAAAAATGATAAGCATTAAGATTATCTTAAATCTCTAAGATTACCAGCAAAGCTAGAAATCGGTCGTAACAATTCTCCCCCTCTAATAAAAATTTTGTCTCAAAATTTCTAAAAGAGGAAAAGATACTTGTTCAACATATCTGATTCTAATTTCCAAGTAACTTTTTCTATACATGATTCCTTTGAAAAACCTTTACTAGGGATATCTCTCTCCTTTTAATTTTTCAAATACCATGGTCTAGAACTTTATTATCAACATTGAATCATTTGTTCATCTTTAAATCACATCTTTTAAAAGATATAAAACGTGTGGAACATAATTTCTCATCTTATGATCACAAGGTACTATTCACTTGCCATTTACGAGACAACACTAGTCATCATACTATCACAAGATATAAATTCTTTTTACAATATCATTGGGTATCAACTCTTACCAACACAAGAGGACTACACCTCATTCAGGGTTCAATCATGCCCAAAGGTCATTAAGACCATCATACTATTCCCTACAAGATCATTATTATCTTTGCATGCCTTATAACAAGGCTAAACAACATCACTTACATATAATACACTGGATCAACACAATATTGCATAATTGAGCTAAAAGATATTCATAAACAATCATAGAAGGGTTATATTGACATTAAGAACATTTCTTTATTTCATCAACATATCAGGAATCTAGATATGATTTACCCTTATCATATTCATAATTCACATGTTTAGCATAAGAAAGCATCAACCATGTGGCTATGATTACCATCAATTAACATATTAATATTAAGATCATATTTAGGAGGTTGTTCCACCATCATTCCATCATATAAGAATGTTAAACATGAATACTCATTTTTATCTATTTGTATTAGAGATTAGGTTCAACAAGATAAATTATATTAATGTTACTAATCAGCACTTATACCCAAACCCTTACTCACAACATCCTCATTAGATCATGGATGCATTAAGTGAAGCATCACCATCACATTCCATACTATTCTCAAGTATGAACCCACACATAAACCAAGGTGTAACCATCGGGTTATAGCATACTAGGGTTTCAACAACAGTAACAAAGTACTCCATGATTGTATTAGTCATTCAAGGACTATTCATACCCAATTACCATCACTTAGTTATACTAAAGCTAGGTATAACAAGCTATACCTCATTAGGGTTGCATATCAATACAATATGGTTATCATCCCTTCTATTCATATGAGTGAATAGGTAAGACTACCTTATTCAGGGTAACCCTTCATTTGTTCCATCATTATTCAACCCATATCACGATACCACAATTGTACAATACTAAGATGGGTTACTGGTATGAATGACTACAACTATCATAAACCTTTAATTAATATATTTCTTGCACATGTACAACTAAAATCATATGTAAAACAAATTTACATCCCTTCATATACCTTCAGCAAATTATGCTTCTAAAAAAATTTCATGTATAACTGAAAGCCATTGTTTTCTTTTATTTCTCACCTCATTCATTACTACTTACTTCTCGTTACTTATCCTTCTCATTTGATCATATAGAACAAACATCCCTAACATTGAAACATACAAGGTAAAAATATATTATTCATCATTCTTGATATCACTACAAGAATTTATTTCATATCACACTTTACTCATGGTGTATCATGCATTTTGTTTCAAACACACTTGTTACATTTAAAAATTATTTCTTATCCTTTGCTCTGAATCATTTTCATATTGTTTATATACCTTTCATATTAGCTACCTTTAAACCCCAGATTACTATCAGTGCTAGTTTACTTCTCATAGTGTAAATCTCATGATCTTATTTTGTAGAGATGCTAGTCTTCAAGGTCAAATCGTAGTGACATCCCTTGAACTACTACAACTTTAAACATTCTAGGGTTTGGTCCTTATCAGTAGCATGAAGTTATTGTGATGTGACTTTACTCCCTTAATTTGAAATTCAAACTTTGGATCTCACAAGTTTTATTAAAGTCTTCCTTATCTTATCAATTGAATTTCCTTTCTCTTACTTGGCCATTCAGATATATTACATTCTCAATTTACCCTTCTAGGGTTTCATCATCATATTGTGTGTCATTATTACAT
Source organism: Alisma plantago-aquatica (assembly GCA_963693085.1). Lineage (NCBI taxonomy): Eukaryota > Viridiplantae > Streptophyta > Magnoliopsida > Alismatales > Alismataceae > Alisma > Alisma plantago-aquatica. The sequence continues at coordinate 494,844,122 of OY856415.1, forward strand.
TCACTAGATGTCTCTACCATGGTGGTTATGCATCAAGTATGATTCATTTTCTTATTACTTCATTTCCACATTGCTCTCATTAAGTAATATATGAAAGAGAAGATGATTCTACGATGTAGAATTCTTATCTTCAAACATTCCCTTAATACATTTCTCGTATGTAGGTTTAATTGGTTATCAATAAGGATACTTGGCTAATTAGCACTTTCTTGAATCTCGCAACCTCTTTTTTTATAATTTATATTATTCCATCTTGTTTCAAACCCTTCCTTACCTTTCATAATCCTCTTACCACATACTACTCTTCCACCTGTCATCTTTAACTTCTAGTTTTCTCTTATGATCATGTTGCTTATTTTATGTGTATGATCATGTATACCATGTTGCATATATTTCTTTTTATCCTTCTACTAATTTGAAGTTGAAATTCTAAATCAATAATCTATCTACTATTTCACCTCATGATTAATACATTTTATATCCTTCATTTTAAATCAAATGGCTCATGCATGGGTCAAACATTATCTCTTTCAATCATGTTTTTCACTTATGAATATAGTCTACCTTTGTAAGACTTATTCATTTGTTAAGTTACACTTTTGTTCTTATTTTGGAATCTAGTTTGTTGTTCTATAGAGACTTAGAGTCCAAAGGTAGTAAGGATGCATGTATTAAACTTCATAATAAAGGTACACATTCCATGCTCTCAATTATATCATAATCGTCATTCCTTAATCAAGCTCAATATTTCCAACATTTCTCTTTGTTTCAACTAAGTTTCTTATCCTAGTTTTATGATTTACATGCTCATCTAGTTCTCTTCACTTTAACTCTTTTGAAGACTCTTCACTTCTATGTACTTATCATATACTTAACTCTTTTCTTCTATTTTTCCTTTGCTTTGGAGTACATAAAAACATTGTACTTGGTTATATAATCCATTCCTCGTGATTGATTCTTACTATCTTGGCCTCTTACATACTTTTCTCATATTTTTTCCATATTTCATATTTAGAGTTCATATAATACTAATAATTAAACTTAATCTAAATCTTATGTCGTGTTCCTTTATTCCCAATTAAGGGTTTCTCATATGAGGCCCCAAAGTTGGATCTGAGATATCAGTTCCAACTGATTCTTAGCTATTCTAATCTTTCCCATATGTTTCAACATCTTAGTGTATGTACATTCTCACTAAGATGTGGGTCTAATTTATCCAGAGTCTACTCTTATTTTATTTTCAATAAGAGTCATTAGATCCCAGTAACGCACCCTGCCAGTCGGACCAGGCTAAACCTGCAGTCCTGAAGCCAAGAGCTACTCAGGATTAACTAACTCCTATTAATCTCAAACATGTGGAAAGACTATCCACTTAGGGCAAACTCATTTAAACATAACTTCTGGTCTACTTGATACAAAGAACATACATGATAACTGAATCACTTCATGATACACAACAATATAAAAGAACCATATATATTTACAAACTAATAATATGAATTCATACATATAAGAGCATTTCTATTTATCTACAATCAAAGAAGAAATATAAAGAAAGAGTTGTATCACATTCTATGTTTAATCTCTTACTACTTCATTACTTTTTAGTCTCCTAACCCTAAAATTTCTAGGGTTTCTCTCTATTCCATCCTTCCTCTGCATACCTGGCTAGGGCATCCAGAGAAGAATAGACAAAGTAGCTTGATAGTGGTCAATCTAAGTATCCAGATACCGTGCCAGGGTATCTAAATACTCAGATCTCCCAGAGCTAAAGACAAATCACCACCTATATGCAACACTTATAACTCTAACTTTCTATCATAATGGTCCCTGACGACTCAGCCTAAGCTCTGATACCAAAACTGTTATCACGCCTGCATCTCATGATTACCACCAATCACGAGATTAGGGCATGACTATGAGGATTATACTCAATACAAAGTGCACTCTCTTTTTATTCATTTCAAACGCTTTGTTTTCTCGTATCCAATCACATAAACAACTTTACAAGAGAATCAAACTTTGATTACTTTAATATGATCTCAACATAAATGATACACATCCATACATTCATTCTCAGGTACATACGACATGACAATCAGATACATTCTCTCTTATCAAGGATGTTGGCTAAATTGGACATTAGTATAATCCCTTTGTTTTTATGATGACAAACATTTCATTCTTGTCGATCTAACGTGCTACTTGAGTGTTGTAGGAATAAGATGGATGACACATATTTGGAAGATCTATATGCTAAATAGCTTTAATCTCATGAATGTAATCAATTGTAAAACTTGTACAAATATATAATGTACAAGTACTTAGACATCATGTAAATCAAGCGTTAGATCTTCCCTAGCCAATCACTACACTTAGATAGGTCACCCCCTTCAATAGTGTCACATATGCACACTCATACATACACTTAGCACTTCAGTTAAAACATTGAAACAGTGTCAATCTCGGTCGATAAAATCCTCGACTGAGACACTCTCAGTCGACAAACTCCTCGACCAAGAAAGACCCAAGTAGTCGTTAGACACAGCAGACAAGTTAGTTGGCAGTTGAAGATGAACGTGGTATACACTTGCTCCAGACAGTCTTTCGGTCGACAAGTCCTCGACCGAGAAGGACTCTCGGTCGACAACTCTTCGACCGAGATGTGTTCTGTCTGCAACTTTTAGAATTAATTAACTAGTCATTGCTAAGGCAACTAAAGTGTACCTAACGACTAGTTAAGCACTTAGAACCCCCTAGAAAGTGTCTAGAATGTCCTTAAGCACTTGTAGGTCATTCCTATAAATAGGACATGCCTTAGGACACCTAAATATACCAATCTACACTTGTGCAATACTTGAGTTTACACTTGCAATTGGCAATCTGTTTGAGCAATTGAGCAACACTAGCATTGGTCATTCATTCCCTTGCTCCTAATTCGTGTCCAATACGCTAGCATATCCTATCCACCAAACCTACACTTCAATATTCATTGGTTAGGAGATCTATACGCTTGATATAGGCAAATCAAGCCTTGTGCTTCAAAGTGGTAATTGTAATTTCCATTTCCTTTCTTGTTCACTCTTATTGCTTGTACTCTCCTTGCTACTCCTAGGGTTGGAGGTTGCGGATAGGAGAGGGTTTTAATCTTCTTGGTGAAAAAGGAGGCTTTGGACTACTTCTAGAAGGTTGTTGCAACGGGGGGCTACTTCAAGAGGAAGGCTACTTCAAGGGGGGTCTTGAAGTTACTTCAAGAAGGTTGCTTCAAAGTTGGTGCAACTACTTCAAGGTGAAGGTTGTCCAAAGGGTGTAGAAAGTATTGTAATTTTATGTAAATTCCTTGAGAGGTAATAAAATTTAATACTTTCAAAATCCTGGTTGGGTAAGCAACCGGGTAGTGGATTGACTGCCTTAGTATTTGCTAAGGTTGGAACCACTCTAAACACCTTGTCTCCTTCTTATTTCTTCAATTGTGGTTGTTTGAGTTAAATTATATTAAAAATATCATAAAACCCTATTCACCCCCCCCCTCTAGTGGTTTTTCAATTGGTATCAGAGCAGGCTTCAAGGAGCTCTAATCGAGTCTTGAAGAATGAAGGGTGGTGGTGCCTACAACCGCAAGCAAAGGAAAAGCATGAACAAATCTTCAACAAGTTGCAATTGGTGCTTAGGAACAAGCCACACAACACCTAGCTGTCCATGGAGATCAAAGAAGGAAGATGAGCATAAAGATTGCCTCATTGCTACAACAAGTGAAGAATAAGAAGAAGAGGTAAGCCTTTTTTATTTACCTAAAGAAGATTTAATTTTTAGTCTTCAAGAAACACATGAAAAATATATTGAGTGCAAGAAGAAATTGAAGAAATCAAATAAAGTAAATGATGAGTTAAATGCCAAACTTCTTGCTCTCACTTCTGAAAATGAAGATCTCAAAAAGGCTATTGAAGATCATAATGTTAAGCTAAAATCAATAGAAGCAGATTGCAATCGTCTATCCCTAGAAAAGATAAATTTGCAAACTCAAGTAAATGATCTTCAAAAACAACTTGTTTTATGTACACATCTAGATTATGATACCATTGTGAAAGAAAGAGATTCCTTATTATATAATCTAGATCAAGCTAATCTAGACATCAATAAGAGAATGGATGAGATTGTCAAGTTGCAACAAAAGATTAGTAGTTTGAATAACAATGATACCCTTGATAAAAATTTAATAATTCTTATCCTCATATTGGAAGGACAGGACTAGGTTATAATCCTAAAGGAAAATCTTATCAAAAACCTAGTTGGAGAAAGACACATTCACTAGAAAATCAATCTATGTATGTACCTAAAGGCCAATATACACATGTACCCAAGAACAACCTAGAACAAAATCATAGAAAGAGATATGAGGTTGATTCCATATGTTGTCATTATTATTTGTGTCTTGGACATTACTCTTTCTCATGTCCATACAAGAAAAAGGATGTTGAGTTAGTATGGGTTCCAAAACCCCCAAACTAAATGAATAAATTAAGTTGAGATATGACCAAAGACCCTAAGTTGTATATCTCTCTATCTATCTCAACTTAACATGATAGGACACCAAGTTAATCCAAGAAATTAAAATTTCTAAATATACTGACTTGTTTTAGTTTGGACTCTCAAACTATAGAAAATTGTATATGATTAGTTGAGATTTAACCTAAATGTTACTTTGATATCCAAATGTTTCATCTCAGCTAAACTAAGTTTTCAAAATACATAATTGAACAGTCTATGTCTTTCTTAAGAACAATTACTGAAAACAGTACTGAAACAGTACAGAAACTATCTCGGTCGAGAAACTATTCGACCAAGAGACTTGTCGGTCGAGCAATAGTCGACCGAGCAGGTTACTATTTTCAAATCTGCAACAAAAATGTTGAACCTGCTTTCAATTAATCTAATATGCTATTAATGATTAACTTAACTTGCAAATCATGAAGACCATCGTTGAAACAAGACATATTAATCTTTTTGAATTTAAGAATAACATATTGGATAAGAAGTCTTTAAACATATTGCAAACATGTTATATAAATCTTATTCCTTGATTAAGAAAGTTTATTAAACATGTTCATTTACATAATTTGTCTTAAAATTGAAAACTTATAAACCATGAATAAGATTCTTTTGGATTATCATCAAATTGGTTTGCAACTGAACCATGTTAGTTTAATCAAGGAAATTACTGTTTTATCATAATCCCCATGGTTTGTCCTAAATATCTCTTGGTATATTCATACAAGAACCATGTGTATTGAAATTTAGTTTGAATCATTGCATTTCATGAAACTATCATTATATTGTGGGCATAGCTTGTAATAAAATAATGATAGTGCTATGACAAGCCAAATAGTGTATCTTAGAACAAAAATATTAATGTTTTATCTAGTTGCTTGTTCTAAGAAATCCGAAGCACAATCTTGACTTTAAGATATCAATCTTGCTTTCAAAGATACATGCTTCTAAAGAATACTATGATTAAACTAAGGAATTAAAATTCATACATCCATAGAAAAACGTCTTCATAACAGTTCACCTAATATGCTTCAAATTGATTTTTATTTAATCAAGCTACCTGCAGAAATTATACTTCAAAAATGAATGTTCAAATATGAAATCTGCAGAATTTGCCTCTTGGTTGAAATTTAATTTGACCAAGGGGCACCATGGTCGAAGTCAAGGTCGACCTAAATAAGCTTGACAAAATGCTTATCTGTATATCTTTTTACTATACTCAATCTTAGTATCTTGATTCAAAATGTGATTTTGATAAAAGGGTACAAATTTTTGCAAATGATTGAGAATTAAATTGTGGCTAAATTTTCTATTAATTGGTGTGCATTAATTCCTTGATTTTAATTGAATATCTCTTTAAGGGGGAGCAAAAGAATAAAATCAAGAGGGGAAAATAAAAAGTCATACTAAACGTTTATCGTGGATATCTTTTTGAAATGACAAAGGGGGAGAAATAATATAAAATAAAAAACATAAAATTAAAATGAGTTTCACTTGCAAAACAAGAATGTCTACAAAAGGTAAATTTCAGGTATGAAACTCACATGATTTATATTTCCTTATTTTATATTTAGGAAATGTTTGTCATCTTCAAAAACGGGGAGTTTGTTGGCTAAATTGGACATTAGTATAATCCCTTTGTTTTGATGATGACAAACATTTCATTCTTGTCGATCTAACGTGATACTTGAGCGTTGCAGGAATAAGGTGGATGACAAATATTTGGAAGATCTATATGCTAAATAGCTTTAATCTCATGAATGTAATAAATTGTAAAACTTGTACAAATATATAATGTACAAGTACTTAGACATCATGTAAATCAAGCGTTAGATCTTCCCTAGCCAATCACTATACTTAGATAGGTCATCCCCTTCAATAGTGTCACATATGCACACTCATACATACACTTAGCACTTCAGTTAAAACATTGAAACGGGGTCAATCTCTGTCGACAAAATCCTCGACCGAGACACTCTCGGTCGAAAAACTCCTCGACCGAGAAAGACCCAAGTAGCCGTTAGACACAGCAGACAAGGTAGTTGGCAGTTGAAGATGAACGTTATATACACTTGCTCCAGACAGTCTTTCGGTTGACAAGTCCTCGACCGAGAAGGACTCTCGGTCGACAATTCTTCGACCGAGATGTGTTCTGTCTGCAACTTTCAGAATTAATTAACTAGCAGTTGCTAAAGCAACTAAAGTGTACCTAACATCTAGTTAAGCACTTCGAACCCCCTAGAAAGTGTCTAGAACGTCCTTAAGCACTTGTAGGTCATTCCTATAAATAAGACATGCCTTAGGACACCTAAATATACCAATCTACACTTGTGCAATACTTGAGTTTACACTTGCAATTGGCAATTTGTTTGAGCAATTGAGCAACGCTAGCATTGGCCATTCATTCCCTTGCTCCTAATTCGTGTCCTGTAGGCTAGCATCTCATATCCACCAAACCTACACTTCAATATTCATTGGTTAGGAGATCTATACGCTTGATATAGGCAAATCAAGCCTTGTGCTTCAAAGTGGTAATTGTAATTTCCATTTCCTTTCTTGTTCACTCTTATTACTTATACTCTCCTTGCTACTCCTAGGGTTGGAGGCTGCAGATAGGAGAGGGTTTTAATCTTCTTGGTGAAGAAGGAGGCTTTGGACTACTTCTAGAAGGTTGTTGCAATGGGAGGCTACTTCAAGAGGAAGGCTACTTCAAGGGGGAGCTTGAAGTTACTTCAAGAAGGCTGCTTCAAAGTTGGTGCAACTACTTCAAGGTGAAGGTTGTCCAAAGGGGGGTATAAAGTATTGTAATTTTATGTAAATTCCTTGAGAGGTAATAAAATGTAATACTTTCAAAGTCCCGGTTTGGTAAGCAACCGGGTAGTGAATTGACTGCCTTAGTATTTGCTAAGGTTGGACCACTGTAAACACCTTGTCTCCTTCTTATTATTTCAATTGTGGTTGTTTGAGTTAAATTATATTAAAAATATCATAAAACCCTATTCACCCCCCTCTAGTGGTTTTTAAAAGGAACTAAAGATACGAAACATCATTTACAACTCTCTCACATCTATACAAGGACCTAGAGTGACAGGGACCGAACTAATCTCATACTTAATTCATGTGGTAGATCTACTCTGATGCTTTGACCTTCTTCAATGTCCATGTGATTTCCCTAAAAATTGTGAGTAGAGGTGTGATCCTACTCGCTCATTGAATGAGCTCTTCAAAGAAATAGTGTAAAGCACTGATATAATTACATATATACTTTTGAGCAACTAATATCAATTATAACAGCAGTAAGCTTTAAAGAGTCTAATAATTGACAATCATAAATATGGCAGGATACTCTAGATAACTACAAGAGTGAATCAATATATGAAATGCTTGATTGATCATAAAGAGAACTAATAATTCCAGAACATATAAAGAATAATTGAATAACTGCACACACTTGTTTAACCTCTCATTCATCTTATTATGCCCTGAACCCACATGAGGTGTACCACAACATGTGAAAGAATCACAGCAAGCTATGATCTCATTGTACAAAGCTTAGAAGCATGCACGGGTTTCTAAGCCTATATCTTGAGTAAGACCTCGTCTACAGTGGGCCTCATCACGCCTGCCTCTCGGCAGATAATGGGAGCAGCCGGATATATCAGACTCCACCTCTCAACCTGGGTACTCAGGTGGTGAGTCAAATCCCTCAGGCTTATTGTGCATTAGTGGACCTACTGTCCACAGATCACTCAACATGTTACACCGGTACCACTGGCATCCCCAGTTGGTGTTGGGTACCACACAACTATAAGAAGTTTGACCTACCGGTCAAGACCCCCGCACCCTACTGGTGTGCTCCAACTTACCTCGATCTGGACTACCTTCAGTCGGGAAGCCATTTCCTCCTCACAACGAAGGCCTCATCCTGTGAGGATTCTACAGTGTTCAGGGAATCTACATGTCTAATTAACTCTTTAAATTCACAATTCAATCATCACATCAACATATCTTTATTCACCTTTGTAAACCAGTCATTTCATAAACCATGTGATAACATATACCACAACTAAACTATTAAGCATCACCGCATCCCAAGCTGAGAAACATTGAAATCACAATACTTATTTCACTAAACACCCTATCATTAGGGTTTCATTTACCTCATTCACTTATCATATAACTCGCATAAGGATTGAATACATCATAACATCATTCAATAAGAATTTCTCTCAACAGTTCACATATAATCGAATATATATATACATATATATTTATATTTATATTTATATTTATATTTATATTTATATTTATATTTGTATTTGTATTTATATTTATATATATATATATATGAAACCCTGTAATGATCTGAACTAGGGTTTCCACCCTCCTTACTGATATATCAAGCAAACATTATTATCATCGAATGAAATCCAAGATCTAATTTGACATATATGTAATAAGTGCACAAATAAACAATCATTTGTATCTAAAGAGATTCAACTAGGCAAACTTCTTTATTCAATTATGCAACAAATTCAGTCATAGCCAAAATCTCTAAATTTGAGTATATTCATGTAACTCTTACAATTACTTTAAGAATTCTTATTTATATGGATTGCAATCATTTCTAATGTGATTTCAGAATCTGAAATTCATCATAACAGATAAATAATACATTTCTTATCAACTTGCACAAGCTAGATCAAATAGACCATTTAGGGTTGTACTTGCATACTAATCAATTGAAAATTATTAATGATTTAACTAATTTTCATGCAATTTACTGTTTAAATGAAGTACCCACTCACCCTAAGGTGTGAAAACACCTTAAAAACGTAGCGCATCTCTAAAGATCTCGAATCCATATCCAAATTCTAGTAAAATATGCGGTTTCTTCTTCCTTTTAACCCTAAACGGGATATGTTGTTGGTAGAAGACGAGATCAAAGGTTAAACAAACCTCCAAATCATTGGATCAAAGGTTTCGATCAAAGGGAAGTGAAGAGAAGAAGGAATCCATGGTTAAAACTACTTACCAAGTCGAATTTATAGCAACCCCTTTTGATTGTTGTTGTTCTTCAAGTTCTTCCCCAAAAATCACCCCAGAAATCACCCTCTAGGTCACCCCTTCACAGAGAAAGATGTCTGGCATGATAGAGGATTGAATCGTGGTTCCAATGTACATTGTTTCATTGAAAATGGATAAGTATTGCTCGAGATAAGATCGTTTTACGATTGGCTATTCTTGGCGGCATCGACCGCGGTCGCGATGTCAACGTTGCGTCGGTCGCAGCGTCGACGCACCGTCGGTCGCAGTTTTCAATATATGCTTACTAAAAATGGCATAACTCACTCATTTTAACTCTGATTTGGTTCATTCTTTTTTTGTTGGATTCGTAATTGAATTCTTTAAAATCCTACAACAAATGAAAAATCATTTATTAATTATTTCCTCCAATGTCATTAACTCTCTTCTTGCACACATGTATGGGTCAATGCTATGTTAACCCCAACTTGAATCTTTATAGTATGTTTAAGTCATGATTATGAGTTACCCGAATAAGTATTTAAGGTCAATAAGGTTAATATAAAGCATAACATAGAATATTACTAGCAAAAACATGATAAGAAGTAAGATTATCTTAAATCTCTTGGATTACCAACAAAGTTAGGAATGGGTCGTAACATGAGGAGCCTCATTGTAGACTAGGGATCTAGTTTAGTAGACCTAGAGTCCTAGTTCTACTGTAACTCTTATATTGTGAGATCGCAGCTTGTTACAATACTTCCACATGTTGTGGTTGTGAGACCCTAACATTGCTTAAATGGATGACATTCTTAGTTATCATAATTGGGTGCTTAAAAACTTAACCAAATCATATGAGATGTTTTAATATCATGTGACAAGTTTAAGTTTCAAATTTGGTCCAATTTGTACATTGTTTGAGCATCTTATGCAATTTTATGTGCATTTTGGACTTCTGCAATCTACCCAATTGAAAGGTTTTCATTGCAATTCGTCACATCAATTATGTTCCTTAGATGTTCTCATCATTATTGAGCTTGCTGATCCATGTGGTGCTCAAATGTACCTTGGTTTGATGGTGATTCTCTTCAATGGTGAATTAGGATTTACCCATCCCCCATGGATGACTCACTGTCAAGTCCAATATATGATGGTCCTACTGTTATGTGAGCAAACAGCAGTCATCAGCTGGTGGTAACAAGTGTGGTGACCCCTAGAAGGCCAGGAGGTTGATGGTTTTGTTCTTTGAACCCATTGAACCGGTGGCTCACTTAAAATGGATGGTTGAACCATGGTTCATGACTTTTTAGGATAACATCAACAAATGATGGTTTGAGAGGGCCAACAACCGATGGTTGGCATGGGAGACCAACAACCAACGGCCTAGCAGTCCTCAATAGCACGGTGGATGATGCAGGGATTTTGAGTCATATTTATAGGCTGATTTCATACTTGTTTTGTGTGTTTATTTGTCATTTTTATGACTATAATAACATGATTCACTTTCAATAGCCTATAAACATTTTATGCATTAAGTTGGTCTTATTCTATCATATTTGTATGATTTATGAAATTTCCTGAATTTGACTTGTGTTTTTCTCTTTGTTTCAGGTACCTACTATTTCAGGACATGTCGATACCATTGACAAGTCTGTCGATACTATCGGCATTGCAACAGCAACCAAGCTGGAGAAGAGCATCCTGGTCGATACCATCGACCTACAGTGTCGATGGTCTCAAAATTAGTCCAGAAAATGAAATAGCATTTTGTCAATACTATCGACACATGGTCGATAGTATCGAGATGTCAACAGGACAGATTCCATTTTTAGAAGCAAGAATGTGTGCCCTAAAGTGTCTATACTATCGACAAACCGTCATAGTATCAACGTCGTCACATCAGAGTTTGTTCAGAATTGTCACGATCGAACAGTTGCAATATTTTGGCAGTCGTAAGTTGTACCTAGACCTAAGGGAGGACGGCCCAGACCGGAGGAGGATGCTCTATTCGGCCGCACAAGTCCTGAAGGAGAGGAGAGCAAAAGCATGGAGTTGAAAGTAATGTTTTGGAGGATTCGAGAGCTATAGACAGACGATTCTACCGTTGGAAGGCTGTAGAATGGGTGTCTCGCACCGAGGATCATCCGACTCGTACCCGTTACAGGGGTTACACGATTTTCTATCTGTTTCCCATACTTTCTTCTTCCTTTCCCATATATTCTGTTAAGATGAACATGCGAGATAATTCCCTTTGATCCTTAGGACCCGGGAGTAGCCCGGGGAATCGTTGTATGATATTTTTGCATGGATTAGTATAATTCTTCTCATTTTTCTTGGATATGTTTTCGTGCGCTCTATCATAATTGCTATGCTTGATCACCATAGTTAATTTCTAATATCTTTAATTGATCTTGACGAAGAATTAGTGGTTGAAAAGGCACGATTAACACATTAACCTATAAATTCCTTAGACAAGGTAATGTACGGTTAATAGCTGATACCCAGAGGATTAATTAATGCACTTAGATCTAGGGTATAAGTTATTACTAGTGTGGAATTGACCTAGAACTAAGTAGTGGATTGCATCGCGAAAATGAGCAATTCTGTCTACAAGCCTCTATCTAGGATAATGGATGAGTTATGTTAGTTGTGTAGAATTGCATGCAGTGAGACCTCGCGGTGAAACCGTAATCCTAAGGATTCCCATTCTCATTTGATTAAACCAATATTTAATCATTGCTCTTTTATTTTCTCTTTATTTTACTTTGTTTTTCAAAATCAATCAACTTGTCCGTCGGTTTAGCCGATCTCAATCAGTTAGTAGTAGTTTCTGAAATTCACGTTCCATGAGTTTGACTCGGGCCTCATAAGGGCTATATTACTTAGATACGTACACTTGCATTTAACGCACAGTTCAAGCGTGTCAAGTTTTTGGTGCCGTTGTCGGGGAACAACGAATTTCAACACTACGAGTGATGTGAGTGGCCACTCTAGGCCACTTTTAACTTCAATTTAATTACCCTTTTTGAACTCAATTGCTTTTCTTTCAGATTTTTATTCATTCTAGCGCAGTACTTACTTGATTTTTCATATTTCAGGTACTAGTGCATGGTGAGGACGTGTAGTACGGACTACATAGAATCATCTGAGATTCAGCCATCGGGTGAAGAAGACGAGTTGATAAATACGCCTCCCAAATACGTTGAACAAGAACTCAAGGCTTTCACAATGGCCGAGGAGCAGACCATTTGAGAGAAGATTAAAGCTTCTTCTTCCTCTGCACATAAGGGGCCAATCAAGAAACAAGCTATCAACATACCTAGTTACAAGATTGATCCAGGGCTTATTCAATTGGTCAAGTCGCGCCCATGGACTTAAAAATGAAGACCTGGTATCTCACATCAGCACCTTTATGGAGAACTGTCATATGGTGAAGGTAGATAGGTTCCCAAAGGAGGCCATTTATCTAAAACTATTCCCATCCTCTTTAGCAAGCAACGCAAGGGAGTGTCTCTATAATCTGGATGATGAATATATCAAATCATGGTATATGATGATTGAGGTGTTCTTTGAAAGGTATTTTCTACCCAAAAAGACAAATGATCTCGTGATGAGGATCCACAACTTCAAATAGAAGGTCAGCGAGACATACTCAGAGACATGGAAACGCTTCAATATCATGTTGCAAAAATGCCCACATCATGGGCTGGATTTAGAAACCCAAGTGAAGATCTTTTATTTTTCCCTTAATGAACATGATAGGAGTAATCTGGACTCAGTGGGAATAGGTTTCTTTCTAAACAAAAAAGGCTCCAAGTGTCGAGAGATTTTAAAGAATATGGCTAAGAAGCAATCTTGGGGTGAAAGAGACGCACCAGAATAGGTCAGAGTTGTAGGGGATGCCAAGGCCATTAAAGAATTAAATGAGTATATGGATTTGATAGCGAAGAGACTTCTAGCAAAAGATGACGATGGGTCTAATGATGAGGCACATGCAAAGTTCATGTGCCAACAACAGGGCTACAGGAACAATGACTATGCGTGGAGGAAAGACAAGAAATTCTCGTGGAAGGATCCATACAATTTTCTGCATGATCCAGATTAGAAGCCACAACCTAGTGCAGAGGACAAAAGTAATGAGTTGCTCAATTTAAGTAATAAAACAAAACCAAGATATGATGAATACATTCGGCAAGCAAATTCAGTCATAGGGGGAATTTATTGACCAATTCGGTCAGACTCTACATAGCCATGGGGCACAGATGAGGACGCTTGAGACGTCCATTGCGCAGATGGCAACTGAAATTGCAAGCTTGAAGAAGCCAGTACAGTAGGGTTTTCCATGGAATACTGATGTTCTAGGAGGGAGCCATCAAGCCAAGTCTATATTGCTAAGGAATGTAAAGAAAATTTTAAAATCTAAAGTTGATGAACCAGACACATCACAGCCAAAAGCTACAGGTGAGGCCGCAGAGGAAGACGAAGTCATAGAAACTGCTGAGGACAGTGTAGAGATTACTATGGAGGAGCCCATTACTGAGAAAGATGCAGAGAAGAGGACACCATATGTGCCGCCACATCAGAGAGCACAGACAGTCCCGATTCCATATCCAAACAGACTTAAAGCAAAGAAGGTGGATCAACAATTTCAGAAGTTCTTGGATAGGTTTAGGAAATTATCTGTCAATATTCCACTACTTGATGCAATTGATCAGATACCTTCTTATGTTAAGTTTCTAAAGGATATTATCACTAATAAGAGGAAGATTCCAAACACATAAGTGGTGGTGCTCAAAGAATAGGTGAGTGCATTCATTCTAGGGACATTGCCACCAAAGAGACAGGATCCAGGGTGCTTCAACATTTCTTGCTACATTGGGAAGGTAAAGTTTGGAGAGGCCCTTTGTGACTCAGGAGCGAGCATCAATTGGATGCCTCTCTCCACCTTCATGAAACTTGGTCTTAAAGAATCCCAGAGGAGAAACATGATGATCCATCTTGCAGATAATTCAGTCGTAAGGCCTTATGGGATTTGCAAGGATGTTCTAGTCAAGGTTGACAGATTTGTTTTTCCGTCATATTTTGTTGTGATGGAGATGCAAGATGAGAAAGGAAATGAGCTACTACTAGGTAGACCCTTCTAGGCTACAGCTGACATGATTCTGGAAATGGGTAGAGGTCAGTTGACCATGGGCATAGATGATGACCGATGTGAAATAGTAATGTCGAATAGCCCAAAGTCATTAAAGGAACAAGGGTAGTGCAATAAAGTCAGACACTTTGATCACAATGTTTCCACTTGTCTAGGGAAACCCTTTCTTGACATGGCGCATGTCATGACCAAGGTGGACTGGGGAACACTTGTCGTGGATATCATGGAGCAAACTAAGGTGGTCCCTCTTGCTAAAGCCGTGGGATATCCAAATGATGAAGATGAAGAATTTTGCTTGTCTATTGAGGATGATGTTGTGGAGATCTCAATGCTAGAATCTTATCCTAAATTGCCTCTTGAAGCTTGATTGTTCAATATTATGGATTAGTGGATGAGGAGCACATTTCTACAGGACTGCTTCAAGTTTTGCCTTGTTACTATTCTAGGCACTTTGAAGATCTGGGACCACTACCGCCCCCATTGCAGCCGCCTTTGGTGAATCTGTCGGATTTGGAGCTAAAGTCGTTGCCCCCTCATTTGAAGTATGCATTCTTAGAAGTGGATGCAAAGGTACTAGTCATTATCTTGACATATCTGAGTGTCGTTGAAGAAGAACAATTGATGGTTGTGTTGAAGAACCACCGTGGTGCTTTCGGGTGGTCAGTTTCAGACATCAAGGGGATCTCCCCTACAGTATGCCAACACAAGATCTGACTTTTTGAAGGAGCTAAGCCTGTAATTCAGCCCCAACGCCGCCTCAACCCTACCATGATGGAGGTCGTCAAGAAGGAGGTGATTAAGTTTCCTTCAGCGGGAATTATCCACGCCATCTCAGACTCTATGTGGGTAAACCCGACAAAGGTAGTCCCTAAAAAGGGGGGAATTATGGTAACTACAAATTTGTTAAAGAGCCAGTCACCACCCAGTTGGTTACCATGTGGCATGTTTGCATAGATTTTTTTGGTGAGCCCAGCGTGCCGCTCTCTATTTATTGATTTTGTATAAGAGTGTACAGGGAAAAGAACTGTACAAGGAAAGGGAAAAAAAGAACTGTACAAAGAAAGAACTATACATGCCAAAAAAGAGACAGATCTAGAAAAGAAAAAGAAAGGCAGACAAAAACTAGATCTTCAGTAAAGAATCAGCCAAAGAATGTTCCCATAGCCAATTAATCTTCTTTCTATGATTGTGGAAAATTCTATTATTCCTTTCCATCCAAAGAGCGTAAAGTATGTTGCACGTGAGGAGCTTCATCTCATTCTTATTGCAGACCAGCAGATCCTTCATACAGCCAGGAATGATAACAGAAGGGAAATAATTTTTGAATGTGTTCCAGAGGTTCTTTGCTACGACACACATAAAGAAGAGATGATCTCTAGTTTTCAACTGATCAAAGCAGAGATTACATCTATAGGTGAGAGTGAAACCAAACTTTTGTCTATTGTCATTAGTAAATAGCCTATTATGAAAGGCTTTCCAAAGAAAAATAGAGATTCTTCTAGGCAGAACAGAATCCCAAACCCAAGCACTCCAATCTGTAGTCAAGAACTTAACTCTAGTGAGATTCCAAAAATCTCTACATTTAAGGCGAACTTTACCGTTGCATAGGATAGAATCATTATTATCATCTGTCGGGGGCTTACAATTATTGAGAATGTCAGAAACCACTTCACCACCTCTGATATCAGGGAAATGCCAACTGTTATCCTTAATACAAGTTGCAGGTTTACAGAATTTCCCTTTCCCCAACCTATGAAATAACTTGTAGTTAACCTTACTGCTCAGGGTAGTTTTATCCGGAAGCTAGGGATCCACCCAGAGAAGAAAGGAGTTGCCATTTCCTACCTTGAATTCCACCAACTCAAGCAGCAAATCCCTATTGTCAAGCAACTTTTTCCAAAGCCAAGAGTCATTGGACTTCTTGTTCACAGACCAAACAGAAATTGAGGCCAGATACTTTTCATGGACCCATTTCACCCAAAGGGAAGCTTTGTTGCTATCAACATCCCAAAGATTTAAGAGAAGGCATGCCTTGATCCATTCTTCGATCTTCCTGAGACCCAGCCCACCTTTTCGCTTAGTTTTGCAAATAGTGTCCCAAGAAATGGTGTGAACTTTTCTCTTATCATCAGAATCACCCCAAATGAAATTTATCATGTGTTTTTCAATATCCTCGATAACCTCTTTAGGCAAGGGGAAGGCAGCAGACCAGAAAATATGATAGGCTGAAAGAGTTGAAATGGCCAATTCAATCCTACCATCCATCGACAAGAGCTTATACTTCCAGGAGATGAGCTTATTTTTTATTTTGTCAACAATAGGTGAGCACATAGCTTTGGTGAGCCTCCCCGAGAATAAAGGCAAGCCTAGATATTTGACAGGGAGATTAACTTTAGGGATATCACTATGTAAATTTCCAGCACCTTTACTCAGGAACAGGTTACTCTTCATAATGTTGATTTTCAGACTTGAGGCTTCACCAAAGATATTCATAATCTTCTCAATAGAGTTCAGGTTGGATTGATCAGCTTTAGAGAAAAGAAGGAGGTCATCCGTGAAGATTATATGAGAGATATTGAAGATTCTCTTATTAGTAGGAGAGGGGGGAACCAGAAGACCTTCATCCACAAAGGAGTTGATAATAGCAGTGAGACCTTGCATAGCTAAAACGAACAAATAAGGCGATAAAGGATCACCCTGTCTCACCCCAACATTAGGTTTAAAAGATCTTGAAGGCATGCCATTTATGAGAACTTGAGATGAGGCAGAAGAGAAACAAACATCAATCCATCTAATCCAGAAATCAGGGAAACCCATCTTGTGCAAACAGAATAAAATATATCTTCTACTGACCGAGTCAAAAGCTTTAGTCAGGTCGGATCTCATACAAAGAAGAGAAGAATTATTATTGTTAAAGTTGCTCAAAATCTCATTAGCAATCAATATAGCATCCCCTATCTTTCTCCCTTTAATAAAAGCAATCTGATTGAGACTTATGATGTCCAGAAGCACATATTTGAGTCTATCAGCCATGATTTTAGTAATGATCTTGTAAACTATGTTGCATAAAGAGATAGGCCTATAATCCTTGATTGTTTGGGGATCTTTAATCTTAGGAATAAGCACAATGAAAGTTCTGTTACATTCCTGTAACAACTTGGCATTAACAAAAAAATTTAGAACAGCTTTGCAGACATCATCGCCAACTACATCCCAGCTATTCTTAAAAAAGAGCACATTAAACCCATTTGGGCCTGGTGCCTTATCATCTTTCATACTCTTCAAGACACCTTCAATTTCTTCTCTTGTTACAAGCCTGCTCATTTCCTTAATATGATCTTTAGAAAGCTTAGGGAAAACCCGTTTATCTTTCCAGATAATGTCATTAATATCAGGCTTGTTGAAAGTACTTTCAAAGTAGTTAGTAATATGTTCTTTTATAATTTCAGGGTCCGAGCAGCTGACATCATTGATCATAATGATATGAATAGCATTATTCATACGCCTAGATTTCATAGAAGCATAAAAAAATTTAGAATTCCTGTCACCAAGCTTCAACCAATCAATTCTAGACTTTTGCTTCTAGAGGTTTTCTTCATCCTCAGCAGCTTTAATAGCTTTTTTTCTAATCAGATTGACATGTGCATGAAGCTCAATATTGCCTTGATCCTGATCAGCAGCTTTTTGAAGTTAGATAGCTTGAGATTCAAGTTTACTTGAAAGCGAGGAAAAATTGCTAACCTTTTCTTTGTTCCAAGTGATCAAGGAAAACTTGGCGGAATGGAGCTTCCTGTACAGTCTGTACATGGGAGGACCTCTGGTATCAATATGCCAAGCCTTCTTAATCGTGTCAGAGTAATCGATTTGGTTAATCCAAGGATTTATGAAATGAAAAGGAGTAGTCAGCTTCTTTCCCATAACAAGATTAATCTTGATAATCTTATGATCACTTGTAATGTTAGATATTGCTTCAGCCCAAATGTTAGGAAAATAGTCAAGAAACCCCAGATTACAGAAGACACGATCGATCTTAGAATAAGTGCTCATCCCTGACTTACTTTTACTATCCCAAGTATAGTAGGGACCCTTTGTGGGGATTTCCAGGAGACCAGTAGTACACATAGCATTATTAAAATCATCCATGCTCATATTAGTCGGCGGTTCTTTACTCAACCTCTCACCAGCAAGTCTAACCACATTAAAGTCTCCAGCTAGACACCAATGAGTGTTAAACATGCTAGACAAAGAGCAAATATCATTCTAGATATGCTTCCTTTCCAAATCGTTATTAGAGCCATAAACAGCAGTAAAGAGAAAGGAGCGATGAACTTTGGAAATGTTACAGTGAATGATTTGGGCCGACTCTTTAAGCTTTTGAATAGTAATACCTTGATCCTTCCAAAGAATGATAATTCTAGTATGAGAGTAGAAACTAGAATTGTCTATATAGTTGTAGGACTGCCAACTAGAGTTAAGAATGGATCTCATATTATTTTTATTAATTATAGACTCCAACAGAATAGTGATATTAGGATTGAGTCTCTCCATCTCAGCCTGAATGTGAGGGATTTTTTTACCAGCTCCCCTCACATTCCAAATCACCATACTTAAAGGCCTATCCATGTGGAAAAGATGGTTCAACCTCCCCTGCATAGTCCTCTAAACCCACTAAGTCCTTGTCCAGAATCGAGAATCTATTTGTTGTGTTGTCAGTATTTTTAGCAGAGGGCGCTACCATTTTTGAATCGCATCTAGGAGGGCTTCGTGATTTCCTTGGTACAATCCATTCATCCATTATCACCACTGGTTTTGGAGAACTGAATTCTGCTTCTTGCATATGTAACAGGGAAATAGGATCAGTCACTTCCAGAATCGGAGCAGCAGCCTGTCTGAATTGATCAACAATTGAGACCTCGGCTAAAGTATGAGCTTGTGCTAGAGATGTTTGAGGAATTTCAGCAGTAGATCTTAAGGTGTCAACTCTAGCAGAGGCATTTTCACTTTGGAAGCGAGATACAGGGATCCATGTGCCTTTGTTCACAATTGTTCTTGTCTGACTAGGAGCAGATATCGAAGCAACAGAGCAAACCTCAGCAGCATGGCCAAAGTTACCGCAACACAGACAGGTTTCCGGCTCCCACTCATACTCGAAGAAGATAGTATCTGTTATTCCATCATCACTCACAATTTCCATCTCTTTTTGAAACGAGAAGCTCGACGGAATCAAGATCTGTAGCCTAGCATATTCAAGCCTTTCATAAGAGAGTGTTAGACTATCCACTCGCATAGGTTTTCCTAGAACAGAACCAATATACGAGAACATCTCTTCATCCCAAAGTTCCAGAGGTAGACCATGGATTTTCAACCAGATCGGAATTTCAGTTAGTTTCAACATCTCTAATAGATCACCTCTCTTCCATTTTTTTATTATCAAAGGTTTCCCTGCAATGAACCACGGTCCCCCCTCTATGGTCATTTTCATATCTTCGTCATTTGAGAAAAGAACGATGAAGAAACCTTTACCTCTTGATCGGATTTTGATTGAACCTTTCACCTCCCAGATCTTGGCCAATTGGATCACCAAAGTCTTCCAGTGCAGGTTGTTGAGTCCGATCACATATCCTGCTGCCGCACGACTCCACCTTTCCTCATTCCTCTGTGCTATGCTACTCAGATAGACGAGCTTCCCATATTTGAATTCACAGTGTTTTTTTTCAAGAATTGAATGAGTACCTTCAGCCCCCGGAACCACTACATCCTTCCACGATCTCGATTCTCTCGATACAATCACCGGGAGGAAATTCTGACCAGCAGTATTGTGATCTCCAATTCTGGATTGATTTCTAACGAGCGGAGTAGTCAATGAGGTCAAGGATTGCCCTAATTCTGATGGCCTGCGAGATCGCTCCACGGATCTTCCTTTATTCCAGTATGTACCATTACACGTCCTTGTAATTTGGCTAGCATATGGACAGGGAGCTCTACCTCAAACTCCTCGAAACCCTTTGCCCTCGTGGACCTGGACCTCGTGGCTAGAAGAGGAAGGAGCTCCGGTCGCCACTGCGGTCACCCCGCTGGTCAACCCACTGGTCACCCCCACTTCATTTACTCGAGCAGATGGACAGGGAATGCTATCTCCAGATCCTCTGGCCACTCCGCCCACTCTGACGACAAAGCTAGAAGAGGAAGAAGCTTCAATCCCCACCGCAGTCACCCCGCCAGTCGCCCCGCTGGTCACCGCTGTCACTTCGTTTTCCCGCGCCATCTTCTAAGAACTTCTCCAAGTATTCATAGATTATTGTAGATTGAACACTGCAATGCTAAAGGATCATTTTCCTCTACCTTTCATTGATCATATTTTAGAGTGACTGGCTGGTCGCTCTCATTTTTGTTTTCTAGACGGATATTCTGGCTACAACCAAATTTTGATTGAACCTAAGGATCAAGAGAAATCTACTTTCACTTGTTCTTATGGTACCTTTGCTTATCGTCGTATGCCTTTTGGATTGTGTAACGCACCGGCCACTTTTCAATGTTGTATGCTTTCCATTTTCTCTGACATGGTTGAATGTTGTTTAGAGGTGTTTATGGACGATTTCTCAGTCTACGGTGTGTTATCTGATGAATGCCTTTATAACCTTGATAAGGTTTTGCGGAGATGTGAGGACACTCATTTGGTCCTCATTTGGGAGAAATGCCACATGATGCTTAGCGAGGGCATTGTGCTAGGACACAAGGTGTCTAGCAAGCGACTGGAGGTGGGTCCAGTAAAAATCAAGGTTATTTCCAAATTGCCTCCACCGAACTCAGTGAAGGGAGTTAGAAGTTTCCTTGGTCACGTGGGATTTTATGGCCAGTTTATTAAGGATTTTTCCAAAATCGTTAAGCCACTATCTGAGTTTCTTGAGAAGGATGCAGTTTTTGATATTAATGAAAAATGTATGAACGTTTTGATATCCTTAAGCAACGCTTGATTTCTGCTCCTATTGTGTAGACTCCAGATTGGAGTCAACCATTTGAGCTTATGTATGACGCATCTGATTACACCGTGTGGGTCGTTCTTGGGAAACGCCTTGAGAACTGACCCACAATCATTTATTATGCATCGAAAACTTTAAATGATGCACAATTAAATTATACCACCACTGAAAAAGAATTACTTATTGTGGTTTTTGCTTTTAAGAAATTTAGGCAATACTTAGTGGGATCTAAAGTGGTGTATGGACGGATCATGACGCAATAAAATATTTATTAGAAAAGAAAGACATGAAACCTAGACTCATTAGTTGAATACTTCTTTTACAAGAATTTGACATTGAGGTTAAGGATAAGGCGGGTATTGAAAATGTGGTTGTGGACCATTTGTCTTGCCTTGAGAGGGTAGATGAGAAAGATACCAATATACCCATTACTGAGACTTTTCCAGACGAATAGATTCTTTCCATTAAATCCAAAGATCCATGGTTTTTGCACATAGTCAATTATCTTGCATGTAAAGAACTACCCGAGGATTGGAGTTATCAAGAGAAGAAGTAGTTTTTCCATTCATTGAGATTTTATTTTTGGGATGACCCTATTCTTTTGAGACAGTGCAGGGATGGGGTTTTACGCAGGTGTGTGCCAGAGTTTGAATATGATAGCATGCTCATCCATTTTGATACATTTCCCACCAGCGGCCATCATGCTAGCTCGAGGACGGCTGCGAAGGTATTGGAGAGAGGCCTATATTGGCCCACACTTTTTAGAGATGCATATGATTATGTGAGGAGATGTGATGCATTTCAGTGGGTAGGTAACATATCAAAAAGACAAGAAATGCCCCTAAATGTGTTTCAAGAGGTTGAAGCCTTTGACTTAAGTGGTATAGATTTTATGGGACCCTTTGTGTCCTCAAATTCTAATTTGTATATTTTACTTGCAGTTGACTATGTTTCAAAGTGGGTAGAAGCAATACCCACTAGGACTAATTGTAACATCCCTTACTTGGGTTATGCTTTAACCCTAGATGTTTTGTTTAAGAAAGATAATTATATGCTTGCTCTTATCTTTCGAAAAGTAATTGTCCGTTTTGGACTAAAGTGCAAATTACCCAAGTTGAGGGGTTAACTTGCAAATGTTACATGATAAAATGTTACTCAAGTGTTAAAGCATCATAAGAATGAAAATGATGATGAGGTATGGCTTCTACAAGCCTGAGCACCAAGAAAGTGCTTATTAAGCAATGTTGGTGCATTAAAACCTAGTTTTGGTGTAATGTGCAATTTACCCAAAACCTAGGGTTCAATATGAAAAATACCACTTCTAGAGAGCCCCTAATGTTTCTTGGTATCATTTAGAGACAATAAAATCATATGGGCATCTCATTTGAATCTCTTTGGGGGAGAGAGAATCTTGATATTAAAATAAGCAAGATTTAAGCATAATTGAAACCCTAATTCAATTTAATGCAAAAATAAATATATTAATGGAAGTGCCCTTCAACCAAAAATGTGATGGTTGAATTTATAGAATTATGGAAGTCCTTGTTCCTTGCAATGGCACCGAAATATCTAAAGTGAGTGGAGAGCCCACTCACATTAGTTAAAGAAAAAGTAATATCCACTAACTTTTGGATATTATTATTAAATTGATTAAGGTGTTTAATTGTTTTCTTTTAATTCATGGATAAAGAAGAGGATTTTGAAGGGTAGGATGATGGCTTCGTATGCAAGAATGTGAGGGGGGTAAGTGGCACCAATTTAAGGAATTGAAAGATTTTTATAACACTTTCTCTCTCTTGAATTTCCCTTATATACACTCCATTCTTTCACCCCACATGAAAGGCTTTTTCGACTCTTCTTTCTTTCTTTGCTTTGGCCGATCACAAGGGAGATTAGTAGCAGTAGGAGGAGGTACCCCAACCTGTAGGTGAGCTCCTTAATCATCTTCAACCTTGATTTCATGGTGGAAATCGAAATTCAATGTTTATTTTCTTCTTTTCTCCATTCAATCTTCAACTTTAGCCATTCTTTTCACTCAAAGACATGAGGACGAACCTTGGGAAGTTGAGAAAGCTTCATTCACCATTAATGACGTGAAGCTTGAAGCTTGGATTCAACTTTGAAGGTGGTTTATATAACTTGAACCCTTAAATATCATTATTGATTTCATTTCTTCATCATATGTTGATTCCATTTTCTTTCCCAAATTTCCTTTTGATTAATTGTTGAAATCACCACAAAGATCACAGAAAATTTTGAAGGTTTGAAGCTTTAAGATGATGTTTTCATCTTAGCACACACCTCAAAAAATATCATGTCTAAACGGTTTCAACTTGAGTCCAATCGGTCTCAAGACCGATTGAAACCAAATGGTCTCAAGACCATTTGGGATCAAAAGGTCTCAAGAATGTTTGGAGATAATTGCTGATGTAGTTGGATGTTAATCCAATGGTTCTAATTTATTGACTCATAATAGGTTCAGTGATGGATAACCCACTAATTACAAATTGTAATCGGGTTGAATTGTTGAAACCATAATTGAATTGAATCAATTTCATGGTTGATGGTACAAATGGTCTCAAGACCGTTTGGAGGTCAAGGGTTGTGATGGATGGTTGGAGATACAAGGGTTATAATTTGATGTACTCTCAATGGTCCAATTGATGAATGATTCAATGAAGCAAACCCTAATTGGTTGGTTGAAGGAAACCCTAGATGATCCTTTCGGTTTCAAGGTAGTTTGGACCAAATGGTCTTGAGACCATTTGGAATCGAATGGTCTTCAACCCGTTTGAGATCAAACGGTCTCAAACCGTTTGGAGCTCCAATCAGTTTCAAGGTTGATTTATCCAATCAATTTCAAATGTTGATGGGTCAAATCGGTTTCAATGTACATGTGATCAAACGGTTTCAAGGGTTGAGTGCCCAAACGGTTTCAAAACCATTTGGAGGGCAAACGGCTTCAACCCTAGATGCCCAAACTGTTTCAAAACCGTTTGGAGGGCAAACGGTCTCAAAACCATTTGGAGGTTGAGGTGTCAAAACTGTTTGGAGGTTCAATGCAACCAAAACCGTTTGAAGACCTAATGTGATGAAAGATCAATTAACCCCATGATTGTTAATGATGTATATCAAAGATAATTACAATGGTTGTACCTTTAAGGTACTAGGGTGATTAGTACCCTTAGAGGGGTTAACCTTTGATGCTTATGGAAGCAATATCTCAATACACTATGCTAACCCTAAATGTATGTACTTGAATGAAGGGTTGACCTAATCTAATCAAGCTTGAAGTAATCAACATCCTAGAGAGGATGAGAGAGAGGAATCCATACATGTATAATAATCATTGAGTGGTTAATCCTTAACACTTTCAACATGAATAAAATATGTAATTAGGGTATGGTCCTTGGTAAAGAGATCGTGAAACCCTAATCGAGAAGGTTGATGAGCCCTAACCCTAATATAGGGTGAAGGTATGTGAAACCCTAATCTAGGGTAATGGTGTAACCTTAATCTAGGGTGATGATATGAGAAATCTCAATTCAGGGTAATATAAGGAAAAACCCTAATTTAAGAGGATGCTTCATGAAACCCTAATTTCGGGTAAAGTTACATGAAACCCTAATTTGGGGAAAAGTTATAAGTAACCTTAACTCAAGATAATGATGTGTGAAACCCTAATATAGGGTGATGTCATGTGAAACCCTAATGCAGTGATGTGATGTGAAACTCTAATCCAGGGTGATGCTATGTAATGCTATATGAAACCCTAATCTAGGGTGATGCCATGTGAAACCCTAATGCAGTTATGTGATGTGAAACTCTAATACAGGGCGATGTTATGTAATGCTATATGAAACCCTAATATGAAACCCTAACCCTAATATAGGGTGAAGGTATGAAACCCTAATATGAAACCCTAACCCTAATATAGGGTGAAGGTATGTGAAACCCTAACTTTGGGTTATAGTGCATGGAACCCTAATCTTGGGCAATATGATGATAAACCATAACCCTATTTTTGGTTAATGGGATGAGTATCCCTAATTGACATGAATTGGGAAACCCTAACCCTAATGAGGGAATAATGATGCTACCCTTACATTGCATAATGTTGATATGTAATTGATATAATTGTTATCATGTGTACTAATCATGCAGGTATCATAAGATGTTGGGCATAGCCATGTATGATCTATGATGTTTTATTATTGAAATTGTTTTATGGGCCTTGTGATCCATAATATGCTTTGTTGTCTAGTAAGAGGTAACAAGAGATTAAATGGGCCTTGAAGAGCCATGTGAGATGCTTGTGTAGCAAGTATCATGTTTACCTTGGTCAGATGACCTGAAGGTATTAGTTACCTGATAAGTGGTAATAAGTGTTCTTTGATGAACTGAGGGTTTGAATACCCATATTCCATAATCATGATGTTGATATGTTAAGGTATGAGAATGTCCATTGATGCGATGATTTTGAGTCGCATTTAGTGACCTATTTCATATGTGTTTTGTGCCTTAATTACTCATTTCCATGGATATTATTGCATAATTCACTTTATTTGGTCTTTTGCCATCATTTTATATCAAATCCCCTTCGTTTTACTATTTTGAGCATTATTTATCATCTTATTATAAATTGTGTGGATTTACTTGGGCCTGTTGTGAAATTTCAGGAAGAACAGGTATCTGCATCCGTCGATACCATCGACGGATGTCGATACCATCGACCAAGCCACAGGTTGTCAGCCGAGAAGAGCAATACAGAGTCGATACCATCGACACCCATGTCGATGGCATCGAGATGTCTCCAGGCTGCTGGCGAGGATGAAGTCGATACCATCGACGCAAGTCGATACCATCGACACTAGGAGAGCTATAGCGTCGCTAAACGACAACAACCGATGCTAAAGGTGTCGATACCATCGACACGCAAGTCGATGGTATCGAGATCACCACAGGCACTCAGAATAAAAGAAAGGAAAGTTGCCGCTAATCCGCTGGGTCGA
The DNA here is from genome assembly GCA_963693085.1 of Alisma plantago-aquatica. Classification (NCBI taxonomy): domain Eukaryota; kingdom Viridiplantae; phylum Streptophyta; class Magnoliopsida; order Alismatales; family Alismataceae; genus Alisma; species Alisma plantago-aquatica. Next base: position 494,870,839 of record OY856415.1, read on the forward strand.
TACCATCGACCCGCGTCGATGGTATCGACGCCGGCAGATATGCGTTGGATCTGTTTTGATATCAATCGGACGGCTGTCATTATTTGACGACCTAATTAGGGACTTATACCTAATGACGGCCGCCCAGAAGGAGAAGAATCTCGTTTTTGGTTTTGCACGAGTGCCGAGGAGGAGAGAAAGGAGAATGGAGGCCGAGAAGCTCATCCCGGGTGATTCGGACGCTGCCGAAGACAATTTCCACCACCGACAGGCGGGGAAAGCTTGTGTTCTACGCCAAGGATCCACCGGTTCTTCTCCGTTCAGGGGTTTTCCCATTTATTTCACGTTTTTCTTATGAATTCCCCAATTTCTACCATGTATTCGTGTAAGATGAACATGAGAGGCTAAAACCCTCAATCTTTAGGACCGGGAGTAGCCCGGGGATACATTGTATGATGATTTTATATTGATAATTCATATTTTTCTCTCATATCTGTGGTATAAATTCGTTTTCTCTATTGCTATTATTATGTTTGATCACCATAATAATAAATTAATGCCCTTAATCACTTCGACAGAAGGATTAACGGTTGAAAAGAGACGAATTCTACATTAATTAATAAAACCCTTGACAAAGGAGTTGTAAAATTAATGGTGGGAACTGAGGGACCGATCTTAATGCGCTTAGTTTAGGGGAATGATTACTATCACGATGGAATCAACCTAAATCTAAGTAGTGGATTACACCACGACAGTGGGTAATTCTCATTTCAGGCCACTACCAGGATAGAGAGAGAAGTGTGAGGAATTATATGAAATCTAATACAATGTTGACCCGCGGTGAAACCGCCATCCTAAAGATATCCCTTTTAATTGATTAAATTAACCTTTAATCTATTGTTTTCTTTGTTTGATTTTTATTTTCTTTTAATTTGAACAACAAAACCCTACTTTGTTAATCGGTCTAGCTGATTGCGATTAGTTAGTAGAAGTCTCTAATAATTCACGTATCCCTGAGTTCGACTCGGGCCTCACAAGGCCTATATTACTCGACGCGTACACTTGCGTTTTTAGCGCGTAGTAAAATACACGTCAAGTTTTTGGCGCCGTTGCCGGGGATACGGCGAATTATTGGCACTTTGAGTGCTAAGAGCGGCCATTCTAGGCCACATTTTTTTTATTTATTTTAAAACAATTTCAAAAAATTCCTTTATTTCTCTATAATTGTGTTGACTCGTTCAAAGCATTGTACTGAACCCCTATTTCCATTTTTTTCAGGTACTTTGCATGGTGCACACACGTAGTCGAGACTACGTGAATCGCACACCTGAGGTTCCATCTGCGGGACCAGAGGACGAGGACTACTACGAGGAGGAACACCACAGTGATATAAATTCTGAATCTGAGCAAGAACAAGAAGAAGTAATGGCTGAAGCACAGACAATATGGGAGAAGATCAAGGCGTCTTCTTCCTCTGCATCAAAGGGGCCTATAAAGAAACAGGGGCTAAACATACCTACATACAAGATCGACCCAGCACTGATTAATTTGGTCAAATCCAATGCATTTCACGGACTGAAAAATGAAGATCCAGTGGCACACATTAGTCAGTTTGTGGAGAACTGCGATATGGTGAAGATAGATCGATTTCCGCAGGATGTGCTCTATCTCAAGTTATTCCCGAGTTCCTTGGCTGGAGTGGCAAGAGAGTGGCTTCATAACCTCGACGACGAGTTTGTTGAATCATGGGATCACATGGTGGAGGTTTTCTTCGAGAGGTTCTTTCCTCCTGAGAAGACCAATGATATGATCTGGAAGATCCACAATTTCACCCAACAGGCGGGTGAGACTTATTCTGAGACTTGGGAGCGATTCCAAGTCATGTTGAGGAGATGTCCACATCATGGATTGGACAAGGAAACCCAAGTGAAGATCTTCTACTTTGCTCTCTCCGAGCATGATAGAAGCAACTTGGACTCGGCCGGTTCTGGATTCTTTCTAAACAACACTGATACAAGATGCTGGGAAATATTGAAGAATATGGCACGAAAACAATCTTGGGGAGAGAGAGAGCGAGGCCCAGTTGAGCAAGCGAGAGTTGCCAGTGAGTCTAAGGCAATTAGAGAGCTGAATGAGAAGATGGATCTTCTCGCTAAGAAGTTGCTACAGAAAGAAGACAATGAGTCCGAGGATGAGGCTCAGGTCAAGTACATGAGGCAACAGCAGGGGTACATGAATAACGATTATTCATGGCGGAAAGACAAGAAATTTTCATGGAAGGATCCAAATAACTTTCTGCAAGATCCGGACACCAAGCCTGCACCGGCCACGGAGGATAAGAGCACGGAGTTGCTCAATCAAGTCACAAAGCAAAATCAAGAGTTGATGAACACTTTTGGGCAGCAAATAAAGCAACAAGGTGAATACATGAACCAGTTTGGGCAGACGTTGCAGAGCCACGGGGCTCAGATGCGGACTATAGAGACTTCCATGGCACGGATGGCAGCGGAGATTGCAAGCTTGAAGAATCCGGCACATCCGGGTTTTCCGGGGAACACCAATGTTCCCAGGGGAAACCAACAGGCCAAGGCCATATTGTTGAGGAGCGGTAAGAAGGTGCTTAATCCAAGGGCGGATGACACAAGCACACCGCAGGACACAGTCGAAGAAGCAACCGCTAGGAGCAGCCCGCACCAGTCATAGAGCAAATTGATGACACAACCGAAGATGGTAAGGAAGGACAAGCCACTGAGGAGGAACCATAGAAATTAACTCCCTATGTGCCACCTCATCAAAGGGCACATACCGTTCCGGTTCCCTATCCCAATAGTGCAAAAGCAAGAAAGGTGGATGCACAGTTTAAAAAATTTTTGGACAGCTTTAGGAAGTTATCTGTGAATATTCCCTTGTTAGAGGCAATTGAACAAATCCCATCTTATGGAAAGTTTCTTAAAGATGTAATCACCAAGAAGAGGAAGATACCCGACACTGAGGTTGTGGTATTGAAGGAGCAAGTGAGTGCTTTTATTATGGGCACTCTGCCGCCAAAGCGACAGGATCCCGGGTGTTTCAATATTTCATGCTTTATCGGGAAGTTCAAATTTGGCGAAGCGCTTTGTGACTCCGGGGCAAGCATCAATCTGATGCCCCTTTCTACATTCAAGAAACTTGGATTGAAGGAGTCAAGGCCAAGCAATATGACTATCCAATTGGCCGATAATTCTGTGGTGAAACCATATGGAATCTGTGAGGATGTTTTGGTAAAGGTAGACCGCTTTGTTTTTCCCGCTGATTTTGTTGTGATGGAGATGCAGGACGAACACGGCAATGAGTTACTTCTTGGTCGCCCATTTCAAGCTACAGCTGACATGATCTTGGAGATGGGGAGAGGTCGCTTGACCTTAGGCATTGCGGATGATCGCTTTGAGATGGTCATGCCCAACAGCAATACATCTACTAAAGCAAAGGCACAGTACAACATGGTGAAGCATGTGGAAAGCAATATCTCACTTTGTCTCGGGAAGCCATTTTTAGATATGGCCCATGTGATGAGCAGGATAGACAATGGGACCTTGGCGGTAGACCTTATGGAGCAAACGAAAGCTGTCTCTTTATGCAAGGCTGTCGGGTTTCCAAATGATGAGAATGAGGACATTCCACCTTCGTGGGAGGATGATGTGATAATTACTTCTGTCTGTGATGCATATCCAGAATTGCCTCTAGAGGCGTGCTTGCTTAATGTCACTTATGATTGGATGCGGAGTACTTCACTCAAGGAGTGCGCCAAAATGCTTCAAATGCTTCCATGTTTCTACACGAGGCACTATGAAGATTTGGGTACACTGCCCCCACCGCTACAATCATCCCTTATCTGCCCACCTGATCTGGAGTTAAAGCCATTGCCCCCGCACCTGAAGTACGTCTTTCTAGCTAAGGAGGACAAGTTGCCAGTGATTGTTTCTGCATACTTGACTACGGATGAGGAGGAGCAGCTACTGATAGTGCTCAAGAACCACCGTGGAGCTTTTGGGTGGTCAGTGGCGGACATCAAGGGGATCTCCCCTACACTTTGTCAACATAAGATTCGGCTTGAGGAAGGAGCCAAGTCAGTCATACAGCCTCAAAGACGTCTAAATCCAAGCATGATGGAGGTTGTCAAAAAGGAAGTCATTAAGTTGCTTGCTGCAGGGATTATTTATGCCATATCTGATTCGACGTGGGTGAGCCCCACACGGGTAGTCCCTAAAAAGGGGGGAATCATTGTCACTACAAATCTTCTAAATGAACCTATCACCACCCGATTGGTAACCGGGTGGCGTGTATGCATTGATTACCGCCGATTGAACGCCGCAACTCTGAAAGATCATTTTCCATTGCCATTCATTGATCAGATTTTGGAACGCTTAGCCGGTCGGTCGCATTTTTGTTTCCTAGATGGTTACTCGGGGTATAACCAGATTTCTATTGATCCTTTGGATCAAGAGAAGTCTACGTTTACATGTCCCTATGGGACTTTCGCCTACCGCCGTATGCCGTTTGGTTTATGCAATGTGTCGGCGACTTTTCAACGCTGCATGCTCGCCATTTTCTCTGACATGGTGGAGCGGTGTCTCGAAGTCTTCATGGACGACTTCTCGGTTTATGGAGCGTCTTTTGATGAATGCCTTTATAATTTAGATAAGGTATTGCAGCGGTGCGAGGACACACACTTGGTCCTCAATTGGGAGAAATATCACATGATGGTGACAGAAGGAATTGTGCTAGGACACAAGGTGTCTAGCAAGGGTCTAGAGGTAGACCCCGTAAAAATTGAGGTGATTTCTAAGCTACCCCCACCAAATTCTGTAAAAGGGGTGAGAAGCTTTTTAGGACACGCTGGGTTTTATCGGCGCTTTATCAAGGATTTTTCAAAAAATGCAAAGCCATTATCGGAATTGTTGGAAAAAGACGCAGTTTTTGATTTCAATGAGAAATGTCTTCACGCATTCGAGGTTTTGAAGGAAAAGCTGATTTCGGCTCCGGTTGTTCAAATGCCGGATTGGACAAAGCCTTTCGAGTTGATGTGTGATGCGTTTGACTATGTTGTGGGGGCTGTTTTGGGGCAAAGGGTAGATAACAAGCCTGCTGTGATTTTCTACGCCTCAAAAATGCTTAATGATGCTCAATTAAATTACACAACCACGGAAAAAGAGCTACTTGCTGTTGTATTTGCTTTTGAGAAATTTCGGCAATACTTAGTGGGTTCTAAGGTGGTTGTGTGGACGGATCACGCCGCAATAAAATATTTGATGGAGAAGAAGGATGCGAAGCCTAGACTAATTAGGTGGATTTTCCTCCTACAAGAATTCGATATTGAAATCAAGGACAAGTCGGGAATTGAAAATGTGGTGGCTGACCACTTGTCTAGGTTAGAGAGGGTGGATGAACAAGGTTTGCATATACCCATTACCGAGACTTTTCCCGACGAACAACTTTTAAAAATTGATTCTAAAGAACCATGGTTTGCGGAAATTGTGAATTATCTGGCTTGCGGGATCATCCCGGAAGATTGGTCTTATCAAGAGAAGAAGAAATTCTTCCATTCATTGAGATACTATTTTTGGGATGACCCAATATTGTTGAAGCAATGCAGGGATGGTATTCTTCGCAGGTGCGTGCCGGAGGTAGAGTACGAAAGTGTTCTACATCATTGTCATGCGTCGCCTACGGGAGGACATCATGCTAGCTCATAGACAGCAGCTAAGGTGTTGGAGAGCGGCCTTTATTGGCCCACTTTGTTCCGGGATGCCTATGATTTTGTTAGGCAGTGTGACCCATGCCAGCGTGCAGGTAATATCTCAAGGAGACAAGAAATGCCCCTGAATGTGTTTCAGGAAGTCGAGGTATTTGATTTATGGGGCATTGACTTCATGGGACCCTTTGTGTCCTCAAATTCAAATCTTTATATTTTGCTTGCTGTGGATTATGTGTTGAAGTGGGTAGAGGCAATCCCCACAAGGACTAATGATTCGAATGTAGTGTGCAGGTTCGTCAAAGAGAATATTTTCTGCAGGTTCGGGATTCCTCGAATGATCATTAGTGACGGAGGCACACACTTCCAAAATCAGAAATTTGCTTCACTTTTGAAGAAATATGGGGTCAAGCACAACATTGGCACCCCATATCATCCACAAACGCAAGGACAGGTGGAGGTATCAAACAGGGAAATCAAGAAGATTTTAGAAAGGACTGTAGCATCTACACGGAAGAATTGGAGTGCATTGATACCGGATGCACTTTGGGCTTATCGAACGGCGTACAAAACACCTATAGGCACTACACCTTTTAGGTTGGTGTATGGCCGGGCGTGCCATCTTCCGGTAGAATTGGAGCACAAGGCCCATTGGGCGCTAAGAAGGCTGAACTTGCGCTATGACGAGGCCGGGAGGAAAAGAATGTTTGAATTGAATGAATTGGATGAGCTACGCATGACGGCATATGAGAATGCCCGTATTTATAAGGAGCGCACAAAGCTGATCCACGATCGCCACATTGATATGCGCACGTTCAAGAAAGGAGACAGTGTCCTATTGTTCAACTCTCGTCTCAAATTGCATCCCGGGAAACTGAAATCCCGATGGAGTGGACCCTTCGAGGTGGAAGAAGTGAGACCACACGGAGCGATTCTCGTGCGAGATGGAGAGGCCACGTTCTTGGTGAACGGGCAACGCTTGAAGCTGTACTTTGGTGAGAACTATAAGAGGAAAGTGAATGAGGTTAAACTCATTTCACTTGTACATGAATGAGAAGAAGGACCGACGTCTAGCCTAAGACGCTAAAGAAGGGCGCTTGTTGGGAGGCAACCCAACCATTGGTACATTAGGATAGTTTAATGTTAGGTGTAGTTTGCTTTTATTTTGTTTACTTTTTAGTTTAACAATGATACCTTGATCCGTTTGTTAAATGTGCAAGAACAGGCAGGGTCGATACCATCGACACATCAGTCGATGGTATCGACATGGGTTCAGGTTGACACCAGCAGAAATCGCACTGCGTCGATACCATCGACGGACCCGTCGATGGCATCGACATGGTCACAGGCAGGTCGCAATAAAAGTGTCGATGGTATCGACATCTCCATCGATACCATCGAGATCTCTGGAGATATTCAGACGAATTTTTCTCAGTCAACTCGATACCATCGACGGCCTCATCGATGGTATCGACATCATCACAGGTTGAATGCAATAAACGGAGGTGTCGCAATAAAAGCAAGTCGATACCATCGACACCCGTCGATGGCATCGACGGACATGTCACCGATCCGCATGAAGACATCGACAACGATCGCAACAGCCACGTCACCGATCCGGGTGCTGCGTCGATACCATCGACTTCTATCGATGGTATCGACCCGTCAGCGATCCAGGTTTCTCGATCCAGCAAACGTCAGCCGTCGATACCAGCGACAGATGTGGCTACCCGCGAGACATGTCGATACCATCGACCCGCGTCGATGGTATCGACGGGTCAACAGGGGCGCCGATCAAGTCTATTTAAGGGGACTTGCAACGTCATATGACATCACACCCTCAGAGCAAGTATCTCCCAATGCGCTGAGCACTCCCCCGAGCCCTCTACACCTGCGGAGAAGCGTCACCGAGCAGAGAATTTCTCTCCATCTTCACCGAGCTCTTTTCTCCCAATCTCATTCTTCTCGCAATCATGGTGCATACGGGCGGAGCATCTTCATCAAGCGCGTACCCCATGGAGATCGAGGAGTTTTTTCCTCCTCCAACCGCTTCCATCTCTCGTCCACGCCTTATTCACGCCAACATGGAGGCAAGGAAGGTATACGAGGAGATAATGAAGCGGAAGTTCGAGGCCACCCGGTATGTGGACCGGGGAATGATCAGGGAGCTGGGATTCGAGGCCAACTTGGCCTATGTGTTGGTCGGGCAAGCGCGGCACACCAATCGCTTGTATGAGATGGACTGTCATGCAGATGGGCAGCCGTTTTTCGGCGAATGGCCCACATACAAGGAACTGGTGGCCGAGTTCATGGCGTCTCTTGATATCTGCGTCGTACCAAATGACGTGGTACCATCGGACCAGACGTGGATCCAGGGAAGGGTGTCCTTCCGACTCTTCAACAACAATTACAACATCACGTTGAAGCAGTTCAACGACATCTTCAACTGGAACCACAGCCGCCACGATCACCGACGCCCCGACGCCCGCACCGACTACGACAAAATCTTCGCCGAGCTAGTTACAGTGCCGGCAGGGAAGACCGTGAGCTACCACAATGCCGCGGTAGCGGATTTTGAGCACCCGTTCATCCGAGTCTTGCATAGGATGCTGAGCTTGACCTTCTTCGCTCGGAGCGATCTTGCTTTGAGCAAGTTTCAGGAGAGTGACCTGTTCTTTCTCTATGCACTCCTGAAACGTCAAGAGTGCAACTGGGGAGCATTCTGGTTACAGCGCATCATGGCGGTGAAGCGGAGCACAAGGAAGGCTCCAATACACTTTGGTGGTCTGGTTACCAGGGTGGCGCTTTACTTGGGGCTGAACTTTCAGTCCATGACTCCGATTTCTACGCGGAGTAAGGTGAACGTGCAACACTTGCACCGTTCAAACCTCATTCTTATCCGAGACGGGTTGGCGTACGCTCATTGCCACATCAACCAAGCTTACCAGGAGGCATCCCTGCCGGACGACGTCTTCCACATCGAGGGCAAGCAGCACTTCCGGTGGCCAATCATAGCCATCGAGTCCTCCGAAGAAGACAACGGTGGTGACGAGCAAGAGGGTGAGGCTGCAGAGGAAGAGGAGGCTTTCACACCTCTTCGAGCACGTGTGGCACCACGGAAGCGTCCTAGGATGCATCCAGGTGCATCTTCATCATCTCAGCCCCCGCCGCCATCACCACAGCAAGAGCAGCCAGCTGCGGATCCCTACTCCATGCAAGGGATGTACGCCATGCTGCAGGACATACAGCAGACTCAGCTGCAGCACATGGGTATGTATACCGGTATTCATGACACTACGAGCCGGGTACTTGACAACCAAAGGGCTATGTTCGAGAACGAGCGGCTCATCCTCACCAACCAAGAGCACATGCACACCCGGTTGCAGCGGATAGAGACGCAACAGGAGCCCTTCTTTGACCATTACTGGAGTCAAGACTACTTTGGAGGCTATCCACAGCCTCCGCCAAGGACCCAATATGATCCAAGCTTCCAGGGGGAGTACCCGTCTTGGGATCCTACGGCACCACAATACCCACCACCGCCTCCGCAAGATTGATCAGGGTATCACTGTTCCGCCCTTAAGTTAGTCTTTGACTATGAGGCCATAGTCGGATTCAAGCTTAGGGGGGTGGCTGGAACAGCTCTATCTTTTATCTTTTCTTTAGTTGTTTTTAGTTTCTGCTTTGTTATTTGTTTTTGCAATTTTAAGTTTTTATTTAGGATCCACATCTATATAGTGTAATCGTGGATGTCTTAAAAATTGTCATCTTGCTGTTTTCATGGGGAAATTAAGGGAATTTAAAATTTTTCTGTGTCATTTGGATAGCTTTACTTGGTTGTCCTTGGGGAACTTGTTCTATGAAAATGATTGATTATGTCAACTTTGAAGCAATATGTCATACTCACACCCCCATTGACTCATGAAAAGTGGATAGTAACGGTTGTTTGAGCCTAACCTAATCAAATGGTAATGAGACCTTAATCATATGTAAGAGAAAGAACCCTTTAAACTACTACACATGTCAGTAAGGAGGGACACATAATTTTCTTCTAAGGTTCAGTCACTTAATCTTGTGATCATTCCACCCCATTTTCTATAATCCACCCAAGAATTGGAAGTAAAGTGCAGTTTCAATTTCTTTTGCGTGCATAGCATGTAGATTGGGTTTGCATTCCTATTTTCATAATTTTGCATACAACGAAAAAAAAATATACGATGATACATGCACATTACCTTTAGGTGCATGTCATGTAGTTGCACTCATAACTTTCATGATTTTCATGCATAAGTACACCATGTACCTCAGTTGTCCTGAAAAGTGATCTAAATTGTTCCATACCCTCGCATTAGTACAAAGATTTCCAATCATGAAGAAAATAGCCTAACACATGTAGCTCTAAGCAATTATGGATATGTGGGCTAAAAGAAAAAAAAATCTAAAAATCTAAAAAAAATGACAAAAAAAAGAGAAGAGAATTTAGAAGGAAATGGAATAAGAGGGAGAAAGGAATGATATCACTTGTATAACAGGGGAATTGAGTACATGATGTGGCTTGAGTAGATTTCTATCTCATTTTGAGGTAGAAGGTTAGTGCATGCATCATTCCACCCACTTTTAGGCATTAGGGCATTCTTAATGTGCATTTGCATCATTTAGGGCATTTTGTTATATGCATACTGAAACTGTGTAATACTTCCATATTCTCCCATGAACCACCCATTCCATCCACCCGTTGCTCGAATTGGTAGGCCACCGTGATTTTCTCCTCACTCATGATTATAAGGAGGACTGCTTCCATGTAGATGGTAGTTAGGGCGAGCAACGTAGTTTAGGCGATCACAAGATGCACCATGGCTGAATCGGCGAACTTTATTATGTTAACTGCCTTATGTGATAGTGTTCATCGGTTTGAAGGATAATTTCTTTTATTGATGATTATTGTCGCCTGTAGGGTAATTACTGTTCTGTGATTAGGAAAGGCCGGTTTGAGAATGTCCAGTGGGAGTAATGTGGGATGTGGGGTGATGTGTTGATTGTTAGTTGACATCTGCAATTCTATTCTAAGGGTTAGTTGCTCGAGGGCGAGCGATGTTTAAGCTTAGGGGAGTTTGATGCGATGATTTTGAGTCGCATTTAGTGACCTATTTCATATGTGTTTTGTGCCTTAATTACTCATTTTCATGGATATTATTGCATAATTCACTTTATTTGGTCTTTTGCCATCATTTTATATCAAATCCCCTTCGTTTTACTATTTTGAGCATTATTTATCATCTTATTATAAATTGTGTGGATTTACTTGGGCCTGTTGTGAAATTTCAGGAAGAACAAGTATCTGCATCCGTCGATACCATCGACGGATGTCGATACCATCGACGGATGTCGATACCATCGACCAAGCCACAGGTTGTCAGCCGAGAAGAGCAATACAGAGTCGATACCATCGACACCCATGTCGATGGCATCGAGATGTCTCCAGGCTGCTGGCGAGGATGAAGTCGATACCATCGACGCAAGTCGATACCATCGACACTAGGAGAGCTATAGCGTCGCTAAACGACAACAACCGACGCTAAAGGTGTCGATACCATTGACACGCAAGTCGATGGTATCGAGATCACCACAGGCGCTCAGAATAAAAGAAAGGAAAGCTGCCGCTAATCTGCTGGGTCGATACCATCGACCCGCGTCGATGGTATCGACGCCGGCAGATATGCGTTGGATCTGTTTTGATATCAATCGGACGGCTGTCATTATTTGACGACCTAATTAGGGACTTATACCTAATGATGGCCGCCCAGAAGGAGAAGAATCTCGTTTTTGGTTTTGCACGAGTGCCGAGGAGGAGAGAAAGGAGAACAGAGGCCGAGAAGCTCATCCCGGGTGATTCGGACGCTGCCGAAGACAATTTCCACCACCGACAGGCGGGGAAAGCTTGTGTTCTACGCCAAGGATCCACCGGTTCTTCTCCGTTCAGGGGTTTTCCCATTTATTTCACGTTTTTCTTATGAATTCCCCAATTTCTACCATGTATTCGTGTAAGATGAACATGAGAGGCTAAAACCCTCAATCTTTAGGACCGGGAGTAGCCCGGGGATACATTGTATGATGATTTTATATTGATAATTCATATTTTTCTCTCATATCCGTGGTATAAATTCGTTTTCTCTATTGCTATTATTATGTTTGATCACCATAATAATAAATTAATGCCCTTAATCACTTCGACAGAAGGATTAACGGTTGAAAAGAGACAAATTCTACATTAATTAATAAAACCATTGACAAAGGAGTTGTAAAATTAATGGTGGGAACTGAGGGACCGATCTTAATGCGCTTAGTTTAGGGGAATGATTACTATGACGATGGAATCAACCTAAATCTAAGTAGTAGATTACACCACGACAGTGGGTAATTCTCATTTCAGGCCACTACCAGGATAGAGAGAGAAGTGTGAGGAATTATATGAAATCTAATACAATGTTGACCCGCGGTGAAACCGCCATCCTAAAGATATCCCTTTTAATTGATTAAATTAACCTTTAATCGATTGTTTTCTTTGTTTGATTTTTATTTTCTTTTAATTTGAACAACAAAACCCTACTTTGTTAATCGGTCTAGCTGATTGCGATTAGTTAGTAGAAGTCTCCAATAATTCACGTATCCCTGAGTTCGACTCGGGCCTCACAAGGCCTATATTACTCGACGCGTACACTTGCGTTTTTAGCGCATAGTAAAATACACGTCACCCATGATGTGATAAGGGATTGAGATCCCAATGTATTATAAAGCTTCGAAAAGTACTTGATGGAAATATTACACATTCTTTGTAGCATTTGTTATAATAATTTATGTTTGAAAACCTGACTGGTGCTAAAAGAATATGGTAATGTACTTAATTAATCAAGTGAAATCTTATCATGTAGAGCCATGGCCATAGATCCATATCGTCAGTAGTTGGTGATGGTGAAATAGGTTTTCCCACGGGATCTCCTGGAGGGCATGCTGTTGAGTATGTGGGGGTTATGGGGGCAAATATCCTTACACCCTAATGTGGGATTGATGTGAGATAAACATTAAATCTCTCAATTCTTCATTATATGTGCCAGGATGGATGTATCACGAATCTCCTGATAATGTTAATGTCGGATCGATGTGAGATAAACATGAAATCTCTCAATTGTGAAGAGAGTACAGCCGCCACTGTAACTCTATAGTGAAATTGCCAGTATACCCTGGAAAGCTATTTAGCAGAGAAACAAGATGTCCTGCATTTTGTACTCACACTGACTGAGGAGGATGAGGTCATGGAAATCCGTCTCTTCCTTGACCTATGTATGGAACCGATTTTGACTTCACAATGGTCGGTTGGAGTATGAGTGGTATGCCTCATCTCCTCAGGGCTTAAGTATGATTGTAAAATGTAATCAGCCGTGTAGCGTATTTGCTTAAGGTTGAATTACGAGAATCATTGGATCATGTTACCTTTCTTAGCATATCCTAGATTAATAAATGTTATACATGTTCTTCAATTCCTTATTGGATAAATGACATGCTGCTTTATCAAGTTATAGCTGAAATTCATTGAATAAGAATATTGTTCTAATTTGTTTGGACATTGATTTATCTATTGTTGAATGTATATGATTCCTCTGGTCAGTTTTATCCTAGTAAAGTGCAATAACAATGTTTTTGGCAGAGAGTTATATCTCTTGTTGGGACTAGGTCTCACTCTGTTGGTCACCAACACTTTTAAGGTAGACGCGGAAGAAGAGGCAGAAACCCCATAGCAGGGGAAGAGCAGCAGCAGCAGCAACAGGGACAACAGTGATATTCCAGGTGGAGGCGTTGGCTATCATATTTTGTATAGAGAGTCCTATGTGTCATCTCTGTACTCTTAGGTCCTCAGAGTTAGTAGTTAGTACTTTTAATGAATCGGTCTGAGATTTTGTCTTGATGCCTCGAGGTTCTTATGATGCCTGTGTGTAGTTTTAACAGAGCAGATGATGCTTGTAATCCTAGGGAAGGGATGGTACAGGATATGTACTTATGAACCAGGATGTAAATAATATACATTGGTTCTTGATAAAAGAGTTTTCCTGTGTTTGGATCTCTTTGTAAATGGTTTAATTTTTAGTGATTTTCAGTAATCTGTTGTTAATGATCGCTTCCGCTTAGTTAATGGCATTTTATTCAGACGGTGTGTCACAAATTAGTGGTATCAGAACTCTAGGTTCGCTGAGTCTACAGAGACATAGGATTAAGGTTGTTGAGTCTGTTCTAGTGTCTTCTAGTTTATCTGATAGTGACTTCTGCTCTCAGGAGAAGAAGTAAAGCTTGAAGATGTATGGATCACATGAAGAACATGTTGCTGAGAGTAGCATTGTTGCACCAGGAAGAGGTACAAGGGACCAGACTAGGGAGGAACCAATACCTGAACATCCCCAGCTTAACTAAGCTGTACTAGAAAGCCCAGCTTTCCATGATCTATTTGGGAAGCTCATGGCAACCATGATGCATATGGAAGATAGGATGCCACCACATGCATCGAGGGCACAAACCCATAATGAAGGATAGGGAGCCAGCAAGACTTTCGAACAACTTTGCTGGGTTGGATCCACAGATTATGCTGGTACAGCTGACCTAGTAGATGTTGACTTGTGGTTGACTGAGTTGGAGAAGGCCTTTAGAATCCTCAATATCCCTGAAGCAGAGAAGGTGAGGCATGCAGTGTACCCTCTAAAAGGGAGTGTTGGCCACTGGTGGACAATAGAGGTGGGCAAGAGAACAGGTGTTGAAATCGTATGGGAATAATTCCTCAGTAGATACTTCTCCAAGACGTATCTAGATGAGAAGATCTCTCAGTTTGAGAGGTTAAGGAAAGGACCAATGAACATTAGCGAGTATGAAGCTAAGTTCATGGAGCTTTTGCGATTCTGTCTGTATATGGCAGCTACTGATGAAGAGAGAATTCGGCATTTTGAGAAGGGACTAAACGCTGAATTGACCACTCGTGTGTCTGCCTTAGAGAATTGGGATAGGTTCACCACCTTTTTGGAGTCCGTGAGACGGATAGAAAGTTCAGTGATTGAGAAGCATCAAACTAAGAGTAAGAAGGTGTATACTTAGTTTCAAGGACAAAGGTTCGAAAGTTTTAAGAAACCAAGATTTTCTGCACCAATAACACCACCAAGATTCAATACCCAAACGCTATGGATGTCGAGTAGGGGTAGAGGCTGTATTTTACTACCAGAGGGAGCCCACAGATTAGCATCAGTAATAGTAAGAGGACCACCCAGGCCACAGAGGGAGAGCAGAGGTTGTTTTATGCAATGAATCAACCCGAAGTAGTAGTCAACCCTCGAGTTGTGACAGGTCAGATGGAACTATTTCATTTTGATATGTCTTCATCATGCTTCGTATCTATTTTGATTGATCCAGGTGCTCCGCATTCCTTTGTCACTAGATAAGTGATCCTTGACTTCAATATGACTGTCAGTCATAGAGCAGATAATCTATTATTAGAAACTCCATTAGTTGGACCTATAGTGCTGTGGGAGGTGTGTTCTCCCTGCATTCTTTCCTTTTCTGAACATCGCATTCAGGTGGATCTTATACCACTTGAGATGCATGGGTTCAATATAATTCTTAGAATGGACACCATAGAAAAGTATAAGGTTGTCTTGGATTGTGATTCCAAGCAAGCGGTGTTCATAGATGACGGTGACACATGGATCTTTCAGGGAGATAGAAAGATTCTTCCCATCTGTCTTGTATCAACTATGGTAGTTGAGAAGTTGATGAGACAAGGATGCTTTGCATTCTCGGCACATGTGGTAGACACCACAATGGAGAGCCCTAATCTTTCTGAAGTTCTGATAGTTATGGAGTTTAAAAATGTGTTCCCTGAGGAACTTCCAGGTGTTCCTCCGCCCCGAGAGATTGATTTTGAGATTAATCTAATCCCAGGCACGCAACTAATAGCACAAACACCGTATAGAATGGCACCTGCTGAGATGGAAGAGCTCAAGAAATAGCTGCAAGAGTTGCTTGAGAAAGGTTTTATCCGACCGAGTACTTCACCATGGGGTGCTCTGGTTCTCTTTGTTAAGAAGAAGGACATATCTATGCGGTTATGCATTGATTACAGACAGTTGAATAAAGTAACCATAAAGAACAAGTATCCTCTGCCAAGGATCGACGACCTATTTGATCAGTTGTGTGGTGCAACTATCTTCTATAAGATAGATCTGAGGTTGGGATATCATCAGTTTCGTATCAAGGAGAGTGACATACCTAAGTCTGCCTTTAGGACAAGGTATGGTCACTATGAGTTCATAGTTATGTCGTTTGGACTAACTAGTGCACCAGCTGCATTCATGGAACTCATGAATAGAATCTTCCAGCCTTTTCTTGATCAGTTCATAGTAGTCTTCATAGATAACATATTGATATACAGTAGAGATGCTCAACAGCATGAGCAGCACCTCCGTCAGGCTTTAACTTTGCTAAGAAAGCATAAGTTGTATGCTAAGTTTAGCAAATGTGAGTTCTGGTTACCAAAAGTTTCTTTTCTAGGACACGTAATATCTGCCTCAGGTATTTGTGTTGAACCTAAGAAGGTAGAATATGTCCTGTAATGGGAACAACCTAAGACGTCGACGGTGAGACGCAGTTTCCTAGGACTATCGGGCTATTACAGGAGGTTCATTAAGAATTTCAATTATATAGCTTTACCCCTAACCAAGTTGACCAGGCAGGAGATTCCTTATCTGGAATGACAAGTGTTAACATTCTTTCTAGATGTTGAAATAAAGGTTAACAAGTGCACATGTGCTGGTGTTACCTAAGCAAGGGAAGGGGTACATAGTTTTTTGTGATGCATCTAAGAATGGTCTAGGATGTGTGTTGATGCAGGATAATCAAGGGATTTCTTTTGCCTCCCGACAGCTTAAGAAATACGAGGAGAATTATCCGACACATGATCTAGAATTAGTTTTTGTGGTCCGTGCTTTGAAGATCTGGAGACATTATCTCTATGGAGAAACATTCCAGATTTTCACAAACCATAAGAATCTAAAATATATCTTCTCACAACATGAATTGAACATGAGACAATGCCGCTGGATGGAGTTAATCAAAGACTACGATTGTACAATCGATTATCATCTAGGGAAGGCTAATGCAGTGACTAATGCACTAAGTAGGAAATCATCATCACCAGCCTTAGATAAAGCATAGTTGAACTCCTCAGTGTGCTTTAAAAGAGATATTCTTATCTCCTTGAGGCAAAACAATATACAGCTTAAGGTATCATTGTTATCCAGGCTGTTAGCTGAGATGCAAGTTAAACATACTCTGAGACAGCAGATTAAAGAAGCACAACAAGCTGATACTATGGTTCAGCAGATCAAGTCAGAGTATGGTAGTGAGAAACGAGATGGTTTTCATGAGTCAGAGGATCAGGTAGTCTGTTACCATGGTAGGATGGTAGTACCTGATGCCAATGACTTAAAGAAGTTAGTCTTGGAGGAAGCTCATTCTTCAATGTATGAAATGCATCCAGGGAGCACCAAAATGTATCGTAACTTGAAGGATATGTATTGGTGGCCAGGATTGAAGAAGGATGTAGCTGAGTTTGTTATGCGGTGTCTGGTGTGTCAGCGGGATAAAGATGAACATCAAAAGCCCGCAGGAACAATGCCACCTTTGTCTATACCGCAGTGGAAATGGGATCATGTGACCATGGACTTTATGGTTGGTTTGCCTAGAACAACTAAAGGTCATGATTCCATATAGGTGATAGTTGATAGGTTGACTAAGACAACACATTTCCTTCCTGTCAAAACAGCCTACACTGCTGAGAAGCTTGCACAAATATATATAGATGAGATAGTGTGGTTGCACGGGGTTCCAGCTACTATTGTTTCTGATAGAGGTCCCCAGTTCACGAGTCATTTTTGGGAGTGAATCCATAAATCTTTGGGTACGCATTTAAGGTTTAGTACTTCCTTTCACCCACAGACAGATGGACAATCTGAGAGGACCATACAAACCTTAGAGGATTTGCTTAGGGAATGTGTCCTTCAGTTTGTAGGAAGTTGGGATCTACACCTGAGCTTGATATAATTTGCCTATAATAATAGCTATCAGCATAGTATTGATATGGCACCATATGAAGCATTATATGGTAGACATTGTAGATCTCCTTTATGTTGGTATGAAATAGGAGAATATCAACTTTTGGGTCTTGAGCTAGTACAGCAGACAACTGAGAAGATTAAAGTAATATAACAACAATGAAAGATTGCACAGGATAGACAGAAGTCGTACGCCGACAAACAGTGAAGACCTTTAGAATTCCAAGTTGGAGACAGAGTATATCTCAAGGTCTCACCTTGGAAAGGTGTCCTTATATTTGGAAAGGCAGGAAAGTTAGCTCCTAGATTTGTGGGGCCTTATCCAATCATTGAACGGATTGGAAAGGTAGCCTATAAGCTGGAGTTGCCACCTGAGATGCATAAGTTGCATCTAGTGTTCCATATGTCCATGCTAAGAAAGTGTCATCCTGACACAAAGTTAGTTTTGCAACATGTGGAGGTAGAATTAAATTATGATATATCATAGGTTGAAGGACATGTGATGATCCTTGATAAAAGAATTAAAAATCTAAAAAAGAAAGACATTTGTCTTGTGAAAGTTCTCTGGCATCACCGTGACATTGAAGAAGCTACATGGGAGCTAGAGGAAGAGATGAGGAGGAAGTACCCTTCTTTTTTCTCTTAATGATTTCGGGGACAAAATCCCTATTAGGTGTGGATAATTTGTAACATCCCTGACCTGGGTTATGCTTTAACCCTAGATGCCCAAACGGTTTCAAAAACGTTTGGAGGACAAACGGTCTCAACCCTAGATGCCCAAACGGTTTCAAAACCGTTTGGAGGGCAAACAGTCTCAAAACCGTTTGGAGGTTGAGGGGTCAAAACCGTTTGGAGGTTCAATGCAACCAAAACCGTTTGAAGACCTAATGTGATGAAAGATCAATTAAACCCATGATTGTTAATGATGTATATCAAAGATCATTACAATGGTTGTACCTTTAAGGTACTAGGGTGATTAGTACCCTTAGAGGGGTTAACCTTTGATGCTTATGCAAGCAATATCTCAATACACTATGCTAACCCTAAATGTATGTACTTGAATGAAGGTTTGACCTAATCTAATCAAGCTTGAAGTAATCAACATCCTAGAGAGGATGAGAGAGAGGAATTCATACATGTACAATAATCATTGAGTGGTTAAGCCTCAACACTTTCAACATGAATAAAATATGTAATTAGGGTATGATCCTTGATAAAGAGATCATGAAACCCTAATCGAGAAGGTTGATGAGCCCTAACCCTAATATAGGGTGAAGGTATGTGAAACCCTAATCTAGGGTAATGGTGTAACCCCAATCTAGGGTGATGATATGAGAAATCCCAATTCAGAGTAATATAAGGAAAAACCCTAATTAAGAGGATGCTTCATGAAACCCTAATTTCGAGTAAAGTTACATGAAACCCTAATTTGGGGAAAAGTTATAAGGAACCTTAGCTCAAGATAATGATGTGTGAAACCCTAATCTAGGGTGATGCCATGTGAAACCTTAATGCAGTGATGTGATGTGAAACTCTAATCCAGGGTGATGCTATGTAATGCTATATGAAACCCTAATCTAGGGTGATGCCATGTGAAACCCTAATGCAGTGATGTGATGTGAAAGTCTAATCCAGGGTGATGCTATGTAATGCTATATGAAACCCTAATCTAGGGTGATGCCATGTGAAACCCTAATGTAGTGATGTGATGTGAAACTCTAAACCAGGGTGATGCTATGTAATGATATATGAAACCCTAATATGAAACCCTAACCCTAATATAGGGTGAAGATATGTGAAACCCTAATTTTGGGTTATAGTGCATGAAACCCTAATCTTGGGCAATATGATGATAAACCATAACCCTAATTTTGGGTAATGGGATGAGTATCCCTAATTGACATGAATTGGGAAACCCTAACCCTAATGAGGGAATAGTGATGCTACCCTTACATTGCATAGTGATAATATGTAATTGATATAAATTTTATCATGTGTACTTGACATGCAGGTGTCATAAGATGTTGGGCATAGCCAGGTATGAGCTATGATGTTTTATTATTGAAATTGTTTTATGGGCCTTGTGAGCCATAATATGCTTTGTTGCCTAGTAAGAGGTAACAAGAGATTAAATAGGCCTTGAAGAGCCATGTGAGATGCTTGTGTAGCAAGTATCATGTTTACCTTGGTCAGATGACCTGAAGGTATTAGTTACCTGATAAGTGGTAATAAGTGTTCTTTGATGAACTAAGGGTTTGAATACCCATATTCCATATTGTTGATGATGAGATGTTAAGGGATGAGAATGACCATGATGTGACAAGGGATTGAGATCCTAATGTATTATAAAGCTTTGAAAAGTACTTGATAGAAGTATTACACATTCTTTGTAGCATTTGTTATAATAATTTATGTTTGAAAACCTGACTGATGCTAAAATAATATGGTAATGTACTTAATTAATCAAGTGAAATCTTATCATGTAGAGCCCTGTCCATAGATCCATCATCGTCAGTAGTTGGTGACGGTGAAATAGGTTTTCCCACGGGATCTCCTAGAGGGAATAGTGTTGAGTATGTGGGGGTTATGGGTGCCAATATCCTTACACCCTAATGTGGGATTGATATGAGATAAACATTAAATCTCTCAATTCTTCATTATATGTGTTGGGATGGATGTATCACGAATCTCCCGATAATGTTAATGTCGGATCGATGTGAGATAAACACGAAATCTATCGATTGCGAAGAGAGTGCATCCGCCATGGTAACTCTATAGCAAAGTTGCTAGTATACCCTAGAAAGCTATTTAGCAGAGACACAAGATGTCATGCATTTTGTACTCACACTGACTGAGGAGGATGAGGTCATGGAAATCCGGCTCTTCCTTGACCTATGTATGGAACTGATTTTGACTTCGCAATGGTCGGTTGGAGTATGAGTGGTATACCTCACCTCCTCAGGGCTTAAGTATGATTGTAAAATGTAATCAGCCGTGTAGTGTATTTGCTTAAGGTTGAATTATGAGAATCATTGGATGATGTTACCTTGCTTAGCATATCCTAGATGGATAAATGTTATACATGTTCTTCAATTCCTTATTGGATAAGTGACATGCTGCTTTATCAAGTTATAGCTAAAATGCTTTGAATAAGAATATTGTTCTAATCTATTTAGACATTGATTTATCTACTGTTGAATATATATGATTCCTCTGCTCAGTTTTATGCTATTAAACTACAATAATAATGTTTTTGGCGGAGATTTATATCTGTCGTTGGGACTGGGTCTCACTCTGTTGGTCACCAACACTTTTTAGGTAGACATGGAAGAAGAGGTAGAAACCCCATAGTAGGGGAAGAGCAGTAGCAATAGAAACAGTAGTGATATTCCAGGTGGAGGCATTGGCTGTCATATTTTGTATAGAGAGTCCTATGTGTCGTCTCTGTACTCTCAGGTCCTCGGAGTTAGTAGTTAGTACTTTTAATGAATCGATCTAAGATTTTGTCTTGATGCCTCGAGGTTCTTATGTTGCTTGTGTATAGTTTTAACAGAGCAGTTGATGCTTGTAATCCTAGGGAAGTGATGGTACAGGATATGTGCATATGAACCAGGATGTAAATAAAATACATTGGTTCTTGATAAAAGAGTTTTCCTAGTGTTTGGATCTCTTTGTAAATAGTTTTAATTTTTAGTGATTTTCAATAATCCGTTGTTAATGATCACTTTCGCTTAGTTAATGATGTTTTGTTCGGACGGTGTGTCACACTAATGATTTTGCGATAGTGTGCAAGTTTGTGAAGGAGTACATCTTCTGTAGGTTTGGAGTGCCCCGCATGATCATCAGCGATGGAGGCATGCATTTCACAAATAGGAAGTTTGCTGCTCTTTTGAGTAAGTATGGGGTAAAGCACAATGTGGGCACCCCATACCATCCACAGACACAGGGCCAAGTAGAAATTTCCAATAGGGAGATAAAGAAGATTTTGGAGCGTATTGTCACCGCATCTAGGAAGAACTGGAGCATGCTCCTATAGGACGCACTTTGGTCGTATAGGACCACCATTAAGACTCCTATAGGCACTACGCCTTTTAGGCTGGCTTATGGGAGTGTGTGCCACTTGCCGGTGGAGTTGGAGCACAATGTGCATTGGACGCTAAGGAAGTTGAATGTGAACATTGATGATGCATGGAAGAGAAGGTTGCTTGAGCTAAATGAGTTAGATGAGTTGAGAATGAACGCTTATGAGAATTCCCAGATTTACAAGGAACGGATGAAACAAATACATGATCGCCATATCCAAAGGAGGGTCTTCTCAAAAGGTGAGAGTGTCTTGCTTTTCAATTCGTGGTTAAAGCTACATCATGGGGAGTTGAAGTCCCAGTGGAGTGGACCATTTGTTGTTGAGGAAGTGCGTCCACATGGAGTTGTGATGGTGAGAGATGGTGAAAGGACGTTCTTGGTGAATGGCCAGCGTCTAAAGAACTGCCATGGAGAGGATTTCACAAAGAAGGTGCATGAGGTCAAACTCATCGCACTTGATGAAGATTGAGCATGATTATGTCTAGCCTAAGATGTTAAAGAAGGGCGCTTGTTGGGAGGCAACCCAACTTAGGTGTAGGTAATGTTTAGTTGCTTTATTTTTCATTTTCATAATGAGTTCTCATGAATTTTCTACTTAGTTTTTGTTGAAATGATACCCTGATGTGTGTGTTTAGTGTGTAGGGTTGGAGCTTGGTCGATAGTATCGACATCATTGTCGACAGTATCAACTCAGGCTCAGTAAGATGGTTTGTACCTGTTACGACCCGCGTTTCGTTTTGTAAGTAAGTACCTTGGTTAGTGCATAATTGAGCTAGTTATGTTGAGATGAGTACTTGCTTTTGTTAATGGTGTTTTGAGCTTTGAGCTAGTGTTAATGTATCATTAGCTTGTTTTCTTGTCCTGAGGTTGAGGACAAGTTTGTGCTTAATCCGTTGCCGAAGAAATCACGCAAAACTGACTTACGAGTAAAAAGATATGGACTTTTTGGTGTTCAGGGACCTATGTGCAATATCGGAAAGTTTCTGGGTAATTTATTTTCGGCCCCCTGGGCGCCCAGCCTTATCCTTTCCCTTGGTTTTCCTTTATCTCTTCCTTAGCCGACTAAGGAATGAACGAAGGGTTCATTCCTCCGTTAGCCGCTGGACGAGAAACAGAGAGGGAGAAAGGGAGCGAGCAAGAGAGGGAAAGCCGGGCGATCTAGCCGTTCTCCGCCGTTTTCCTTCGATTCCCCATCTTCCCCAGCCAAAGCAACCGCTGCACCCTTCTCCTTCTTCCCTGTGTTCTTCTTCCTCCTGCAGCCATGAAGATGACGACCAAGGAGGTGGTCTAGGGAGCGAACGGCGCTTCCTTTTCGGTCCTTTCTTCTTGCCAAGTGTTTGCTAGGTCGTCCCGGAGCTATAGGAGCGATTTGGGTAAGAATCGTCCGCCGAATCGACCCCGATCTTCGTTTTTAGTTCTGTAATTTCCGTTCTGCCCAGGTTGCACGGCGTGCAACATTGCAGATAACTGAAATAGGGGAAAAATCCGTTTCTGCGCAGGTGCACGGCGTGCAAAGTCAGTTTGCACGGCGTGCAAAGTTGCAGTTAGCGGAACGAGTTTCAGCCCAGGTGCACGGCGTGCAAATCAGTTTGCACGACGTGCAGGTCAGTTTGCACGGCGTGCAAGTCAGTTTGCACGGCGTGCAAAGGTGCAGAAAAGCTGATCAGAAGTGCACTGAAGGTGCACGGCGTGCAGCCTAAGTGCACGGCGTGCACGTTGCTGTAAAGGGCAGAATTAGGCGTGTTTGTGGACGTTTTTCAGTGTATACGAACACACCGAAGTGGGTGAGTAATAGTTCATTTAGAAATCATTATTTAACTCATTTTAAATACCTATTTGCTTCAGTATCAGTTAATATGATTCCTGAACAGTGTTGCATGTACTTCAGTATGATAAGTTCAGTGGAACTTGAATTGCGTGATGTAAATGATGAAAAAGAGGAAATTCTATGTCTTACAGTTGATATGAAATAATCCTGTTTAATTGTATATGTGTTAATCAGTTAATAGACTTAGGTGCCCCAACACCGTAGAACCCCATTGCGCGGTCTGTACCTTTGGGGTGAAACGATCGATCTAGCCTTGTGTCTAGATGATCGGTGCTCGTGTTCAACAATAATCCGTGCGTGTGTCACGGTGGCACGGGGTCAGACAGACAGTGTCCAACAACAACGCGTGCTTGTGTCACGGTGGCACTGGAGATAGATGGGGGTTATTCAACATTAATCCGTGCTTGTGTCACGGTGGTAATCCCCGACCCTCCGACTGTGCACTACAGGGTGGGAGGAGTCCAGAGCACTCAGAGTTAGTGCAGACAGGCCCTTGTGCGCCTGGGGCCCTTGTGCGCCCGAGAGTCCTGTGCAGACCAGGACAGACAGTCAGACTTAGCATTTCCCGGGTGTGTCGCTAAGTCTTGTACGGTGAGATCGTAGTTCACTACTGATCTTCATATGCAGAGTGCGCTGCATATGTTTGGGGCATAATAATGTAAATATGTAATCATTCAGGATCACAGTAAATTTATAATTTTGTCTATTTAACTGAATACCAGATGATGCATAGGACTGTGATTAATATCTGTATATTTGCTATATTAATAGAACTATTCTGCTTGAACTGTATATCTGTTTATTTTCAGTTAATAAACCTGACGAGTTGTATATTGATAGCTAAGTGAAATGTTATTCACTGAGCGAGTAGGCTCATACCTCTACTCAAAACATTTTCAGGTCAGCATCAGCATCAGGAATCAGAAGGATCGTTTCACCCTAACGCTTAGTCGATAGAAGGTTCGTTGTTAGTCTAGATAGAGGTCTCTTAGTCCATTCCCCTCGATCCTCGGGACAAGGTGTGAGTGAGAGAGAGAATGTGTACATAGATGTAAATTAATGTTATGCTTTCTTTATGTTAATCAATGTATTATGCTGTAGACCTTGCTTGTATCTTTAATCAGTTAGATAAGAAAAGTTCCTTCAGTTTGCTCAGTTTTTCTATTTACAGTTTAAACTTGATTGTCAATTAAATGCCTTGGATTGTTTTAAAAGTGACGAATGGTTGGTTATGTGTTAATCCCACCTGTCATGCCCTAATCTCGTGGTTTGTGTTTAATGTGAGATTGGGGCGTGACAACTCTTGGTATCAGAGCTTAGGTTTGAGTACTTAGTTACTCAGAGTCCAGGTCAGGGGACGATAAGAGACCAATAGGATTAAGATTTAGGTGTCTTTCTTCTATCTGTAGTTTTCTAACAGGAAATATTCTGTTATATCATTGCAGATGGCAGGAAGAGGCTTTGATCGTGATGATCAGGCCGAGAGCCATGTTGGCCCTGATCCTTTGTACTTGGGTCCAGGTGGTGGTGACCACGTGGATGAAGCATCCCGGATGTACAGGATGTTTCTGGAAACCAAAGAGAGGTACAAGGCTGATAGGCGAGATTCTTCTTCTACCAGCAGTAAAGATCTGATGCGATCTTATGAGCTTGTAAAGAAACTTGGTGGCACGGAGTTTAGTGGTACTACAGATCCAGCAGAGGCTGATGAATGGTTTAGACAGATAGAGAAGGTCTTTCGTCTGATGGGGCTTCCAGAAGATAAGAGGATCAATCATGCAGTCTACCTTTTGACAGGTGATGCAGAGTTGTGGTGGCGTGGGGTGGAAGAAAAGAGGAGAGGTACAGAGCTTTCCTGGCAGGATTTCTCTGAGGAATTTCATCTCAAATTCTATTCACCCACTTTTCTTAATGAGAAAATCAGGCAGTTACAGAATATCAAGCAAGGGAACATGACAGTTACAGAGTATGAAGCGCTTTTTACACGGTTGGCTAATTTCTGTCCGCAGCTTGTTCCTGACAACATAGAACGATGCAGAAGGTTTCAAGAAGGGCTAAGGCCAGAGATTCGGTATACAGTTTCTGCTACTAGTAGGAGGAACAGAGAGAACTTTGGTGAGTTTGTCGAGGCTGCTAGACAAGTTGAAGAATCTGTGAATGCTGACAAGGTGCCTGAGTCTAAGAAGAGATCTGCAGACTTCAGTAGAGGGCAATCCAGTAGTGGATACCGAGGTGGAGGTAGAGGTTTCTTTTCTAAACTCGGACGTGGTTTTGGTTGTTTCGGCAGGCAGAGATCTGAGGATGTCACTACTTCTAGAGGCAGAGGAGGATACAACCCAGGAAGATGGGGCAGTTCTTCTAGAGAGCAGCCGTCTGGATCATCTACTTCTGTGACTGGTCCACAGAGGCAGGAGATGTGAGTATGTAGTGCTTGTGGAAGGTTTCACTCTGGGAAATGTTGGGGTTTAGATTATACAGAATGTTACCATTGTGGACAGATAGGACATATAAAGAAGTTTTGTCCTCAGCTTCAACCAACAGCATCACAGGCTTCTCAGTCCCAGTTTTATGATGCTCAGAGACAACCTCCAGTTGAAGGACCGAGTTCTTCTGTGGCTTCTGGATCTAGAGGTGGTGGAGCACCTAGTGGTAGAAGTGGTCAGAGAGGACAACGTGGCAGAGGGAGAGCTTCAGCACGTTTCTTTTCTTTGACACCTCAGGAAGGTATAATTTCTTCACAAGTTGTTACAGGAGAGATGCTTTTGTTTAATAGTATACCAGTTTCAATTTTGATAGATCCGGGAGCTACTCATTCTTTTATACGACGTTCCTTAGTTGGTGAACTTAATCTGTTAACTCAAGAGTTGGCAGATGAGTTAGTGTTGAGAGTTCCACTAGGTGGACCAACAGTTTTATCTGAGTCCTGTCCCGGATGCCTGTTATCTTTTGAAGGTTTTACCTTTGCTGCTAATCTCATACCCTTGGATGTAAATACCTTTCAAGTCATCTTGGGTATGGATTGTCTTGAAACATATCGAGTGCAACTCGATTGTTGGAAGAAGGAAGCTACCTTTCAACTAGGGGAATTTTCTTGTGTCTTTACTGGAGATAGGAAAGTTCTGCCTACGTGCATAATATCAGCTGCAGTAGCTGATAAGATGTTACAGAAAGGATGTGAAGCGTTCCTTGCTCATGTGGTGGACACCAGAGCAGAGAAGAGCACCGCCAGTGTTTATGATGTGCCTGTGATTTGTGAGTTTTCTTATGTTTTTCCAGAAGATTTACCAGGCTTACCTCCTGTCAGAGACTTGGATTTTGAAATTCAGATATATCCAGGTAGTCATCCAGTAGCACTGCCAGCCTATAGAATGGCACCTGCAGAGTTGAAGGAACTCAAGGTGCAGTTGCAGGAGTTGCTAGATAAGGGTTTCATTAGACCCAGCTCTTCACCGTGGGGTGCTCCAGTCCTGTTTGTTAAGAAAAAGGATGGTACCATGCGTCTCTGTATAGATTACAGGCAACTGAACAAGATCACTATAAAGAACAAGTATCCATTGCCCAGAATAGATGATCTGTTTGATCAGTTGCGTGGAGCAACGATCTTCTCTAAAATTGATTTGAGATCTGGATATCATCAGCTCAGAATAAAGGCTTCTGATATTCCCAAGACAGCTTTCAGAACCAGGTATGGGCATTATGAATTCTTGGTCATGTCGTTTGGGCTGACCAATGCCCCAGCAGCCTTTATGGATATGATGAACCGGATTTTCAAACCGTTTCTAGATCAGTTTATTGTAGTCTTTATAGATGATATTCTGATCTATTCCAAAGACGATGAACAACATGAGCAACACTTGAGAGTAGTGTTGCAGTTGTTGAGGCAACACCAGTTGTTTGCTAAATTTAGCAAATGTGAGTTCTGGTTGGCCGAGGTAGCATTTCTTGGACATGTTATCTCGAGAGGTGGAGTTAGTGTTGACCCTAAGAAGGTTGATTCTGTACTTCAGTGGGAACAGCCTAAGACTCCTACTGAGATCAGAAGTTTCTTGGGTTTGGCAGGATATTATAGAAGGTTCATACAGAACTTCAGTGCGTTAGCATCACCTTTGACACATTTGACGAGGAAGGATGTACCGTTTGTTTGGTCTGATAACTGTGAGAGAA
Organism: Alisma plantago-aquatica; assembly: GCA_963693085.1. Taxonomy (NCBI): domain Eukaryota; kingdom Viridiplantae; phylum Streptophyta; class Magnoliopsida; order Alismatales; family Alismataceae; genus Alisma; species Alisma plantago-aquatica. Next base: position 494,898,767 of record OY856415.1, read on the forward strand.
GTTTTCAGATTTTGAAGAAAAGGTTGACTTCAGTACCAGTGTTGATTTTACCAGAAGTAGAAAAAGGTTATACAGTGTTCTGTGATGCTTCCAGGAGAGGTTTGGGCTGTGTACTAATGCAAGAAGGCAAAGTTGTGGCTTATGCATCTAGACAGCTTAAGAAGAACGAAGAGAACTACCCTACTCATGATCTGGAATTAGCTGCTATAGTTCATGCTCTTAAGACATGGCGTCACTACCTGTATGGTGAGACATGTCAGATATTTACAGACCATAAGAGCCTGAAATATATCTTCACTCAGAGAGACTTGAATTTGAGACAGCGCAGATGGCTTGAGCTGATCAAGGACTATGATGTGACAATCGATTACCATCCTGGTAAGGCGAATGTTGTAGCAGATGCCTTGAGTAGAAAGTCAAGTTCAACAGCTAATGCATTTTCTATGGCATGTTTCAAGAGAGACTTGCTTGTAGATATGCGAAGGTTGAACTTAGACTTGGAGGTGACAAGACAGAGTGGGCTAATTGCACAGATGCAAGTCAGACCTACTTTTTATAATCAGATTAAAGAGTTACAGCAGAATGATGATGAGTTGTGGCAAATCATGCAGGATAGGTCAGAAGGTAAGAGAACAGAGTTCAGGTTTTCTGATGAAGGCATGTTGTATCTTCATGATAGGTTGTGTGTACCTGGAAATAGTGAGTTGAAAGAGCAGATTCTTGAGGAAGCGCATACTTCTATGTATGCTATGCATCCAGGTAACACAAAGATGTACGGGAATCTCAAAGAGCTGTACTGGTGGTCTGGTATGAAAAAGGATGTGGCTGAATACGTGGCTAGGTGCGGGGTGTGTCAGCAGGTTAAGGCTGAGCATCAAAAACCTGCTGGTACTTTGCAGTCACTTCCTATACCAGAATGGAAATGGGAACACATCACGATGGACTTTGTGGTAGGATTACCCAGAATGCCTAAGGGCTCAGACTCGATATGGGTGATTGTGGATAGACTAACTAAGTCTGCTCACTTTCTTCCTGTCAAGTCAACCTTTGACGTTCCAAAGTTGGCTAAAGTTTATGTGAATGAGGTAATCAGGTTGCATGGGATTCCAGTTTCTATTATTTCTGACAGAGATCCAAAGTTTACATCTAGATTCTGGAATCAGTTACATCGTGCGATGGGCACAAGACTGAAGTTCAGTACAGCGTTTCACCCACAGACAGATGGTCAATCTGAAAGGACCATTCAGACCCTTGAAGACATGCTGAGAGCATGCGTGCTATAGTTTAGAGGCAACTGGGAAGAACACTTAAGCCTAATGGAGTTTGCATATAATAACAGTTACCATTCTAGTCTTGGAATGGCTCCATATGAAGCTCTTTATGGCAGGAAGTGTAGATCGCCAGTTTGTTGGTACGAGGTGGGTGAGAAGGAAATTCTTGGACCTGAGCTAGTTGATGTAACTACGGAGAAGATATCTGTGATCAGGGATCAGTTGAAAGCTGCTCAGGATAGACAGAAAAGTTACGCAGAGAGACGACGTCGACCTCTTGAGTTCGAGGTTGGTGACGAGGTTTACTTGAAGGTTTCACCGTGGAAAGGAGTGCTGAGGTTTGGCAAGAGGGGTAAGTTGACCCCTAGGTATATGGGTCCATATCCTATTGTTGAGAGTATTGGACCTGTAGCTTACAGGTTGGATTTGCCGTCTGAGTTGGCAAATCTTCATGATGTCTTCCATGTGTCTATGCTGAAAAAGTGTCATCCCGGTACGGAAAAGATTGTAGATCCAGAACCGGCGCAGCTTAGAACAGATGTGTCCTATGTAGAAGGACCAGTGCAGATAGTCGACCACCGGATCAAAAAGCTTAAGAACCGTGAGTTATCTTTAGTGAAGGTTTTGTGGAGAAATCACAATATAGAGGAAGCTACGTGGGAGCTTGAATCAGAAATGCGTAACAAGTTTCCTTTTCTCTTTTAGGAATTTCGGGACGAAATTCTTATAAGGAAGGGAGATTGTTACGACCCGCGTTTCGTTTTGTAAGTAAGTACCTTGGTTAGTGCATAATTGAGCTAGTTATGTTGAGATGAGTACTTGCTTTTGTTAATGGTGTTTTGAGCTTTGAGCTAGTGTTAATGTATCATTAGCTTGTTTTCTTGTCCTGAGGTTGAGGACAAGTTTGTGCTTAATCCGTTGCCGAAGAAATCACGCAAAACTGACTTACGAGTAAAAAGATATGGACTTTTTGGTGTTCAGGGACCTATGTGCAATATCGGAAAGTTTCTGGGTAATTTATTTTCGGCCCCCTGGGCGCCCAGCCTTATCCTTTCCCTTGGTTTTCCTTTATCTCTTCCTTAGCCGACTAAGGAATGAACGAAGGGTTCATTCCTCCGTTAGCCGCTGGACGAGAAACAGAGAGGGAGAAAGGGAGCGAGCAAGAGAGGGAAAGCCGGGCGATCTAGCCGTTCTCCGCCGTTTTCCTTCGATTCCCCATCTTCCCCAGCCAAAGCAACCGCTGCACCCTTCTCCTTCTTCCCTGTGTTCTTCTTCCTCCTGCAGCCATGAAGATGACGACCAAGGAGGTGGTCTAGGGAGCGAACGGCGCTTCCTTTTCGGTCCTTTCTTCTTGCCAAGTGTTTGCTAGGTCGTCCCGGAGCTATAGGAGCGATTTGGGTAAGAATCGTCCGCCGAATCGACCCCGATCTTCATTTTTAGTTCTGTAATTTCCGTTCTGCCCAGGTTGCACGGCGTGCAAACCTGGTTTGCACGGCGTGCAACATTGCAGATAACTGAAATAGGGGAAAATCCGTTTCTGCGCAGGTGCACGGCGTGCAAAGTCAGTTTGCACGGCGTGCAAAGTTGCAGTTAGCGGAACGAGTTTCATCCCAGGTGCACGGCGTGCAAATCAGTTTGCACGACGTGCATGTCAGTTTGCACGGCGTGCAAGTCAGTTTGCACGGCGTGCAAAGGTGCAGAAAAGCTGATCAGAAGTGCACTGAAGGTGCACGGCGTGCAGCCTAAGTGCACGGCGTGCACGTTGCTGTAAAGGGCAGAATTAGGCGTGTTTGTGGACGTTTTTTAGTGTATACGAACACACCGAAGTGGGTGAGTAATAGTTCATTTAGAAATCATTATTTAACTCATTTTAAATACCAATTTGCTTCAGTATCAGTTAATATGATTCCTGAACAGTGTTGCATGTACTTCAGTATGATAAGTTTAGTGGAACTTGAATTGCGTGATGTAAATGATGAAAAAGAGGAAATTCTATGTCTTACAGTTGATATGAAATAATCCTGTTTAATTGTATATGTGTTAATCAGTTAATAGACTTAGGTGCCCCAACACCGTAGAACCCCATTGCGCGGTCTGTACCTTTGGGGTGAAACGATCGATCTAGCCTTGTGTCTAGATGATCGGTGCTCGTGTTCAACAATAATCCGTGCGTGTGTCACGGTGGCACGGGGTCAGACAGACAGTGTCCAACAACAACGCGTGCTTGTGTCACGGTGGCACTGGAGATAGATGGGGGTTATTCAACATTAATCCGTGCTTGTGTCACGGTGGTAATCCCCGACCCTCCGACTGTGCACTACAGGGTGGGAGGAGTCCAGAGCACTCAGAGTTAGTGCAGATAGGCCCTTGTGCACCTGGGGCCCTTGTGCGCCCGAGAGTCCTGTGCAGACCAGGACAGACAGTCAGACTTAGCATTTCCCGGGTGTGTCGCTAAGTCTTGTACGGTGAGATCGTAGTTCACTACTGATCTTCATATGCAGAGTGCGCTGCATATGTTTGGGGCATAATAATGTAAATATGTAATCATTCAGGATCACAGTAAATTTATAATTTTGTCTATTTAACTGAATACCAGATGATGCATAGGACTGTGATTAATATCTGTATATTTGCTATATTAATAGAACTGTTCTGCTTGAACTGTATATCTGTTTATTTTCAGTTAATAAACCTGACGAGTTGTATATTGATAGCTAAGTGAAATGTTATTCACTGAGCGAGTAGGCTCATACCTCTACTCAAAACATTTTCAGGTCAGCATCAGCATCAGGAATCAGAAGGATCGTTTCACCCTAACGCTTAGTCGATAGAAGGTTCGTTGTTAGTCTAGATAGAGGTCTCTTATTCCATTCCCCTCGATCCTCGGGACAAGGTGTGAGTGAGAGAGAGAATGTTTACACAGATGTAAATTAATGTTATGCTTTCTTTATGTTAATCAATGTATTATGCTGTAGACCTTGCTTGTATCTTTAATCAGTTAGATAAGAAAAGTTCCTACAGTTTGCTCAGTTTTTCTGTTTACAGTTTAAACTTGATTATCAATTAAATGCCTTGGATTGTTTTAAAAGTGACGAATGGTTGGTTATGTGTTAATCCCACCTGTCATGCCCTAATCTCGTGGTTTGTGTTTAATGTGAGATTGGGGCGTGACAGTACCAATCTTTAACACGTCGATACCATTGACGGACTCGTCGATAGTATTGACACTGGGTCAGGTGGCCACAGGTGGAAAAGGTCGATGCTATCGACTTGTGTTCGATACCACCGAGTTTACTAAAGATATTCATAATTTTTCTTATCAGGTATGTGGATACCATCGACATCCTCGTCGATAGTATTGACAACTACTGCCTTCAGCAGCAGCGCAACATCGTGATAACGACCAAAGACATCCAAATGGTCGATACAATCAACACCTGTCGATAGTATCGACAGATGACGTCACTGATCCAGGATTCTCATCATCCGACGGATGCTCAAGCCTTCATAAAACGATCTACAACATCAATATGTGGATGGCGTCGATACTATCGACGACCATCACTACTATCGATGTATCATCAATCTGCATCTCCAGCAACAGCAATCGACGGTTGTCAATACCAGTGACCCTCAGATTTTACTGTTTTGTCGATACCATCGACAGACTGTCGATTGTAACGACGCACCGACAGCAGCGGCGGCCGACTCTTATAAAAGGAGATCTAATCTTTCAATCAAAACACGCCTTCAAGTTTCATATCTCCCACCGAGCCCTGGCGTCTCCAAGCACCCAGAAGCTACGGAGATCTTCACTAATGGTCAAATTCGAGCATCTCCATCGACTCCGAGGATCTCTGTCTTCTCTGAGCTTCACCGACCGTCTTCTACGAGCTCTTTTCTCCATCCCTCTTCTCTTTCACTTGTTGCCTCTTGCAACAATGGTGAGATTTGGTGCTTCCTCGTCAAGGGCTTCTCTACTTGCTCTACCTGCCCTAGCTGGAGGACTCATCCCTTGCCCAAGGATAGTCCACCCACCGGCGGAAACCAAGAAGGTCTATGACGAGCTATGGAAGAACACAATTGAGCCCACCCGGTATGGTGATTGGCAGTTAATGAAAGATATGGGGTTCGAGGCAAACATGGCATACATGCTTCAGGGGCAAATTAGAGAATCCCCGGTGCTTTGCACCGACCATGCCGAGGGTCATCCGTTCTTCAGCGGGTGGCCGACATACAAAGATATCGTCATTGAGTTTATGGCATCTCTGGATATCTGTGTCGTCCCCAATGAGCTTCAACTGACACAGACTAATGGGAAAGAGGGGTGAGTTTCTTTCCGCCTCTACAACAGAGATTACACCATGTCCCTTCGTGAGTTCAATGGGATTTATGGGTGGTCTCATGGGGATCTACGCCAGCCGCCGCATAGGCCAGACTACAATGCCATGTATGCAAAGTTAATCACTATACCTGAAGGCTATTCGATCAGATGGCACCACACCTCCATCGTTGACTTTGAGCATCCCTTCGTCTGGGTCTTGCATCGTATTCTATCTAACACATTCTTTGCAAGATCTCGATTGTCATAAAGCAAGTTTCAAGAAACGGATCTCTTCTTTCTCTATATCTACTGGAGAGGGAGTGTTTAAATTTTGGAGCCTTTTTCCTCACTCGAGTCATGGCAGTGAAAAGAAACACATCCCGCAAGGCCCCAATCTATTTCGGGGGTCTCATCACTCCTATCGCCATCCACCTTGGCCTAGATCTTTATGGGTTACTAGAGTTGGAGTGTAAGAATACGCTGAATCTGAGTCATTTTGTAAACGTTGGACTACTCAACGTCCGCCACGGCACCGTCTTCGCCACCTTCCACATACAAAAAGTCTTTTAGGAGAGGCAACTGCCTGACCCCACCTTCAACCTCAGGCCTGGCCAAGATTACAGGTGGCCAATCATTGATGTTGATACAGACGAGGAAGAAGGAGGTGACGACGATGAAAATGAGCAAGAGGGCGATGATGATGATGAAGAGGAGGAAGTTGTCATTCCCCTCCGACGACGAGTTGCCCCACAGAAGCGACCCTAACATTTTGGAGCATCGTCTTCTTCTCAGCCATCTGCACCGCAACCCTCTCAAGTTGGAGAGGATGTCTACTCCATGCAGGGCATGTACACCATGCTCCAAGATATTCAGCAGATGCAACATCAGCATATGGCGTCTTCTGTAGGTATCCAGGATATTCAGAATAGGTTGTACGACAACCAACAAGCCATCTATGAAAATGAGCGCCTCCTCTTTGCAAACCAGGAGAACATCCACATTCGGTTGCAGAGGATGGAGATACAGCAGTAGTCGTTCAATGATCATTATTGGAGCCAAAACTATTTTGGAGGGTACCAGCAGCCACTTCTGATGTCGCCCATCGATCTGACATTCCAGGGGCAATATCCTACTTGGGACCCGAGCCAGTTCCCACCACCACCGCAACAGTAGAGGGTACCGTTGTTCCACTTCTTAAGTCTGGATTTTGACTATGAGGCCATAGTCTAATTCAAGCTTAGGGGGGTGCTGGAACAGCATTTATTTAGCTTTTATTTAGCTTTTATTTCATCATTTGTTTTTACTTTTGAAAATTTAGTAGTCTTTGTTTCTAGGATTTACTATTTTCTTGGATCCACTATATATCTAGTGTAATCATTGGAGTTTAATGTAATTGCATGTCATCTCGATGTTTTCATTTAGGGGTTTGTGAGAGAATGATTTTAAATGAAAATCTTTAAGAAATTGTAAGCTTGTCTTGTGAGAATTTGAGGACATCACTTGTGAATCTAATTGGGTAGGTCAACTTTAAAACATATGAACATGATTGTGTATCCTTATGGTTCATGTTAAGAGGAGTGATATGGATGTTGAGCCTAAACTTACCAAATGTTAATGTGACTTTAATTTGAAGTGAGGGAGAGAAATTCCTTGATTAACTGGTACACAAGTCAGTAAGGAGGGACATAATTCTTTCTGAAGGTTCTGTCAATTAATCTTGTGATCTTTCCACCGCATTTTCATTCACACTCCACCATAAGAACTGGGAGCTCATTACTGTCTTTTACTCTTTGATTGCATCCCATGTAGATAGGTCTTGCATTACAGTTATTTTTGCATAGTTTTGCATGAGAATGAAAAAGAATAGATAGATTAGTCATCCATGCACTTTATCCTTAGGTGCATGTCATAGTAGTTGCATAACTATCATTATGTAGTTGCATTCACATCTTTTGAGCATATAGTACATCATGTGTCTTATGTTCTTCTAAAAACATTAAAGGTGGTGAACTCGTTCCATACCCTCCGAATAGAATGCATCAAATGTACAAGTTATGTAAAAAGAAGGAAGACCGACAAATAATCCATTGTCATTTATGAAAATGAGGGATTGAAAAAGAAAAGAAAAAATAAAAACAAAGGATTGAGAAGTAAGTAGGAATAAGAGGGAGAAAGGAACATGTTCTCACCTGCATATTAATAAGAATAAGCACATTGTGTAGTTTTTCAGATATTCCATCTCACTCTGAGATGGAATGATAGTGCATGCATCATTTCACCAAAAATGTTAGCATTAGGATCATTATCATCTTCATTTTGCATCATCATAGGTTATCATTTTTGTATTGCATGATGGACTGTAATGTGCTTCCATTTCTTCCACAGCCACCCATTTCATCCACCCGTAGCTCTAAGTGGTAGGCCACCCATGATTTTCTCCTCATTCATGTATATCAGTAGATCTGCTTCCATTTAGATGGTAGTTAGGAAAATGAGCAACATAGATAGGAGATCACAAGATGCACCAAGCCTGAACCTAAGGATTTTATTATATTAACTACTTTATTTGATAGTGTTCGTTGATCTTGGGATGGACATCTTTCATGAATGATTCTTGTTGCTGATGTGATGATTTTGAGTCGTATTTATAGACATATTTTACTTGTGTTTTCTGCATTTATTGGTCATTTTGGTAGTTAATATTGCATAATTCATTTACTTTGGTCTATGATCCTTCTCAGTGTCAAATCTCCCTTATTTTAGTATTTTGAGCATAGATGATTACAATAATATGTTTTATTTTGGCTTATGTGGTTTTGTGTTGCAATTTCAAGAAAAACGCATATCTGTTGTTGTCAATACCATCGACAGTGGTCGATACCATCGACACAACCACAGGCAGTCAGCCGCAAGGAGCATCGCAGAGTCTATACATACGACAGGAGAGTCGATGGTATCGATATACCATCAGGTTGCTGGCGAGAAGATAGTCGATACTATCGACCCAGAAGTCGATACTATCGACAAGTGGAGCTACAGCGACAGAAAAGGATAAAATCGACGCCTTAGGATGTCGATGGTATCGAGTCAGCATCAGGCGCAACAACGAAGAGAAAGAAGAATTTCCGGTATCGCTCAAGGTCGATACCAGATCGATCTGAAACAAACTTGTATCTGACGGCGTCGATGGTATCGACGCCGTCAGATACAAGTTTGTTTCAGATCGATCTAAATCTGACGACTGTGATATTTTTGCAACCTAACTCAGTGATTGTACCTAAGGACGGCGGCCGGGAGCAATCTATCACGTCATTAGCCACTGCACACGTCCTGAGAAGGTGTGGAGAGAAGAACGGAGCCCAGAAGCACGCCCCAGCCGTTCCAGAAGCCGAAGAAGACGTTTTCCACCGCCGAAAGGCCAGAGATCGTGCATTCTACGCCAAGGAATGCTTGGATCTTCTCCGTTCAGGGGTTTCACTACTTATTCACGTTTTTCTCCATGTTTCCCCTTTTCTCTACCATGTTTTGCTCTGAGATGAACATGCGGGGCTAATCCCCTTTATCTTTAGGACCAGGAGTAGCACGGGGAAGCATTGTATGACATTTTTATCATAGTAATTCATCATTAATCTCTTAATTCTGTGGTATGAATTCATTTTCTCAATTATATTATTATGCTTGATCACCGTAATAATAATTTAATGCCCTTAATTACTTTGAAAGAAGAACTAACGGTTGAAAAGAGACGAATATCACATTAATTAACAAATCCCTTGAACAAGGTGATGTAAGATTAATGGTGGAAACCCAGAGGTTGATTCTAATGCACCTAGTTTAGGGTATAGGTTACTACGACGGTGGAACCGACCTAGACATAGGTAGTGATTGTACCACGACAGTGGGCAATTCTGACTACAGGCCACTACCCAGAATTGAGAGATGAACCTGAATTATTATATAAAAATTCATACAATGAAAACCCGCGGTGAAACCGCAATCCTAAAGATTTTCACCTGAATTGATTAAACTAAACCTTTAATTGATTGTTTTATTTTATTTTATTTTCTTTTAATTTTACCAAAACTCTCAAACCATTTTAACCGGATTAGCTGATTGCGAACAGTTAGTAGTAGTCTACCGATAGTTCAGTGTCCCTGAGTTCGACTTAGGCCTCACAAAAGCCTATACTACATTGACGCGTACACTTGCGTTCTACGCACAGAAAAAGCGTGTCAAGTTTTTGGCATCGTTGTCGGGGACACGGCAATTGTCGGCACTACGAGTGCTGCAATCGGCCATTCTAGGCCACTTTTTATTTTTTATTAGTTTGAAATCATTTCAAAAATTCGTAGTCTATCTTTCCAATTTTGTAATCGTCTAGCACGGTACTGAACTGAAATTTTCATTTTGCAGGTACTGTGCATGGTGAGGACGCGTAGCATAGACTACACGCAACAACCACCAGAGGTTCCACTGCCAGAACCGGACGACGAGGAAGACTACGATCATAACCAATAAGAAGAAATAGATTCCGAATCCGAACAAGAAGAAATGGCAGAGGAACAGACGATATGGGAGAAGATCAAGGCTTCTTCCTCATCTGCTTCAAAGGGGCCAACCAAGAAGCAGGCGATCAACATTCTGACTTACAATATTGATCCTGCATTAATTAATTTGGTCAAGTCAAATGCATTCCATGGGCTAAAGAACGAAGACCCAGCGACTCATATCAGCCAATTCGTAGAGAATTGTGACATGATTAAAATTGACAGATTTCCACAAGAGACGCTCTACCTGAAGCTGTTCCCGAGTTCTCTGGCAGGAAATGCACGAGAATGGTTGCACAATCTTGACGATGAATATGTGGAATCATGGAACCACATGGTGGAGGTATTCTTTGAAAGGTTCTTCCCGCCCGAGAAGACTAATGACATGATCAGAAAAATTCACAATTTCACCCAGAAGGCAGGAGAGACTTACTCTAAGACCTGGGAAAGGTTTCAGATCATGCTTAGGAGGTGCCCGCATCACGGGCTTGACAAGGAGACACAGGTCAAAATCTTCTATTTTGCTCTCTCCGAGCATGATAGAAGTAACCTAGATTTCGCAGGCTCAGGATTCTTTTTGAACAACACAGACACGAGGTGTTGGGAAATTCTAAAAAACATGGCTAAGAAGCAATCCTGGGGTGACAGAGACGCCGTAGAGAACGTTCGAGTTGTGGGGGAGTCAAAGTCCATCAAAGAGCTGAATGAGAAGATGGACCTTCTAGCAAAGAAACTGCTTGCAAAAGAAGATATCGAATCTGAGGATGAAGCTCAAGTCAAATTCATGCGCCAGCAGTAGGGTTACAGAGACAAGAAATTCTAATGGAAGGATCTGAATAACTTTTTGCAGGATCCCGATGCAAAACCCCAGCCGGTGGCGGAGGATAAGAGCACGGATTTGCTCAACCAAGTGATAAAGCAGAACCAAAAACTAATGAACACTTTTGTCCAGCAGATCAAGCAACAGGGGGAATTTATGAATCAGTTTGGACAGACATTGCAGAGCCATGGGGCTCAGATGAGGACAATAGATACGTCGATGGCGCAAATGGTAGCTGAAATAGCCAATCTGAAGAAGCCAGTACAGCAAGGTTTTCCGGGTAACACAAACGTTCCAGGAGGAAACCAACAGGCGAAGGCAATCTTGCTAAGGAGTGGCAAGAAGCTTTTAAACCCCAGGGTCGATGAACCAAGCAAACCCCAATTAGAAACTGAAGGTGAGGCCACTGAGGATGTGCCAATCTCAGTCACAGAGCCGGTTGAGGAAATAGCAGAGGATGTCACTGCAGACCCCGTTGTTGTTGAGGAGGAGACACAGAAAAGGACACCATATGTGTCGCCGCATCAAAGGGCACAGGTTGTCCCGGTCCCATATCTGAATAGTGTGAAAGCAAAGAAAGTGGACGCCCAGTTCAAAAAGTTTGTGGACAGTTTCAGAAAAGCTCTCAGTCAACATTCCATTATTAGAGGCAATAGAGCAAATTCCCTCTTACGATAAGTTTTTGAAAGACATCATTACTAAGAAGAGGAAGATCCCTGACACGGAGGTTGTAGTTCTCAAGGAGCAGGTGAGTGCTTTCATCATGGGCACATTGCCACCTAAGAGGTAGGATCCGGGCTGCTTCAATATTTCATGTTATATTGGTAAGGTGAAATTTTGCGAAGCACTGTGTGATTCCGAGGCAAGCATAAACTGGATGCCTCTTTCTACATTCAATAAATTGAGATTAAAAGAATCAAGGCCGATCAAGCAATATGAAAATACAGCTAGCGGACAATTTAGTGGTGAAGCCTTATGGTATTTGTGAAGATGTGTTGGTGAAAGTAGATCGGTTTGTATTTCCAGCAGACTTTGTTGTAATGGAGATGCAAGATGAACAAGGCAATGAGTTACTACTTGGACGACCCTTCCAAACTACAGCTGACATGATACTTGAGATGGGGAGAGGTTGTTTGACCTTGGGTATCTCTGATGATCGGTTTGAGATGGTCATGCCTTCCAGCACCACGTCATCTAAAGCTAAGGAGCAATGCCGCATGGCAAAGCATTTTGATCACAATATCTCACTTTGTCTAGGGAAGCCATTTTTAGATATGGCTCATGTAATGACTAAGGTGGAGAAAGGGACATTGGTTGTTGACATCATGGAGCAGACCAAGGTTGTGTCCCTTAGCAAAGCTGTGGGTTTTCCTAATGATGAAGAGGAGGAGATCCTCCCCCTCTCTTGAAGATGAGGCCATAGCGAGTTTGGTTTCAATGCATATCCAGAATTACCACTAGAAGCCTGCTTAGTCAATATAACACATGATTGGATGAGAAGCAAGTCACTACAGGAGTGTGCCAAGATGCTTTAGGTGCTTCCATGCTTTTATGCTAGGTACTATGAAGACCTTGGAGAACTCCCACCACCGCTTCAGTCATCCTTAATCAGACCGCCAGATTTGGAATTGAAGCCATTGCCACCGCACTTGAAGTATACATTTCTAGCTGAGGAAGAGAAGTTGCCAGTGATTTTTTCGGCATATCTGAGTGTCGAGGAGGAATATCAACTGCTGATTGTGTTGAAGAACCACCGAGGTGCATTCGGGTGGTCGATTGTAGACATCAAGGGGATCTCCCTACATTGTGCCAGCACAAGATTCGGCTCGAGGAGGGAGCCAAGTCGGTGATTCAGCCACAGCGTCGACTAAATCCTAGCATGATGGAGGTCGTCAAGAAGGAGGTGATCAAGCTCCTTTCTGCAGGTATCATCTATGTTATATCCAACTTGACGTGGGTGAGTCCTACACAGGTAGTCCCTAAAAAGAGGGGAATTACTGTTACACATAATCTGTTAAATGAACCTGTCACGACCCGCTTGGTAACCGGGTGGCGTGTATGTATAGACTACCGTCAATTGAATGCTGCTACGCTTAAGGATCATTTTCCTATCCCATTCATTGATTAGATTTTAGAGCGTTTAGCAGGCCGATCGCATTTTTGTTTTCTTGATGGTTATTCGGGGTACAATCAGATTTCAATTGATCCTAAGGACCAAGAGAAGTCCACCTTCACTTGTCCTTATGGAACATTTGCATACCGTTGTATGCCATTTGGGTTGTGTAATGCACCGGAAACCTTTCAACGTTGCATGCTTGCCATCTTTTCTGATATGGTTGAACGTTGTTTGGAGGTTTTTATGGACGATTTCTCCGTCTATGGTGCGTCCTTTGACGAGTGTTTATACAATTTGGACAAGGTTTTGCAACGTTGTGAGGACACACATTTGGTCCTCAATTGGGAGAAATGCCACATTATGGTCAGTGAAGGGATCTTGCTTGGACATAAAGTGTCTAGCAAAGGGTTGGAGGTAGACCCGGTTAAGATTGAAATTATTTCCATATTGTCCCCACCAAATTCAGTTAAAGGGGTCCGAAGTTTTCTAGGTCACGCCGGTTTTTATTGCCTCTTTATAAAAGATTTCTCTAAAATTGCAAACCATTATCTGAGTTGTTGGAAAAGGATGTTGTGTTTGATTTTAACGATAAGTGTTTACATGCGTTCAACGTGCTCAAAGAAAAACTAATTTCCGCACCGATTGTGCAAACACCGGACTGGACTAAGTTGTTTGAATTAATGTGTGATGCATCCGATTTTGCATTTGGGGCTGTTTTGGGACAACGTGTGGACAATAAACCCGTTGTGATTTTCTATGCATCAAAAACCTTAAATGACGCACAACTGAATTAGACAACAACCGAAAAAGAACTTCTCTCCATTATTTTTGCTTTTGAAAAATTTCGGCAATATCTTATTGGATCAAAAGTCGTGGTATGCACAGACCACGTCACCATTAAGTACTTGATGGAGAAAAAGGATGCCAAACCTAGACTGATTAGGTGGATCTTGCTTTTACAAGAATTTGATATTGAAATCAAAGATAAGGCGGGAATAGAAAATGTGGTTGCGGACCATTTGTCTAGGTTGGAAAGGGTAGATGAGAAGGATTTGCATATACCCATTACTGAGACATTTCCTGATGAACAACTTTTATCTGTGAAATCAAAATATCCTTAGTTTTCTTACATTGTCAACTATCTCTCTTGCAAAATTATCCTAGACGATTGGACATACCAAGAGAAGAAGAAATTTTTCCATTCTTTGCGTTATTATTTTTGGGATGACCCTATTTTGTTGAAGTGGTGCAGGGATGGTGTCTTACGCAGGTGTGTACCGAAGGTGGAATACGAAAGTGTTCTTCGTCATTGCCATACACTACCGACGGTTGGCCACCATGCTAGTTCTCGAACTGCAGCTAAAGTACTTGAAAGTGGCATGTACTGGCCTACTCTGTTCAGGGATGCTTATGATTTTTTGCGGCAATGTGATTCCTGCCAAAGGGCAGGTAACATTTCAAAAAGACAGGAGATTCCCCTCAATATATTTCAAGAGGTTTAGGTATTCGACTTGTGGGGTATTGATTTTATGGGACCCTTTGTGTCCTCAAAATCTAACTTGTACATTACCCTTTGTGTCCTCAAAATCTAACTTGTACATTCTTTTAGCTGTTGATTATGTGTCGAAGTGGGTAGAGGCAATACCCACAAGGACTAATGATGCCAATGTAGTGTGCAGGTTTGTCAAATAATACATTTTATGTAGGTTTGGTGTACCAAGAATGATCATTAGTGATGGAGGTACGCATTTCTGAAATCATAAGTTCATGGCACTATTGAGAAAGTATGGGGTACGGCACAACATTGGTACCCCGTACCACCCGCAGACACAGGGGCAAGTGGAGGTCTCCAATCGGGAGATTAAGAATATCTTAGAGCGCATTGTGGCTTCCACGAGAAAGAACCAGAGCACCCTGCTACCGGACGCTTTGTGGGCGTACAGGACGGCGTTTAAGACACCTATAGGCACTACGCCTTTTAGGTTGGCTTATGGTCGGGCCTGCCATTTTTCGGTGGAATTGGAGCATAAAGCGCACTGGGCGCTGAGGAAGTTAAATTTGAGCTATGATGAAGCGGGAAAGAAAAGGTTGCTTGAGTTGAACGAACTTGACGAGATGAGGATGAATGCATATGAAAGCTCGCGGATCTATAAGGAGCAAACAAAGATGATTCATGATTGCCATATTCAGATGCGAGTCTTCAAGAAAGGAGATCGTGTACTTTTGTTCAACTCCAGGTTGAAGATGCATCCCGGGAAATTCAAATCCCGATGGAGTGGACCGTTCACCGTAGAGGAGGTCAGGCCACATGGCGCAATCATGGTGCGTGATGGCGAGAAAACATTCCTGGTTAATGGACAACGATTGAAATTGTACTTCGGTGAAGATTACATAAGGAAAGTGAATGAGGTCAAACTCATTGCGCTTCCAGATGCATGAGGAGCTTGATGTCGTCTAGCCTAAGACGTTAAATAAGGGTGCTTGTTGGGAGGCAACCCAGCCATCGGTAGCTTAGTTAGTTTCTTTCACATTTGTACTTTAGTTTGATTTGATTCTATTTTTAGTGTAAAAAAGATACCGTGATCGTTTGCTCAATGTGCAGGACTGAGGCAGAGTCGACACCATCGACCCTTGTCTCGATGGTATCAAGTTGGGTATAGGTTGGCGGTTGTAGAAATCACTCTGTGTCGATACTATCGATGGCCTTGTCGATGGTATCGACACACCAACAGGTTGATCGCAAAGTTGAGGTCGATAGTATCGACATGGGTGTCAATACTTGCGAGATCTCTGGAGATATTCAGACGAAATTGTCTCAATGAAGTCGATACCATCGACGGGCCTGTCGATGGTATCGACCCAGTTACAGGCAGAAAGTGGTGGTCGGGCCTCGCGAGGGTGTTGCCCTAAGCAGAATTTGATACTATTGACCTGTGTCGATAGTATCGACGCGACACGTCACAGATCCGCGAGAGGAAATCAACGGCGATCGCTGTATCGAGAGAGTCGGTCTGTGGGATGGGTCGATACCGTCGACATCTGTCGATAGTATCAACACGTCATCGATCTGGGCCCCCACATCAGCTATCGACAACTGTCGATACTAGCGGCAGACGGACTGTGCTACGTGATTCGATACCATCGACGTATCGACTTGCGTCGATGGTATAGACGGGCACATAGCAGCGTCGGCCACGGTTATAAAAGGGATGGTTTGTCGTCATATGACGTCACACCTTCAAGAGTTCCTCCTCCACTTGTGATATGTGACTTGTTGAGCGATCAGAGCCCGGCTACGAGCATCCAAGGCGAGCGTTCATCCCTGAGCCTTCATCGAGCGGAGATAATCTTCTCCGACCTTCTTTGAACTCCATCTTCTAATCCTTCTTATTACTCGACAATGGTGCATGTTGTCGGCGTGTCCTCTTCTCGGGCAAATCCAATGGAGATCCCATAGTTTGTTCCTCCACCAACTGCTTCTATTTCGCGCCTGCGGATCGTTCATCCTTCCGTGAAGGTTCGGAAGGTCTACGAGGAAATCATGAAAAGAAAGATTGAGCCGACCTGTTACGTCGACCGCGACATGATCTGTAATCTGGGGTTCGAGGCTAATCTGGCCTACGTGCTCAAGGGGCAGGTGAGGCATTTGGGCAGGATGCCCGATGAGTTGGAATTCCACGCCGACGACTAGCCTTTCTTTGGTGAATGGCCGACATACAAGGAGTTAGTGGCGGAATTCATGGTGTCGCTGGACATATGCGTTGTGCCAAATGACATCATCGCCATGGATCGGGAATGGATCAAGGACCGCGTTTCTTTCCGCATGTACAACAATGATTACACTCTTACCCTCAGGCAGTTCAACTCCATCTACAACTGGAACCATGGGCGAGATCAGTACCGGAGGCCAGACAACCAGACTGATTAAGATGCTATCTTCGCTGAGCTAGTGAGTGTGCCTCTGAGCAAATCTGTGAGCTACCACAATGTGGCGGTAGCAGACTTGCGAGCATCCATTCATGTGGATTCTTCACCGCATGCTTTGCACCACGTTGTTTGCTTGTGGTGACCTGTCTCTCAGCAAGTTTCAGGAGACAGACCTGTTTTTCCTGCACAAGTTACTGAAGCGGGAAGAGTGTAACTGGGGAGCGTTTTTCTTGCAGCGCGTGTTGGCTGTAAAGAGGAGTACGTGGAAGGCTCCAATTCACTTTGGAGGGCTCATCACACCGCTGGCCCACTATCTTGGGTTGAATTTCTCCCAGCTGACTCCTCTCTCCAACAGAAGCAAGGTTAACTTGCAGCATCTTCACCGCTCCAACCTCATTCTGATGCGTGATGGACTGGCGTATGCACACTGCCACGTTAATCACGCTTATCAGGAGTGTTTGCTCCCCGACCCTGTCTTCCACATCGAGGGCACTCAGCATTTTCGATGGCCTGTTATCACCATTGAGAGCTCGGATGAAGACGGCGGCAATGACGACAACGACAATGATGGCGACGAGTCTGAAGAGGAAGAGGAGGCCTTCACTCATCTTCGCGCACGAGTGGCACCTAGGAAGCATCCCCGCATGCATCTGGGTGCATCTTCTTTGCAGCCTCCGCCACCACAGCCCTCGCCGCGAGGATGTCTACTCCATGTAAGGGATGTATGCAATGTTGCAGGATATTCATCAGACATAGCAGCACCACATAGCAGCATATGTCAGTATTCAGGAGACGACGAACCGACTGCTTGACAACCAGAGGGCTATCTTCGAGAATGAGCGCCTCCTCCTCGACAACCAACAACACATCCACGACAGGTTGCATAGGATGGAGATGCAGCAGTAGCCCTTCTATGATCATTACTGGAGCCAGAATTACTTTGGGGGGTATCCACAACCTCCTCCTATGCCCCAGTTCGATCCGAGCTTTCAGGGGCAGTACCCATCCTGGGACTCCACGACCCCGCAGTACCCTCCTCCTCCGGAAGAATGATCGGTATCACTGTTCCACCTTTTAAGGTTGTTTTTGACTATGAGGCCATAGTCGAATTCAAGCTTAGGGGGGGAGTTGGAACAGCTCTATCCTTTAGTTTTCTCAGTTTTTAGTTTTACTATTTTGTCTTTTGTCATTTGTTTTTCTTAGTTCTTAGTTTGTTTGTAGGATCCACACTCTATCTAGTGTAATTGTGGATGTCTTAAGTCATGTGTCATCTCGTTTGCTTGTACATGGGAATTAAGGGAAAATTTAAAAAAAATTAGTGTTTGCAAGCTTGTGTTGTTCAACTTTGAGCACATAACTTAAGAAAATGATTGGGTTTGTCAACTCTAAAATAGAAAATCGCAACTGTACATGCCTAGGATTCATGACAAGTGGACGGAATTGGTTGTTTGAGCCTAAACTGACCAAATGATAATGAGACTTTAATTTGAAGTAAGAGAGAGAAACCTCTTAATTACCACACAGGTCAATAAGGAGGGACACATAATAATTTTTAAAGGTTCAGTCAATTAGTCTTGTGATCTATCCACCCCATTATTTTTATACTCCACCATAAGAATTGGAAGTACATTACGGTTTTAATCTCTTTGATTGCATTCCATGTAGATAGGTCTTCCATTGCAACTATTTCCACATGTGTTGCATGAAAATGAAAAAAAATAGAGTAGTTATACATGCACATTATCCTTAGGTGTGTGTCATTTAGCTGCATTCATATTTTTTATGCATACAGTACATCATGTATCTTATTTCTTCTTAAACATTAAGGGTGATTAACTTGTTCCATACCTTTTGAATGCTTCAAATATTTAAGCTATGTAGAACGAAGTGAGCCCGGCAAATAATTCATTGTCATTCATGGATATAAGGGCCTAAAAAAATCTGGAAATTGAAAAAAAAATGAGGAATAAATAGAATGAGGGGGAGAAAGGAACATAGTCTCACCTGCATTTTAAGATGAGTAAGTACATGATGTAGCTCCTTTAGATATTCTATCTCATCTTGAGACGGGATGTTAGTGCGATCATCATTCCACCCAAATGTAGGCATTAGGGCATTTTCATTTGTATATGCATCATTTAGGGCATGTTTGCTTTATGCATGTTGAAACCGTATAATGCTTCTATTTCTTCCATTAGCCACCCATTCCATCCACCCGTTGCTCGAATTGGTATGCCACCGTGATTTTCTCCTCACTTGTGAATATCAGGAGGGTTGCTTCCATATAGATGGTAGTTAGGGCGAGCAACGTAGAATAGGAGATCACAAGATGCACCGAGTCTGAACCGGTGAATTTTATTATGTTAACTGCCTTATATGATAGTGTTCATCAATTTTGAGGTAGATATCTTTTATGGATGATTATTGTCGCCTTTAGGGTAATTATCATTCCGTGGTTAGTGAGGGCCGGAATGTGAATGTCCGGTGGGGATCATATGGTGATGTTTGTTGTGATGATCTGTTCTTTAGTTGACCCTCGCAATTCAATTCTAAGGTTTTGTTGCTCGAGGGCAAGCAATGTTCAAGCTTAGGGGAGTTTGATGCGATGATTTTGAGTCACATTTATAGACATACTTTACTAGTGTTATATGCATTTATTGGTCATTTTGGTGGTTAATATTGCATAATTCATTTACTTTGGTCTATGATCCTTCTCAGTGTCAAATCTCCCTTATTTTAGTATTTTGAGCATAGATGATTACAATAATATGTTTTATTTCAGCTTATGTAGTTTTGTGTTGCAATTTCAGGAAAAACGCATATCTGCTACTGTCGATACCATCGACAGTGGTCGATACCATCGACGGTGGTCGATACCATCGACACAACCATAGGCAGTCAGCCGCAAGGAGCATCGCAGAGTCGATACTATCGACAGGAGAGTCGATGGTATCGATATACCATCAGGTTGCTGGCGAGAAGATAGTCGATACTATCGACCCAGAAGTCGATACTATCGACAAGTGGAGCTACAGTGACAGAAAAGGATAAAACTGACGCCTTAGGATGTCGATACCATCGACCCCTGTTGATGGTATCGAGACAGCATCAGGCGCAACAACGAAGAGAAAGAAGAATTGCCGATATCGCGCAAGGTCGATATCATCGACCCGCGTCGATGGTATCGACGTCGTCAGATACAATTTTTTTTAGATTGGTCTAAATCCGAAGGCTGTGATATTTTTGCAACCTAACTCGGTGATTATACCTAATGACGGCGGCCAGGAGCAATCTATCATGTCATTAGCCGCTGCACATGTCCCGAGAAGCTGTGGAGAGAAGAACGAAGCCCAGAAGCACGCCCCAGCCGTTCCGGAAGCCGAAGAAGACGTTTTCCACCGCCGAAAGGCCGGAGATCGTGCATTCTACACCAAGCAACTCTTGGATCTTCTCCGTTCAGGGGTTTCACTACTTATTCACGTTTTTCTCCATGTTTCCCCTTTTCTCTACCATGTTTTGCTCTGAGATGAACATGTGGGGCTAATCCCCTTTATCTTTAGGACCAGGAGTAGCCCAGGGAAGCATTGTATGACATTTTTATCATAGTAATTCATCATTAATCTCTTAAATCCGTGGTATGAGTTTGTTTTCTCAATTATATTGTTATGCTTGATCACCATAATAATAATCTAATGCCCTTAATTACTTTGAAAGAAGAATTAACGGTTTAAAAGAGATGAATATCACATTAATTAACAAATCCCTTGAACAAGGTGATGTAAGATTAATGGTGGAAACCCAGAGGTCGATTCTAATGCACCTAGTTTAGGGTATAAGTTACTACAACGGTGGAACCGACCTAGACATAGGTAGTGATTGTACCACGACAGTGGGAAATTCTGACTACAGGCCACTACCCAGAATTGAGAGATGAACCTGAATTATTATATAAAAATTCATACAATGAACCCGTGGTGAAACCGCAATCCTAAAGATCTTCACCTGAATTGATTAAATTAAACCTTTAATCGATTGTTTTATTTTCTTTTCTTTTCTTTTAATTTTACAAAAACTCTCAAACCATTTTAACCGGCTTAGCTGATCGCGAATAGTTAGTAGTAGTCTACCGATAGTTCAGTGTCCTTGAGTTCGACACGGGCCTCAGAAAGGCCTATACTACTACATTGACACGTACACTTGCGTTCTACGCACGGAAAAAGCGTTTCAATCGCCTAACGGGCAGTTATCATCCCGTGATTGGTAAGGGCCAGTATGTGGATTGTAGGAGGGAATCATTATGAGATATCATTTAATTTGATTATGTTCTTTAGTTGACCCTCTCAATCAGATTCTATATTTTTGTTACTCGAGGACGAGCAAGATTCAAGCTTAGGGGAGTTTGATGCAAGGATTTTGAGTCGTATTTATAGGCTGATTTCATACTTTTTTTGTGTGTTTATTTGTCATTTTTATGACACATGATTCACTTTCAGTAGCCTATAAACACTTTATGCATCAAGTTGATCTTATTCTATCATATTTGTATGATTTATGAAATTTCCTGAATTTGACTTGTGT
Organism: Alisma plantago-aquatica; assembly: GCA_963693085.1. NCBI lineage: Eukaryota > Viridiplantae > Streptophyta > Magnoliopsida > Alismatales > Alismataceae > Alisma > Alisma plantago-aquatica. The sequence goes on from OY856415.1 coordinate 494,920,350, forward strand.
TTTCTCTCTATTTCAGGTACCTTCTATTTCAGGACCTGTCAATACCATCGACAGGTCCGGCGATACTATCGACATGGCAACAGCAACCAAGCTGGAGAAGAGCATCCCGATCGATACCATCGGTTCACAGTGTCGATGGTCTCGAGATCAATCCAGAAAATGAAATAGCATTCTGTCGATACTATCAGCACATGGTCGATAGTATCGCGATGTCAACAGGACAGATTCCATTTTTAGAATCAAGAACGTATGCCCTAAAGTGTCGATACTATCAAGAGCCCGTCGATAGTCTCGACGTCGTCGGATCAGAGTTTGTTCAGAATTGTCACGATCGAACGGCTGCGATCTTTTGGCGGTCGTAAGTCGTACCTAGACCTAAGGGAGGATGGCCTAGACCAGAGGAGGATGCTCTATTCGGCCGCACAAGTCCCAAAGGAGAGGAGAGCAAAAGGACGGAGTCAAAAGCAACGTTTCGGAGGATTTGAGAGTCGTCGACTGAGGATTCTACCGCCGGAAGGCTGCAGAACGGGTGTCTCGCACCGAGGATCATCCGGCACGTACCCGTTACAGGGGTTACATGATATTCCTATCTGTTTCCCATGCTTTCTTCTTCCTTTCCCATATATTCTGTTAAGATGAACATGCGGGGCTAATTCCCTTTGATCCTTAGGACTCGGGAGTAGCCCGAGGAATCGTTGTATGACATTTTTGCATGGATTAGTATAATTCTTCTCATTTTTCCTGGATATGTTATCTTGCGCTCTATCGTAATTGCTATGCTTGATCACCATAGTTAATTTCTAATACCTTTAATTGCTCTTGACGGAGAATTAGTGGTTGAAAAGGCACAATTAACACATTAGCCTATAAATCCTTGGATGATGTAATGTATGATTAATGGTGGATACCCAGAGGATTAATTAATACACTTAGATCTAGGGTATAAGTTACTACTGGTGTGGAACTGACCTAGAACTAGGTAGTGGATTGCATCGCGACATTGAGCAATTCTGTCTACAGGCCTCTATCCAGGATAAGGGACGAGTTATGTTTGTTGTGTAGGATTGCATGCAGTGAGACCTCGTGGTGAAATTGTAATCCTAAGGATTCCCATTTTCATTTGATTAAACCAACATTTAATCGTCGCTCTTTTATTTTCTCTTTATTTTACTTTGTTTTTCAAAATCAATCAACTTTTCCATCGGTTTAGCTGATCGCAACCAGTTTGTAGTAGTTTCTGAAATCCACGTTCCATGAGTTCGACTCGGGCCTCATAAGGCCTATATTACTTTGATATGTACACTTGTGTTTAACGCATGGTTCAAGCGTGTCATTGGACTTGTTGCTTGCTTGTCCATGGAAGCTTTAAGCCATGGACACTAAAGAGATGCTTGTACACATCGTGCTTCTTCTCTTCCTTATTATCAAGCTTTATATACCTATCCTTAAGCTCCCAAGAAAGACCTTTGATCTCTATCACTTCTCTCCTACTTAGAGATTAGTCTTTTATCTATTTTCTGAAGGAGTAGCTACCCAAGGATGAAGAAGGCGACTGACATTCTTGCTAGAGCAAGTAAAGCTTAGATCTACCCGTTTCTAGGGCTTGTGAAGCTACCTCAAGGTGTTCTTGACCTAAATGAGTAAGTATCTCCGTCTTCACTCCGTTTCTTTGGTTGTTATTCCTCCTCCTACCTCCCTCCAAGTCGGAACTTTGTTGTTACATGGTAAAAGTTGCTTTAGATCTTAGAGAACCTACCTTTCTTGCTCCTCTTAGGGTTTGCTTCTTGTATGAACAAAGGTGTTAGATGGCCGAATTAAGAGCTAAATCTAGCGTTTTCCTACCTTCTTGGCTTGAGTTTATTGCTTCTAGAACTTTGTTCATCTTCCTAGAGGCGAGTTTTATATCCCTCTTCACTTTTTTTGCTTACTACAAGCTTGCTTGCTTAAGTTCTTGCTCTAAAATGAAGATCTATGCTTGTAAAAGATAACCTTGCCTAGGGTTTCAATTTTTATGGTGTTTCTAGCTTAGTTTCCAATTTTAGATGGACGTGAAACTCTGTACACAACCTTCTTAGAGTAGAAGGTGACTTGGATCATGTTGGCATAACAACCGATGGCTTATACATGGGTTTTAAGGCTGATTTCCATTTTATACATCACCTGGTGGTTACCTTTGCTTGACAACCGATGGTGATGTCATCATGTCAACCGATGGTAGTGACCAAGGGTGACTACTAGTGGTGTGAGCCTCAGGTCACACCTTAGGTCATGTTTTGACTTTGTTAGAAGCTTAAATTTGTGTCCTAATGATGGTATCAATCAATGGTGACACCAACTCAACACCCAATGGTGGAAAATGATGGTGGTGTTGATCCTATCAACCGATGATGAGACAATGTGTCACGGCCGATGGTGGATAAGGTCACAACAACTGATGGTGAGTCAAGGCTTTAAAAGTAGCCTTTTTCTTCTTCTTCTTTTCATGTAGCTTCAACTAAATCAATGGTTTCTTGGTTCAATTGATCTAGTGGTTAGACCTATACACCAGTAGATAGTCTTAAAATATGAACCTGATCCAATGGTTAGGATTTAACACTTCTACAACTAATAATATTGAATAATGGACTTCATTCAATGGTTAATATTGTATGTTTCAACATCCAATGGTTTGGATTGAAATCTATAGTGCTATATGTGAGTTCTAATAATCTGAATTTGACGATTTCTCCCATGTGATCGGTTTAAGGAGTTGGTTTGTTGGCCATTGATGGTTTGTTTTAAATATGCAACTAATGGTGGTTTTTATCCCCGCAACCAATGGTACCCTTTATGTTATGAATCAATGGATGTTTATAGTTAAATGATGACTCTATCTAGATCACAATTCAATGACTCCATGTGTGGCTTATTCAAAGTGTTTACTTATGTAAATAACTAAGGTCTTAACTCTTCAAGATCCAATTGTTCTGGAAGATGTTGTGGTATGGTAATATAGTTTGAATGATGTTGGAACCAATGGAGGTTTACCCTAAATAATGTAGCCTTACTTTTACCCTCATATGAATAGAATAAATAATGACCATATTACGTTGATATGTATCCCTAATGGGATATAGTTTGTTACACTTAATCCTAATGAACTCAAGTGATGATGATCAACTCTCATCAACCTTCCTTAATGGAGTAATAGAACAATTGAGTACTCTCTTATTGTTGTAGAACACTAATATACTATAATCTGAGGGTAACGTCTTGAGTTATGCTTAGATCCACACTTGAGAATGGTATAGAATGTGATGATGATGTTGTGTCTTATGCAACCAAGATTATATGTGGATGCAATGGATTAGAATTTGTGAACAAATGTTGAACTATAACTTCAATGTAACCTATATTGCCATAATGCAAGTAAACAATGGTTAATCATGTTGTCCATGAATAAAAAATATAATAATATAATATCATTCCTAATTATTGATTGAAACTCTAATGTGTTAACTAACGATCATCGTAGCTTCATGATCTATGCTTTCTTATGCTAAACATGTGCACTATAAGTGAGATGATGGCCAATCATACCTACTTTCAATCCATCCGAAAATCAAGACATCCATTGGTCTCAGTGTTGATCTCCTTTATATGGTTGGTCAAAAAATTAACAAGTACCTCTTTCTTAAAAGTCACTCCCTACATGTGTTTGGTTGTAAAAATTACAATGTAAAATTTGTGTTGCCGTCCGACCATACCCAACCAAAAAGGTCAATAAGCTCACAAACACAAACTATAGGCAGGGATGGCAAATGGGTGGGTATGGGCGACCCATACCCATACCCATCTTACCCAATACAGCTTTGTTGCAACCCATACCCACCCCATTAGCAAAATTTTAGAAAAGGAGTTACCCATACCCGCCCCAATGGGCAATGGGCCCCCAATAAAACCCATATTGTTCAACTTTGCGTCATATTATACATAAAAACTAAATCATTACAATGTTTATCCCTAATCACGGGTTAAAGCAAACTTAACACAATTATGCAGCAATGCGCTTAATAATTTAAATTCTGCAAGGAGATACATCGAAATCAAAAATAACACAGCAGCGATACAACGAGCTGCAAGATCCCCGCTTAAAAATAAATTTATCAAAATATAATGATATCACATGAACATGAACGAACTAATTAAATATCGTGGGAAGCCACATTTTGTGCTACCTTGCAAGTTGGTTTGGTAATCAAACCAAACATGTCTTGGATAGGAAAGTATGTACAAGGGCAAAAAAAATTTCTAAAACAAGATGAGGTTCTTGATAATAAGATAAGAATTGAAGCGACGGTAAACGTTGGCTTCGAATCGCACATTGTCATATGCTGGTGGTGGTTGGGGGAAGAACGGTATCGATTTGGCGGGTTGATGATGAACAAATATGAGAGGTACGAAGAACAGTATCGTAGTTGGTGAGAGTGGGATCCTGTCACTGCATTGTCGATCGGCCAGTGTGATGCCACTGCCTTCGGGCTATTATCTTATCCATGCAGGTAACGCCAACGCCAGAACAAAGCTCCGCAAGGGCAAGGATGGCACCGCCGGGTCACTGTCCTTCCCAAACCCAGGGGAGTGCGAGTCTGTGTTAGGCGTATCCTCCACCCGCGATCTCTTCACGGAAGAAGCATGGTGCCGCCTAGCAGACTTCGCCGTGGTCCATCATGTTAAGAGTTGAACGCGAGAAACGAGAAACAATCACACAACCAAAACACAAGATTTACGTAGTTCAGTCAAGATGACCTACATCTACGAGAGTGAGCGAGATTTCTACTATTTCAGATAAAAGATTACAAAGGGACACCCTTGTGTACGGCGGCAGCCGTCAAAGAAGAATACAGGATGATTGCCGAAGGATTTACATATATATATATATATATATATATATATATATATATATATAAAGAATAATTGGATTCCTAATTGGATCTGAAATCCAAGTCGTACCATACCGCACCCCGCACCCCGTAAACGGGTCGGCGAAATCCATTTAACTTTCCAAATCGGATATGCAGTCAGATCATTACTTCGAGTCACATAACACATCGTTCTTGAGAAGTTCAAAGTAAACATTCGTCCACCAACTTATCCTTTGTTGACAAGACGAGGACTTCAGTTGCCGCCACAACGTTTATGGCGGAGATGTTGATCCTCTTGATCCTTAACCTCAACGTGTCGTCGAGCAACACGGAGAAGGCAGGAGAGCAACGCCCACTTCTCAGTGGACACCTTTACAAATCTCACCGTAGACACATGAATTTCATTCCTTTTCTCAGTGGATGACCTGGAGGTCGAATTTTGCGGCGGCACTCTACAACAAGTCTCACGTAGGAGAGTAGGATGGCAAGTCGGCGTCGAGACCTGGAACAAATGAGTCGGTCTTAATGGGGCTCCAATGGGGCAACGTACTTTAGATGGATCGGTAACTAGCATCCTCCCATTTGTAGGGTTAATTCCCGTTGGGCCCACTATTATTGGGTCTGATGGGTTTGGGTAAATGGGGAGAATTGCCATCTCTAACTATAGGCAACAATGGTATTCTAACGTTTCGAAGAAATTAGCACATAGAACTATAATGTTACACACGGATGTGGGGTGAAAAAACATCCGTAGCCTTCATTCTCCCATCTCCACTGAACCACAGAAATAAACAATTAAAATATTTTACTTAAAACATTCTTAACGAAGGCATTCTTACACTTTACCACATTTGACAAAAGCTTTTGAAAAGCTTCCATTGCCACCTATCGAAAGTCACTATATCCATAACACTAACAAGGTGCCATCTCAAACTCAGAAATTCTTCCATCAATCCAACAAAGAGACCAGCAGCATCGCTTCACCTATTTAATGATAGAAAAACTCCACACTAGTAGTCAAACCATTGTTGGGGGACAAAGCATAAGAAACAGGACCAAGACACAGAACTATTTTGTCAGTCAAAGGACACTGGAAACACGTTCGATCAAACAACAGACATTAATCACTTGAGTACATATTTAACTCTGTTTCTAGTGAAGATACTTCATAAGTCTTTCGAAAACACCATAAATATAGAAAGTAACAGGGCAAGCATCCATATGTACTAGACTAGGTGCTTGATAACCCAACATTTAGACAAAGGACCAGTTCACGAACAGGAAAGCAAAGCAGTGGTATGACTTGAGTACATATTTAACTCTGTTTCTAGTGAAGATACTTCATAAGTTTTTCGAAAACACCATAAATATAGAAAGTAACAGGGCAAGCATCCATATGTACTAGACTAGGTGCTTGATAACCCAACATTTAGACAAAGGACCAGTTCACGAACAGGAAAGCAAAGCAGTGGTATGACTCCTCGTCGTTGACCACTTTCCAGGCAACAGCCTGTTCGTAAGAAACAGGCCTCCCCATGCTTGAACTGCAAAGCCCGGATGGCAAGTAGGCAACACCCTAAACGCAAGACCACATAAAGAATAAAAAATAGGAAGAAAAAAAAGGTGCTAGGAAGTAGCAGTAACAAACCATAAGATGTAAAGAACATCTCAGAATCAACGTCAAACCTGTTGCATGATCTTTGGGAACTCAGAGAAGAGGATCTTCTGTCCACTTTCATCAAGTATCTTGTCAAGGGTCAGGTCTTGAAGAGCTACCAGTGTTGTCTCGAGCATGTCAAGACCAGCTTGATTGGCAAAAGTGCAGATAGGGGATGAAGCCTGCAATGGGAAGACCATGAGTTAGAGAAATTACACTCATGGGATACAGACAAAACTAATGCAGCAACAAATTTAAAATATACAGAAGAAATTGAGTACATTGGACTTGAATGAAGAGCAAATGATTGCATCAGAGTGATGCCACAGTAGTTAGAGAAATTACACTCATGGGATACAGACAAAACTAATGCAGCAACAAATTTAAAATATACAGAAGAAATTGAGTACATTGGACTTGAATGAAGAGCAAATGATTGCATCAGAGTGATGCCACAGTAGTTTCAGCAATGAGTCTCCAGATTGACCTTCAGCTCTAAGAAGATCCACACCAGTGTAAGACCTAAAGTGAAAAAAAGGATGAAATCAGTTTTTGTGCAACAGATCGAATCTCGAAGTTTGATGACTCTTAAAAATAAATCTAAGCTATTGCCTTCATCAGTTACAAACATGACTATCAAAAACACTACAATTGAACTATATTAATAGTAAAAATAGTAAGAACTTGGGTATGGCACATTTTATAGTAATGGCGAGTCAGCTAAACACCCAAGTGAATACCAAAGCTTAAAAGAAAAGACGTTTAAGTAAACATTTATCTTCTTTGGAAAGCTAATAATTTAGGGTTTAGGAAATGAAACCTGAATTTTGTATCAAATGCTAGGAATGAACCCAGAAAAGAGGAATACTCAGCAGAAATTGTCAAACAGATTTAAAATACATCTTAATTACAAAACAACCGAGTACTTCAAAAAGAGGTTACGAGGAAAGGCATTTAGATTCTGTTAATACAATTATACAAAGTTGAAAGTTTTATTTATACAATTATTTCAATCAACAGGTGATAAAAAATCCAAAAACAGACGAAATCTTACAACAAACAATACTTTAAAAGATGTTACGAGTAAAGGCATTTAGATTCTGTTATTAGAAAGTTCACAATTCTATTTATACATATAATTCAATTCACAGGTGATAAAAATCCAAAAAACAGATGAAATCTTACAACAAACAATACCAGCAAAGAGCTTAGTGGCCAAGGATAAACACGAGTCCATAAGAATATGTCAGAGCAGTAAATACCAGCAACATAACATTAAAACAAAGACCACATAGCAGCAAAAGGATAAATACATGTTTCTTACTTGATACAAGCGACGAAAAGAATTCCCAAATAAAAAACAGAAGAATTGTACCACAAACAATACTAGTCGGTATAACATAAAAAAGCAAGGACCAAAGTAGCAAAGGATAAATACAAGTCCGTCACCAAAAGCCAGGAGCAAAAATACCAGCGGCGTAACATTAAAAGCAAAGACTACAAAATACCAGAAAGACAGAATAAAATGTGGACAAAGAAGTCATACGCAATTAGGGATGGCAATGGTGCGGTTCCGCATCACCCATTCCGTCAACCATTGATACCACACATAAACAGAATGGACCCGGTCCACTCCATTTAAAATGGTAAATGTATTCCCAAATTACCGGTTTCCCATGGTTATCCATCCAACTCCAATGCACGGCATGCTCAAATTTTTTGTACACGGATCCGCTGCCAAATACCAGGAACGATTGACAAACATAGCAGCCACAACTAACAAAATTCCCAAGTACTGTTTTGCCATGCAAAAGGCGTGATACGACTTTTGCAGAGCTGCTGTTAGTTGTTGTTTCGGTGGACACCAATCTTCCTCCAACCGACACCAACAGCTAAATTTGGATGCCCGAACCACTAACCCAGTCACAGGTGGGTTAACCAGAAAAATGGGATGGGACGATATGGTTTTTGGGAATCAAGTGGTTTATGGACTTAATTGCCATCCCTATTTAACACAATTATAGGTATATTTTTAAATGATGGTTTTACCTGTAGCTATTGCATATCCAACGGGCCAGCGTGAGTGCCTCTGGGGAGCCTGGTGGTTTTAGGCCCATGTGGGATCCCAGACGGGACGGAGCAATAGCCATGGCTACTCGCTGCACAGAAGCCACCACACTACGTACATATTGGCGTGCCATAGAAGCAACACTGTCTCTCAGATGGTTTTCAAAAGCGAATTGAAAGGCAATTGTCAGTACAGATCTTTGATTATATGCAGCTGAGGCAGCTTCGCTGTTGGAATTTGGTGCAGTGCCGCTTCCAACTTCAAGTGTGGATGCCAAGTCGAGTGTTCTTGTCCCAACAGGGCCATCCTACAATACAAAAGAATAACTGTGAAGACAGATCAAAAGTAAAGATCACGAAATAGTTACTTTTTCACTCACTTGAAATATTATAATAAATTAACATATAAAAAAGCATAAGAATTGAGAGACAATACATGCTTCGAGAACTCAAAACTAGAAGCCGATGGGTAACATCAACAAGGCCTTTAAAGAAAAACAATGCAAAAGAAAACTCACCACTTTTGGATCTAAAGGTATCACACGGAAACCAGAAGGAAGTAAGGGAGCATTTTCTGCAAATGATTCATCCATTGGTGCAAAGACGAGCTGGGCACAAGCGCCAGACACATTTTCATCCACTCCACTACATAGCTATTGCAAGAAGAAAGAAATTTTAAAATTTTTAAAAGAAGATGGGTAGGATGGTCAAAGAACATAGGGACAAAGGGCAAACCTGCAGCAAATACATATCACGAGAAACAAAGATGTCGTCCGGGCTGAAACCATGGCCTTCAAGACGGATCACCTCAAGAAACTGAGGATTCAGAAGAGAAATACTTTTGTTAATTGGAAAAAATCATCTCATTGCCGAGAAGATGCACGGCAATAAGAATAACATTGTTTTGACTCAAGAACAAAAAGCATACCTCTTCATTTTCTACTGTGTGGGCCAAAGTTATGACTTGGTTACCCATAAAGCTACCACCTGTTCTAGCACCGGGAACAGCATAAGGATTTGCTTTCAAGGATGCAGCAGAATAAGCATCAATGCCACAGTCAGCCCATTCAGAGCGATGTTCTCTCAAGAAGCGTACAAGCAATGCAGGAGGGACATTCTAAAAAATGGAAAACACATCTTACAAATCAGAAGCGAGAATTATGAAAAAGATAGGGAATAATGTGTCAAAGAAAGAACTGACGGTCATACCTGAAGTAACATGGATGCCTTTGCACATAAGATCCCACCTCCAAGAGCAAGAATTGACGATGATCCAAACTGCGAGCCAAGAAGCTTACTTGGAGAAGAATTTATGGCAATGGTCACATCCTCTACACCATCATTGCTCATCAGAGACCATCCATCATCAGCAAAGCCATTAACAGCGTCATTAAAGCCCCTGAGATTAGAGAGCATATCCATTAAGCTTGATATACCAATGATGCACTATAAGTGTTCATAATTTACAAACAAACCTGCTAAGCCTCTGACTATATGCCCGCATCACTGCTGGCTGCCGACCACTTCCATAAACTATCTCACCACTAGTTTCCTGAGATATCTGCCTAATATAACGCAGAGCCTAGAAAGGAAGAAGGGAAAAAAAAAAGACGTCATCCAGTAATTCAGAGCTGCCTAATATAACGCAGAGCCTAGAAAGAATGGAAAAAGGTTATCCAATTATACAGATCAAATCCTACTAGAGAACGAGGAAATGTATTAATGCTTACAGCAATTGTCATCTTTTGTGCCAGTATCTTGGGTGATTCATACAAAGGCCTCAACACCTCGGGGACACTCCATGCCTTGATAGAATCAAAAATTTACCATCATATTATAGAACAGAATAAACAATATAAAGGAATAAAAGACCAGCAGGCTTACATCCAAATCAAGGTGATCGACAATATGGATCATAGAACCACCCTCACATGGGCGGATGAGAAATCCACTGGGGTGCATCTCAGCTCTTACAAAAGTAGTAGCAGGAGGACCAGCAGGGCCCCCAGTAGCCGTGGTAAGTGATCTCTCACATATCTAAATAAAATCACATGAAAAGGGAAAGATTAGATCGAAACAAAATAAAATTGAGACGAGAATAGAGATATACTCAGAAAAGTACTAGAAGAAGACAATAACTAGAAGAGACAAGTACCACAAGGCTTCCATCCTCTAAACCAGTGATATATCTCAACGTCCAGAAGTCTCGTGCAGCAGCCAATGTGGTAGGAGCATATGTCTGGGAGAAAATGAAGATAAATGATCAGCTTACTTGCCAGTTTACAGGTTTTACGATAAGATGGTTATTTAACACATTGCCAAATAGACAAAAAAGCAAATAATACAGAAAAGTGACAAGATCCAATAAGTAGCAAACCTGCATGTATATAAGCTCTATAGTGCCCCCATTGGCAGTGGGGATCACAGTAACCACATCAAGGCTGCGACAATCACGAAACCATGATAGACGATCTTTCAAGAGCTCTGCGACCTACAGAGATGGACCAAGTTTCAGTGCAAGGTAAACGAACCAGGCATGTCGCTGAAAATAGAATTTTACCTTTGTGGGTTCTAGACTCACAAGACCGCAGGCTCTAGCTGCTACACCACTACAACTGTGGGAAACAGCGACGATTCCAATAGAATCCGGACCAGGCTACAAGAGATAGAAATGAGCTATTAATGTTGTGCCGAGTTTTATAATGATACCCGTCAGATACATCCATATCCAGTTTCCAATGAATAGCATATGATTACATGGGAAACGTATTACTTGTGTGGATCAATTGATAAGCAATCAATAATTAGAAAAATGATTCAGCGAAATGTACCTTCATCCCAAGCATCTGCACCCACTTGACAGCAGTTCCAGTGGCCTTGGCCAGGAACTCTGCCAGGGTCTCCTCAGCGACAGCGAGTAGACTGTAAGAGAGAAAGACATGATTACAGATCAAAGTCAACAGTTTTGAACCCAGACACAAAGAGAAGCATGTAGTCCGGTAAGCATGATTATTACCCTGCAGGGCTGTTCGCATCCCGTTGGGGATGCGTAGGTGTTGGGTTTTGTTGGTGTTGACCACTTGTCACCACCGATTCACAGCTATTGTCTGTAGTAGCCACAGAAGCCTGCAAGCAAACAAACAAACAAAGGAAAAATGATATCATTTAGAAAGATTTTGCGTTAGTGATAAATAGATGGTGCCAAAAATAGCAGAGGCAAACAATCACTTAAAACACATTCCTAGAGGTCGTTCCAATCCTAATCAGACAGTAAACATGGATGGCACTTGGGTTTTAAAAAAAAAAAAACGTTACATATGTATGACACGTGGCAACAGCCCCTGATAATGAATCTAATTGAAGTAAATTGATCTGAGAAGAAAATAAATATACAAGTAATAAACCGATTCCTTACAACTGCCGGTCATCTGGCCAACTGCACGTGCAGGATAATCCAAACACGTGACATTTGGCCAAACCATACATTGGAAGGGTTAATAGATGAGTAATGTACATCAAGGGACATGGTAATTAAAACGATAAACCTAAGAAATAGGTCGGCAGGTAAGAACATGATCGCGGTGATGAGGGAGGGGGTTAAAGAGGCATAGCATGCATGGTGATACTGACAGTTTTGAGCTGCTGGCGCATGAAGCCATTGTCATACACCAGCTGCGACACCTGCTTCTGCAGCCTGTCGTTCTCTTCCATGAGTAGCTTGTTCATAGCAGACAGCTTCCTGTTAACAGCTTGGAGGCGGGAGGCCTCTTTCCGCTGCTTCTCGCGGCACCTGGGGAACAATGGAAAGGGAACAATGTTAAGCAATGGGCATAAGACGTTGGCTTCAAAGAATAGGCTTTTGAGGGCAGTAAGAGACTGAAAAGGCTGCTTATGGTTAAGAGGTGCAGGCGCACAGCGTGTTAGAGGAATGTGTAAGTAATAAATGTCGGGAGAAAAAGAACATATAAGTAATGGGAGTAAGAAAGCAAATCGTGTTCGAGAAATTTAGCTACTTCTTTTCAAAAATGTTTAATTTTAAAAAATTAAAAAAAAAAATAAACGAGAAGCTTAAGACATTGGCTTCGAAGAATAGGCTTTTGAGGGCAGTAAGAGACTGAAAAGGCTTATGGTGGACACACTACACTCGTATTCTGGGTCGCATGCAGAGTGATTGCAGCAGCCACAGGGGTAATAAATGGAAGGGAAGAAAAGAATAATGAGTGTGATCACAGTATGAAAGAAAGAGCGAAAAAGGTTGTGGCATTAGGTTAGGAAAGTAACAAGGCAACGAAAGATTGAAGGAAAGAAAGCGGAGGAAAAGTAAAGAGCGATCTGCCATTATTAGATGGTTGAAAAGAAAAACATAACAGTATTCCTAAAATCATGATGCACCGTAAGTCTTAAACTGAGAAAAAGGGTAAAAAGAAGCCGTGTTTTTAAGGCCCAAACCCTCCCAAGTTTATCCAAGAAGATGACTGTCTTCCCATCCGCAATGTGGTACACTGTTGGAAGGGCCGAGTTGGTACATAGCGACACAAGGAGATGGAAAGAAAAACGACGCCATTTTAGGATTAAAACAAGGTAACGATTTGTTCTTACCGTCTGTTCTGGAACCACACTTTGATCTGTTTTGGTTCGATGTTGGACAGTATGGGGAAATCCCTAATGATCTGCTGCCTGCGTAGTGAACTTGGTTTGGGGCACTCCATGTAGACCCTTTCCAGCGCCTCGACTTGTTCGGGGGTGTACCTGACGTATTTCCCGGCGTCCATCTGTGCTGCCGCCGACGACTTATCCCCTTTGTTGTTGGCGTGTGACACCACCATGGCCATCTCTCCTTGAGCTTTTCCGCGGGAGCCGTTGTATGGTCGGTCGTGTGAGCACGGGTAGCTGAGTGGAGCTCCGTTGCTTCAGTAGGGGGAGAGGGAGGGGAGGGGTTGGAAGGTTAAGATCAGAAGGTGATTTGGTTGTAGGATGCAGCTTGGGTTGTAGTAGCAGGTATCTCAGACGGACATTCGCCGCCCCCTCCCTCTCCCTCCCGCATGAGCTTGGTCGTCCGGCAGCAGCTGTTGACGAGATGGGATGAGTGATGATGATGGGTTGTGGTGGTGATAGAGGAGTAGGAAATGGTGGAGGAAGAGCGGAGAGGTGGATGGAAGAGGCGGAGGATGTGAAACCCTAACCCTAGCTGTGGTGGAGCTGAAGGTGGTGGCGGATCTCGGCATATGATCTCATTTCCCGAAGGGGGGGACAGCAAGTTAAGACGAGGGAAGGAGGTCGGGCGGAGGAAAGCAAAGCAGAACGGAGACCGAGACAGAGAGAGAGAGAGAGAGGAGAGGGTAAAGGTGGAGGAGAGAGGGGGAAGAAAGTTGGGAAGGAAGGAAAGAAAGAAGTGCAGCAGTAGAGCAGAGGCTGCAAGCGGGTAGAGAGAGAGAGAGAGACAGATAGAGGCGTGTAGTAGAGTGAGAGAGACAGGTTTATAGGAGTGGTGTGGTGGGCTGCCAGGCAGGTGGTGGTGGGGACTTGTTGGAGGTGCACGCACAGTGTTGTGGGTTTTGGGCTCCTTGGAAGTGGTGACGGGTGGTCTGGTCTGATCAGGAGAGAGAGAGAGAGCTATATTTTGTATTGAACAAGTGGTGAGGGTGAGTGGGTGCGTATTACTGTGGCGTGATGGTGGTGGAGTGAAGAGAAAACAGAGGGTAGAGAAGACGGTGTTGACACCAAACAACCCTCCACGCCTAATATAATATTGTTATATTTTAAACGTTCGTGAAATTTTAAGCTTGATAGTTTCTTGAGCACACTGCATACCGAAGACATTACCGAGAGATTTACGCCATCATTTTCTATATTTTTTAATTGGCGGTTTAAACATTTGAGAAATTTTTCAATGGACCACAACAAATGAGCCCCTCATCGGCATCAGCATCGGCATGCACAGGAGGGAGGGAGCAGAACCAGAGAGAGAAAGAGGTGCTGTTGTCGCGGTGAGCAGCTAAGGAAAAAAAAACTGTCGTCCTCTCTCCTCTGTCCTCATATCGGTGGTGTATCTTTGGCCGGTGTGGTGTAGTAGCCTGCATCCTCCTGCTGCTGCTGCTGCCTCGGCCTGCTAGTAGCGTTACTGCTGTGCCAATGGCAGCGGTAGCAGCGCTGCAGCGGCTGCCTGCCTGCCTGCCTGCGATATGTTATTTATCTCCAAAGTGCCTTTTTTCCTCACTTCACTCTCTCTTTTTTCTCTTTCCTCATGCTTTTCTTCTCTCTCTCTAAAACTCCCGCTTACTTACCCCCCCCCCCCCACCACAACCTATCCCCCTCGTCGCCCCAACCCAAGCTCACAGCTCTCTCTCTCTCTCTCTATCTCTTTGTCTCTCCTCTCTCTATCAATGCGGAAAGGAAGTGTGTTTTTTTCCAAAACCAAAAACCAGCTCCCACCACCATGGCCAGCAGGACAAAGGCAGCCGCTCGCAGCGACCATGCATGCGTACGGATTTCATGGGTGTGTTTGTTTTTTTATTGTGAAATATACAAAGATAAAATAGAGGATGATGATGTAGGGAGGAGGAGACCACCATCATGACGGTGGTGGTGTTTTTGGTTGGGAGTGCAGTGGAGGAGAGAGAGAGTCGGTGGTGAAGTGAAACACAGGTCCACAACTATAGCACACCTAGCTAGCAACAGCCACCAGGCAGGGCAGGCGCAGACCCGCACAACTAGCACCACGCATTCTCTCTCTCACTCTCTCATGTCCCAGGCCCACTGTTGGACATTAATAAATAAGAGCAGCAGGCGAAAACAGGTGTGGGGTGGAGTAGGAAGAGAGAGAGTGTTTGCCGGCACGGCATGCCCGGCCGGCCGGTTGCAGGAGGGAGTGGCGCCGGAGCTGTGGGGGCCGGGTTTGGTCCAGCAAGCCGCCTGTATAAACACATATATATAACCATTCCGCCAAAGGAGGCAAAGGTCCACACCCGTCTTTTCCCTTTCTTTACTTTTTAGCTTGCTATACTATACTACAACTACTCTCTACATCTCTCTTACCCCGGCAACGCAACCAACCAAACTGTGCATGCGGAAGCAAAGAGATAGATGTTTACGGATGAGGTGACCGAAGCAACAACCCCCGCATGCGCTGCTGTGTCTCTACCCTCCAAAGCGCAGTAGTGACGCTGTGCACCTGCACCTGCTGCCTTGCTCGTTTGCTTACCTGCTTTCGGCTTTTGGCCAAACCACATTTGTATTTATGGAAGGGTCCGTCCAACCAGTTCCGCTCCCGAGATTCAACCAAAACACTCAAATCAACTAGTGTAGTGTAGTTAGCTGATAAACAGGGAGGCGGTCCAGTTGTGATCTGTAATATCATTGCATTTAAACTCTCGATTCAATTCAATTTTGGCCTCCCGGTTTCACTTCAAAATGATAAAAAGATCGGTGGTTGGAACGCATGGTTTTGTGCCTTGTTATTTATCCCGTTTCATGGCTCCGGGATGCTTTTTTTTTTTCAAGTTCATCAATCACAGCTCCTACTGCAAACTTTACCAATAGTTAGATTACCAATTTCATGTGCTTCACGACTTGAGGGTGAGGCGGGGTGTGGATTTTATTCATTAAAAAACTTTCGTTCAACTATAACCTATATAACACTCCAGTTTAAAATCCAATCAAGAGGTTCTAACATATCTTAAAGGATAGTTTTGTTTTAGCTTATCCTAAGTATGATTATGAAGTAATATGAATGTCTTGAGTTCATCGTCATTACAGAGTGAGGTAGGTCATGTGTGAAGAGAGCTACTCATTTGTATGATTGTAAAGCTCTAAAGCTTTTTCTTTCCCATCCCTTTTTCAAAAGCTCTTGATTGGTGAAAGCTTCTCAAGGAGAAGGAGAAGGAGCAAACTTCTTCAGCTGGATAACAAGGTGCTCAAGGCTACTCCGAGTGGAGGAGATGATCAAGGGGGAAGATCTAAGGAGCTGAATGGGTAAAGCCTCAAGGCTGAACAATCGTTGCATGAAGGTGAGGACCTTAGTGAAGGCATCTAGCTGATTGCAAGAGTAGTGGGTCAGACCTTTGTGAGGTACAAGACTAGCTCTTGGATAGGTAAGAATTTGATTGTAAGTTTGTTGGCTCCCTTGACCTTAAAGGGAAGCTGGATATCCTTCTCTCATAAAAGAAAGGTCATTTGTTGTAACTTCTATAAGTGAATATAAGGAGTAGACAAGCTTAAGAAATCCTATAGCTTGACCTCTCTAGGTAGTCGACTGACTCTCTCCTAGTTTGGAGAGTGGAACCACTCTAAAACATCTTGTCCAATTGGCTACTTTCAATTTTTCTCATCCTTGCCATGCATGCTTAGATTGTCATCAATTTGACTATTTGCAATTATGCCTAGTTGAAGTGAATTGAAGGTCTAACTAGTTTTGTGCAAGTTTTGAAGCTCTATTCACCCCCCCCCCCCTCTAGAGCCCTCCGATCCAACAAGTAGTATTAGAGACATGGTCTTCTCCGACACACCTCCCCCGATAAGAGAATATGGGAGACTTACTTGGGTCTCTCAACCTAGAGGGAAGATTCTCCATGCGACCACCAGTCATTGATGGAACCAACTTCCTATATCGGAAACAGGGGATGCAATTCTTCCTTCAAGGAACCAACTACGACATGTGGAAGGTGGTGATTCTTCCATACAAGGAGCCAACCGATGATGCAGCTACTTGGGATGAATCTACAGTGATGTCCCAACGAGAGATATAACTCTCCGCCGACTATATTATTATTGCAGATAAACATTATAAAACTAAGCATGGGTTCTTTTATATTAACATGCATGATTAATCATTGTATGAACAAAACAAAGTAATCTCTTTACTTAAGGAAAATGATACATCTACCTTGTAAGGACCCTGACCTCCGTTTTGGGCTTATCATGTTTGCTTTGCCTAAACCTTGTGTTTAGTTGCTTGCTAATCACCTCTAGTGGTGATTAGGGTTTGTTTGTGTTTTGTTGAGAGTTGGAGGTGCTACTTGCAAATAACCTAATTTTAGGGTTGATGAGCAAGTTTGTCACCTTGAGAGATGGTTTCTCTTGTTTTGCTTCCTCTAGAGTTGAGAGGAAGGTTTGGGCTCATTGCTTGAGTTGCCTTGGGCTTTGTTGAGCTTTGTTGGGCTTTGTTTTGCCTTGTTTAGGCCTTGCTCTGCCTTGTTGGACCCTGTATCGGGCAAGAGAGCTTGGGGTCGGCCATGGTTGTGTCACCCATGGGGCTGTGTCGGGCAAGGGAGTGAGGTGTGTCGGCCATGGACCATCTTTGACTCTTAGCTTTGTTTGTGTCACCACTCTAGTGAACACTTGGTGCATGATGCTTGCATGTGGCAATTGCCTTGGACATGTGTATGAGGTGGGATGAGAAGGTGGAATTGCCCATGGACAAGTGTCCCTAGGTGGGCGACACATTGTCTTTTTTTTCTCCTCCACCCTCTTCTATATATGTATCTCCTTTCTCTTGCTAAGGATCCCTTTAGTTCCTTAGTTTCTCTCTTCCTTGGTGAACGATACCTCTCCTTTGCAACCGTGGTGGCTGATACCCTTGGAGGAGCTAAGCTTGGTGGTCGATCCTTCTCTTTGGAGTCTTCTTCTTCTTCCTCTTGTGGTGGCTGAAGGTGTTGCTTGGTGCTAGGAGCTTGGAGCTTGCTTAAGGCGGGTTACATAACTCCTAACCTTATCTATACTACTTCCTTTTCTTGTTGCATGCTATGTTTCATCTTGATCGGCCATGTACCTTGTTAAATATACTTCTTGCTTAGTTGTATCTTTGATCTTGTTGGATATATGATCTTGTTGCTATAATGGGTATGTTGGATGTGCTTTTGATCTTGGTGGCCGAACCCTATGTGTATAGTTTCTTGGGCAATACCCCTTTTCTCTCCTTTGGTCTTGAGAAGTGAGTTTGGCTCTAGTTGTAACATCCCTGACCTGGGTTATGAGTTAACCTAGGTGTTTTGCCTAATTATGTAATTAAGATACTGGTGATTATCTTTTTGCATGTAATTAAGTTCCTGAGGAACATACTTTTCCTTTTATGTCCCTTTTAAACAATGTTGAATTGATTATTTTGTAATACAGGGACCTACGTGCAATTTACCCAGTTAGAAGGGTTAACTTGCAATTTGCACATGTTGAGATGTTCCTCTTATGTTGAGACATCATAAGAATGATTATGGTAAAGTTTTTGAGGGATTTCCCAAGCTTGAGCACCAAGGTGAAGCTGTGGAAGCAATCCCTGTGCTTGAAACCCTAAATTGGAGTAAAGTGCAATTTACCCAATTTGAGGGGTGCAACTTGTAAAATACACCATATAAAATATCTTGTAAGACTCTTGTCATCATTTAGAGAAGAAATGATGAAGAAGTCACTTCAATTGAATAATCATATAATGAAAAACACCTTTGTGATTGAATAATCAAGGTGTAAGTACTATAGCCTTTTATGTGTGTGCTTTAGTAATAGGTTAATCTTCTTTGTCTTCATTTCTTGACCTTAGAAGAAGGTTGTCCTTAGAAATAAGAAGAAGGGACGAGCAAATAAGAAAGGAGGGACTTAGTTGAAAGTAAGGAAAACCTATGTGCCTATGTTGAAATTCCACCCCAAGTATATAAGCCCTTTTCCTCACTTAGCAAAGGAATGTTTCTTTCGTTTCCTTCACTGTTCCCCTTGCTCAAACCGACTAAGGAGAGCTCTGGAGCTCAGGAGGACGACCAGGGGAGTGCAAGGTAGGTTTGGATCCTTCCTTTTTCTTAAATTCTTGGATGAAACTCGAATTCAAGGTCAAATTCATGGCTAGCTCACTTAGCTCTATCTTTCTAGCCATCTCTTCTCAACTTTTCTTAGAGGATTCACCTTGGCCGACCTGTGGAGCTTCTAGGAAGCCATTAAAGGCTTGGAGCTCGAAAGCTTGGATCTCAAGGAGCAAGCTTTAGGCGGGTTTTATAACTCTAAACCTATGCTTTGTTATATACATCTTTTCTATGCTTTGAGTTGCTAGTTCTTCTTCTTCCCTATCTTCCCTTGCTTCCTTGCAAGCAAATCCGTGAGGAACTGTTGCTGTTCTTGAGCTAGAAGATGAGGGCGTTATTTCCTATGCTTATCCACAGTTTTCCACTTTACCATACGACCTCAACCAATTGCCCATACGGTTTACAAAACCGTTTGGTGGGCAAACGGTTTCAAGGTCGTATGAAGGCATACGGTCTCAAGACTATATGGCCGCGTTGAACAAGCATGGAACGTATGGGAATCCTGTTCATAATTATAAAGGTTAATCACCCACAAAATTTGAGAGGTTAACTCCAAAGGAATCGTGAGATATAGGCAAAACAATTAGCAAATTCAATTGAATTTAGTTCTGATTTTCAATCTGCTTAATTTGCCCTTTTTGGGCAAACGGTCTCAAGACCGTATAAGATGGTTGACTAAGCGTTGACCGTATGAGATTACTGCTCATAATGATGTTAATTAATGACTCACCAAATTTTATGGACTAATTCCAAACGAGTTAAGAGTTGAAGGTTGATTACTAGGGCAAACCCTAATTGAAATCAGTGCTGAAATCACAATGAGCTAATTTGAGATTTTGGGTTGATTAGCCCAAACGGTCTCAAGACCGTTTTGGGAATCATCCAAACGGCCTCAAGTACGTTTGGGGATCACCCAAGACCGTATGGAGGTCTGGGGTCAAGTATAGTTGACCAATTGAAGGTACAAAGATACTGAATTACATTGCAATTAAGTATTGATGTAATGATCAACTCAATAAATCAAACCTTGATGAATTTTCACTAGAGTCCAAAGGATGGATGGGCAAACGGTCTCAAGACCATTTGGGACTCATCCAAATGGTCTCAAGACCGTTTGGTGACAACCCAAGACCGTTTGGAGGTCTAGGGTTAAGGTAATTTGATCAATTGAGGGCCCAATTACAATGGGTTATTAAAATAATCAAATTGCTGATTTATGACTTAATTAAGGTTCAACCCCTATCAAATCAATCTATATTTTGATGAATTCTTGAGAAAACGGTCTCAAGACCGTTTGGAGTATATCCAAACGATCCCAAGACCGTTTGGGCCAAGTTTGAGCCCAATTGGAGGTCAATTGATGGGTTCAACTTCGATTTGATTCACATTGTTGAGTGTTGATGGTTGAACGTTTATAGACCTTAATTGAACCAACTCCAACCCTAATTGGATATCAATTGAGGGTCAATTGAGTGACCAATTGGTTAAGGCTAACCCTCATTGTCTCAATTGGTAAGTGGTTAGCAAGCTTGAGACCAATTGATGGCTTCAACATAGGAAACCCTAATCGAGTTTACCCTTTGAACCACCTTAGAGGTCCATACGATCTTGAGCTTTTGAGGGCTTTCGACCTCAAGACCGTATGAGGTCATTCGACCTCAAGACCGTATGAGTTCATTCGACCTCAAGACCGTATAAGGTCATTCGACCTCAAGACCGTATGAGGGCTTTCGACCTCAAGACCGTATGAGGTCATTCGACCTCAAGACCGTATGAGGTCATTCGACCTCAAGACCGAATGAGACCATTCGACCTCAAGACCGAATGAGGGTAAACGGTCTTGAGTGTTATACGGTCTTGAAGTCAACCAAACCTTAAACGGTCTACAAATCTTAAACGGTCTACAACCTTATACGATCTCATGATCGTTTGAAGGTTGAAGGTGTGAAACCTATTGGAGATTTTTGAAGTTAAGTCTGCCTAATGCCTTGAAGGCTTAAATGGTTTAATAGTTGTTCAACCTGAACCCTAATGATACCAAAATACATTAAGGGTCAAGTGGTTAGTAAATTAACCCATGATGATGATCAATGTATAATTTACCATAATACCCTTGAAAGGTTCAATTGAGTGAAACCTTGTTCTAATCAAACCCTAATCACTCAATAGTGGTGATTTGATCTATGTTAATCAAAGAGGACTTAACCCAACCTGATCTAGATTGGTGTTATCACCATCTACAAGTATGAGGAGAGAGAAAGTACCTTAAGAAAGAGAAAGTACCCTTTTATGATGGAAATTCAAGTAAAGTACCTTCAATACACATGAATGTGCATGATTAGGGTATGATCCACCTATGTGAGATCATGGAACCCTAATTATGATAAATGATGAATCTTAAACTAATCTGAGAGCATCAATGATGATGTTCCTCATACATGATGATGTCATGAGTTCAATTCACCATAATGTGAATAGTAAACCCTAATTCAAGGGTGATGACATGCAATATGAGTAACAAACTCTAATTGATGAGAATCAGAGAACTTAGCTCTTATGACAAGAGTGGAAAGTATATTCTTGTTTTGAATTACCTTTATCAGTTGAATTAACCATGCAGGTTCTGATATGAAGGTGATCATATCCAGGTATGAATGATGATACTATATTCATTGAAAGCATGTTGTTAGCTTATGAATAGTAAAATATCTTGATGCCTTGTCAGTGGCATCCTATGTTTTAATGGGCTGTAAGAGCCATGAATACCATCAAGGTCATGCTTTAGAGAAGACTTGTGATGAGTATACTGAGAAATGATGATTGATGTGAGTTAGGTTTGTTACATTTAGTATTCTACTTTCATAGCTGTTATGCTACTGTTATTGTTTGAAGAACAATGTATGATGTAAAAGAATACTGAATGTACCTAACTAATCAAGTGAAATGTAGAGCCCTGATCATAGATCCATCATTGTCAGAGATCAAATGATGGTGAAACAGGTTTTCCTACGGGAACTCCTGGATCACATACTGTTGAGTATGTGGGGGTATATGGATGTGTAGAACCTTACATCCTAGTGTAGGAATTTGAGGTAGATGTATAATCTGTCAATCCTTCACTACAAAACTCATACCGTATCAGTGGATGGTAAACATGAAACCTCCTGATGACGAAGAAAACATAGATATCCGTATTAGTGAAGATAAACATGAAATCTCCTGATGACGAAGAGAGTACAAAACGCCACTGTAACTCTAAAATAGCGAAGGACCATATTACCCTGGTGAGCTATAATAGTAGAGACACAAGATGTCCTACAAGTGATCCTCTTACTGACTGAGGAAGGTGAAGGTCATGAGAATCCGGCTCTTTCGATGACCTAGTATGATACTAAGGCACTTAACAGTGATTGGTTGGGGTATGAGTGGTAAACCTCATCTCCACAGGGCATAATAATAAGAATGTTTGAAAAACATAATCTACAGCATAGTATACCTGTTAAAGGTAACTATGAACTAATTGATTGATGTTACACTGTATAGTGCATATGTTCTTCATGCTTGATAAATGTTGAGCTCTTGTATACAACTGTATAGTGCATATGTTCTTCATGCTTGATAAATGTTGAGCTCTTGTATACAACTGTATCTGCTATTGATTACTTTGTAAGCTTTTACTGCTTAAGTTATTCTTTGATATTGTAATAAAGCTTCTGGCGGAGAGTTATAACTCTCGCTGGGACAATTATGTACAATTGTCTCACCCCGTAGACTTCAACTTTGTAGGTGGACGTCGAGGACGGAGGAACATGTCTACAGGTGACCAGTCCCAGCAGCAGTAGCACCAGGAGCAGCAGTAAATCTCAGGTGGAGATTTAACCTGCCATGTGGTGTAGTTAGAGTCAGTCCTATGTGTCCTCTATACTCTCAGGTCTTGGAGTCTTTTGGTTATGAGTTCTTGAGATTTTGTATCTTGTTGTATATAATTACTCAAGAAGTAATTATCATGAGATGTAAACAGTTTATCTCCTTTTATGAATGAAGCTTTATGGATTCAAGCTCTTGTCTCGAAAAGTTTTAATTTCCCGTGATTTTTGTCTTCCGTTGTTAATCGATTCGCTTCCGCTAAGTTTAAATCGTGTTTATATCGTGGTTTGGAGATCAGAGCCCACAATTAGTGGTATCAGAGCTCTAGGTCCGTTGAGTCTACAGAGGCATAGGACTTAGGATGTCGAGTCTATCCTTAGTATCTCTTCCTTATCTAATAGAATCTTCTGCTCCTCAGGAGAAGAAGATACATAAGGATGGCAGAGCCACATGATGAGTACGTGGCAGAAAGTAGTGCTAGTGCACCTCGAGGCGGTGCAAGGGTTCCAGAAATAGAACAGCCTGCACCTGAGCCACCCCAGTTGACCCAGCTAATATGGGTAACCCAGCAGTTCAGATGATGTTTGGGCAGTTTATGACTGCCATGACACACATCACCGACAGGATGCCCATGCCTGCACCTAGGGCACCTGCCCAGCCCGAAGGACAAGGTATCGGTAAGACGTTCGAGCGACTTTGTCGTGTCGGAGCTACCGAGTACTTTGGGACTGATGACCCCGCAGATGCTGATCTGTGGTTAACAGAGTTGGAGAAGGCTTTCAGGATTCTTATTATCCCGAAGGCTGAGAAGGTTAGACATGTTGTCTATCTTCTCAAAGGCAGTGCTGGTCACTGGTGGAACATGGAAGAGAAGAAGAGACCTGGAATAGAGTTCTCGTGGGAAGAGTTTCGTCGGGAATTTATCAATAGATATTTTCCAAAAACCTTCCTAGATGAGAAGATCTCTCAGTTTGAGAGATTGAGGCAGGGCATGATGAACATTAGCGAGTACGAAGCTAAGTTCATGGAATTGCTACGGTTCTGTCCGCACATGTCTGCCACAGATAAAGAAAGAATCAGGAGATTCGAGAAGGGTTTGAATGCTGATATGTCAACCCATGTGTCTGCCTTAGAAAACCGAGAGAGATTCTCTACCTTCGTTAAGTCAGTCTGAAGGATAGAGAGATCTGTGGTTGAGAAGAGGCAAACCCAGAAAAGATATCCACAGTTCCAGGGTTCTTCATCTAGGGATTTCAAGAAACCTAGATTCTCTGCACCTAACCCTCCACCACCCAGATCGAGTTCTCAAACTCAATGGTCACCAAGCAGAGGTAGAGGACGGAGTCAACCGCTTCAAGGGACTCACATTTCTGCATCGATGTCAGTTACTGGACCACCCCGACCACAACAACAGGAGAGGAGATGCTACAACTATGGTAAGGTGGGACACTTGATGAAGGATTACCGTTCTAGGCCTGTCAGTGTGACACAGCCTCCGAGACAGAATCAACAAGGATCTCAGAGAATGCAATCTCAAGGAGCAGCTCGAGGACGTGGACAAGCGTCTCAAGCTGGATCATCAGCACCACCTCAACACCAGGCGACAGCGAGGTTCTATGCTATGAACCCACCAGATGCAGTGGTCAATCCACGGGTAGTGGCAGGTCAGATGGAACTTTTATATCCTGATATGTCTACATCCTGTGTTGTATCTGTTCTGATTGACCCGGGTGCTACGCACTCTTTCATCACTCATAGAGTGATTCGTAACTGCAATGTGACTGTTAGTCATAGGGCAGATATTTTGTTGTTGGAGACTCCATTGAGTGGGTCTGTCGTTTTGTAGGAGGTATGCTCTCCCTGCATCCTCTTCTTTTCTGACCATCGCATTCAAGTGGATCTTATACCGCTTGATATGCAAGGATTTGATATAATCCTCGGGATGGATACCTTAGAGAGGTATAGAGTTGTCTTGGATTGTGAGTCCAAGTTGGCTGTGTTTGCTGATGAAAGCAACACATGGATCTTTCAAGGTGAAAGAAAGATTCTGCCCACCTGTCTTGTGTCAGCTATGGTTGCTGATAAGCTGTTGAGGCAAGGATGTTATGCATTCTTGGCCCATGTGGTAGATGTTACCAAGGAAAGTTCCAATCCTGCCGAAGTTCCCATAGTCAAGGAATTCGAGGATGTGTTTCCTGAAGAACTTCCTGGTATACCACCACTTCGGGAGATTGATTTTGAAATCAATCTGATCCCAGATACGAAACCCATAGCCCAGACTCCGTATAGGATGGCGCCTGTCGAGATGGAAGAACTCAAGAAACAGCTTCAAGAGTTACTTGAGAAGGGTTTTATCTGACCGAGCACTTCACCTTGGGGTGCTCCGGTCTTGTTTGTTAAAAAGATAGATGGGTCAATGTGGTTGTGCATTGACTATATACAACTCAATAAAGTAACAATAAAGAACAAGTACCCTCTGCCGAGGATTGATGATCTCTTTGACCAGTTGCGTGGTGCAACAGTCTTTTCAAAGATAGACTTGAGGTCTGGATATCATCAACTTCGTATTAAGGATAGTGACATATCCAAGTCTGCCTTTAGGACAAGGTATGGTCACTATGAGTTCACGGTTATGTCGTTTGGACTAACCAATGCACCAGCTGCATTTATGGAACTCATGAATAAAGTTTTCCGACCTTTCCTTGATCAGTGTGTTGTCGTCTTCATAGATGACATTCTGATCTATAGTAAGGATGCTCAGCAGCATGAGCAGCAACTTCGCCAAGCTTTGACCTTGCTAAGAGAACACAAGTTGTATGCTAAGTTTAGCAAGTGTGAGTTCTGGCTGTCGGAGGTATCTTTTCTAGGACATGTGATATCTGCCTCGGGAATTCGTGTTGACCCTACAAAGGTAGAATCTGTTCTACAGTGGGAACAACTGAAGACACCGACAGAGATTCGAAGTTTCTTGGGGTTAGCTGGCTATTATCGAAGGTTCATTAAGAACTTTAGTTCTATAGCCTTACCCTTGACCAAGTTAACCCGAAAAGATATTCCTTTTTATTGGAGTGATAAGTGTCAACAATCTTTCCAGTTGTTGAAGGAGAGGTTGACAAGTGCACCTGTGCTTGTGCTACCTGAACAAGGAAAGAATTCGAGGATGTGTTTCCTGAAGAACTTCCTGGTATACCACCACTTCGGGAGATTGATTTTGAAATCAATCTGATCCCAGATACAAAACCCATAGCCCAGACTCCGTATAGGATGGCGCCTGCCGAGATGGCAGAACTCAAGAAACAACTTCAAGAGTTACTTGAGAAGGGTTTTATCCGACCGAGCACTTCACCTTGGGGTGCTCCGGTCTTGTTTGTTAAAAAGAAAGATGGGTCAATGAGGTTGTGCATTGACTATAGACAACTCAATAAAGTAACAATAAAGAACAAGTACCCTCTGCCGAGGATTGATGATCTCTTTGACCAGTTGCGTGGTGCAACAGTCTTTTCAAAGATAGACTTGAGGTCTGGATATCATCAACTTCGTATTAAGGATAGGGACATATCCAAGTCTGCCTTTAGGACAAGGTATGGTCACTATGAGTTCACGGTTATGTCGTTTGGACTAACCAATGCACCAGCTGCATTTATGGAACTCATGAATAAAGTTTTCCGACCTTTCCTTGATCAGTGTGTTGTCGTCTTCATAGATGACATTCTGATCTATAGTAAGGATGCTCAGCAGCATGAGCAGCAACTTCTCCAAGCTTTGACCTTGCTAAGAGAACACAAGCTGTATGCTAAGTTTAGCAAGTGTGAGTTCTGGCTGCCGGAGGTATCTTTTCTAGGACATGTGATATCTGCCTCGGGAATTCGTGTTGACCCTACAAAGGTAGAATCTGTTCTACAGTGGGAACAACCGAAGACACCGACGGAGATTCGAAGTTTCTTGGGGTTAGCTGGCTATTATCGAAGGTTCATTAAGAACTTTAGTTCTATAGCCTTACCCTTGACCAAGTTAACCCAGAAAGATATTCCTTTTTCTTGGAGTGATAAGTGTCAACAGTCTTTCCAGTTGTTGAAGGAGAGGTTGACAAGTGCACATGTGCTTGTACTACCTGAACAAGGAAAAGGATATGTAGTCTTCTGTGATGCCTCCAAGAATGGACTTGGATGTGTGTTGATGCAGGATAAACAAGTGATTTCTTTTGCTTCTCGACAGCTTAAGAAACACGAGGAGAATTATCCGACACACGATCTGGAGTTAGCTGCTGTGGTTCATGCCTTGAAGATCTGGAGGCATTATCTCTACGGAGAGACATTCCAGATTTTCACAGACCACAAGAACCTTAAGTATATCTTCTCTCAGTATGAGCTTAACATGAGGCAACGTCGCTGGATGGAGTTAATCAAGGACTATGATTGTACAATTGATTACCATCCGGGCAAGGCCAATGTTGTTGCAGATGCCTTGAGTAGGAAATCAACAACATCAACCATGGATAGAGCACAACTAAACTCTTTAGTGTGCTCTAAGAGAGATATGTTTATCTCTTTAAGGCAAGACAATGTACAGTTGAAGGTGTCATTGTTAGCCGGGTTGTTGGGTGAGATGCATATTAAACCTACCCTAAGAGAGCAGATTAAGGAAGCACAGCAAGATGATGTTGCAGTTCAGCAGATCAGATCAGAGTATGGAAATGAGAAGCAAGATGGTTTCCATGACTCGGATGATCATGTAGCTTGTTATCATGAGAGGATGATAGTGCCAGATGTGGATAACTTAAGGAAGTTAGTCCTGGAAGAAGCTCATTCTTCGATGTATGCTATGCATCCAGGGAGCACCAAGATGTATCGTAATTTAAAGGAACTATATTGGTGGCCTGGAATGAAGAAGGATGTTGCAGAGTTTGTTCTGAGGTGTCCTGTGTGTCAGCAAGTTAAAGCTGAACACCAGAAGCCTGCAGGAACAATGCAACCTTTACCCATACCACAGTGGAAGTGGGACCATGTGACCATGGAATTCATTGTTGGCCTACCCAGGACAAACAAAGGACATGATTCCATTTGGGTAGTTGTAGATAGGTTGACAAAGACATCACATTTCTTACCTGTCAAAACAACCTATTCTGCTGAAAGGTTATCACAGTTGTATGTGCAAGAGATAGTGTGTTTGCACAGAGTTCCTGTCACAATAGTTTCTGACAGAGGTCCTCAGTTTACAAGTCATTTTTGGGAACAGTTACACAGAGCCTTAGGCACTAAGCTAAGGTTTAGTACGACCTTTCATCCACAGACTGATGGAGAGTCGGAAAGGACCATACAGACCTTAGAAGACCTGTTGAGAGCATGTGTTCTCCAGTTTACCGGAAGTTGGGATCTACACCTAAGCTTGATAGAGTTTGCCTATAACAATAGCTATCAACATAGTATTGACATGGCACCTTATGAAGCCTTGTATGGTAGACGTTGTAGATCACCTTTGTGTTGGTTTGAGACTGGTGAGCATCAGTTGTTAGGTCCTGATCTTGTGCAGCAGACCACAGAGAAGATTAAAGTAATACAACAACAGATTAAGACTGCACAGGATAGGCAGAAATCTTATGCTGACAAACGTCGTAGACCCTTAGAATTACAGGTTGGAGACAAAGTGTATCTCAAGGTCTCGCCTTGGAAAGGAGTCCTTCGTTTTGGAAGAAAAGGGAAGTTAGCTCCTAGATTTATGGGGCCTTATCCAATCGTTGAACAGATTGGACAAGTAGCCTATAAACTAGAGCTGCCACCAGAGTTACAGAGGTTACATCCTGTGTTTCACATTTCTATGCTAAAGAAATGTCACCCTGATACTGAGTCAATTCTACAACCTATGGAGGTAGAATTGAATGATGATATATCTTATGAGGAAGGACCGGTGTCAATCCTTGATAACAGAATTAAAAAGTTAAAGAAGAAAGATATAAGCCTTGTGAAAGTCCTCTGGAACCACCGTGGTGTTGAAGAAGCCACTTGGGAACTAGAGGATGAGATGAGAAGGAAGTATCCTGCCCTTTTCTCTTAATATGTTTTATCGATTTTGGGGACGAAATCCTAGTAAGGGGTGGATAATTTGTAACATCCCTGACCTGAGTTATGATTCAACCCTAGGTGTTTTGCCTAATTATGTAATTAAGATACTGGTGATTATCTTTTTGCATGTAATTAAGTTCCTGAGGAACATACTTTTCCTTTTATGTCCCTTTTAAACAATGTTGAATTGATTGTTTTGTAATACAAGGACCTACGTGCAATTTACCCAGTTAGAAGGGTTAACTTGCAATTTGCACATGTTGAGATGTTCCTCTGATGTTGAGACATCATAAGAATGATTATGGTAAAGTTTGAGGGATTTCCCAAGCTTGAGCACCAAGGTGCAGCTGTGGAAGCAATCCATGTGCTTGAAACCCTAAATTGGAGTAAAGTGCAATTTACCCAATTTGAGGGGTGAAACTTGTAAAATACACCATCTAAAATATCTTGTAAGACTCTTGTCATCATTTAGAGAAGAAATGATGAAGAAGTCACTTCAATTGAATAATCATATAATGAAAAACACCTTTGTGATTGAATAATCAAGGTGTAAGTACTATAGCCTTTTATGTGTGTGCTTTAGTAATAGGTTAATCTTCTTTGCCTTAATTTCTTGACCTTAGAAGAAGGTTTTCCTTAGAAATAAGAAGAATGGACGAGCAAAGAAGAAAGGAGGGACTTAGTTGAAAGTAAGGAAAACCTATGTGCCTATGTTGAAATTCCACCCCAAGTATATAAGCCCTTTTCCCCACTTAGCAAAGGAATGTTTCTTTCATTTCCTTCACTGTTCCCCTTGCTCAAACCGACTAAGGAGAGCTCTGGAGCTCAGGAGGATGACCAGGGGAGTGCAAGGTAGGTTTGGATCCTTCCTTTTTCTTAAATTCTTGGATGAAACTCGAATTCAAGGTCAAATTCATGGCTAGCTCACTTAGCTCTATCTTTCTAGCCATCTCTTCTCAACTTTTCTTGGAGGATTCACCTTGTACGACCTGTGGAGCTTCTAGGACGCCATTAAAGGCTTGGATATCGAAATCTTGGAGCTCAAGGAGCAAGCTTTAGGCGGGTTTTATAACTCTAAACCTATGCTTTGTTATATACATCTTTTCTATGCTTTTAGTTGCTAGTTCTTCTTCTTCCCTATCTTCCCTTGCTTCCTTGCAAGCAAATCCGTGAGGAAATGTTGCTGTTATTGAGCTAGAAGATGAGGGCTTTATTTCCTATGCTTATCCACAGTTTTCCACTTTACCATACGACCTCAACCAATTGCCCATACGGTTTACAAAACCGTTTGGTGGGCAAACAGTTGCCGCGTTGACCAAGCGTGGAACGTATGGGAATACTGTTCATAATTATGAAGGTTAATCACCCACAACATTTTAGAGGTTAACTCCAAAGGAATCGTGAGATATAGGCAAAACAATTAGCAAATTCAATTGAATTTAGTTCTGATTTTCAATCTGCTTAATTTGCCCTTTTTGGGAAAACGGTCTCAAGACCGTATAAGATGGTTGACTAAGCGTTTACCGTATGCGATTACTGTTCATAATGATGTTAATTAATGACTCACCAAATTTGATGGACTAATTCCAAACGAGTTAAGAGTTGAAGGTTGATTACTAGGGCAAACCCTAATTGAAATCAGTGCTGAAATCACAATGAGCTAATTTGAGATTTTGGGTTGATTAGCCCAAACGGTCTCAAGACCGTTTGGGGAATCATCCAAACGGCCTCAAGACCGTTTGGGGATCACCCAAGACCGTATGGAGGTCTGGGGTCAAGTATAGTTGACCAATTGAAGGTACAAAGATACCAAATTACATTGCAATTAAGTATTGATGTAATGATCAACTCAATAAATCAAACCTTGATGAATTTTCACTAGAGTCCAAAGGATGGATGGGCAAACGGTCTCAAGACCATTTGGGACTCATCCAAACGGTCTCAAGACCGTTTGGTGACAACCCAAGACCGTTTGGAGGTCTAGGGTTAAGGTAATTTGATCAATTGAGGGCCCAATTACAATGGGTTATTAAAATAATCAAATTGTTGATTTATGACTTAATTAAGGTTCAACCCTTATAAAATCAATCTAGATTTTGATGAATTCTTGGGAAAACGGTCTCAAGACAGTTTGGAGTATATCCAAAGGATCCCAAGACCGTTTGGGCCAAGTTTGAGCCCAATTGGAGGTCAATTGATGGGTTCAACTTCAATTTGATTCACATTGTTGAGTGTTGATGGTTGAACGTTTATAGACCTTAATTGAACCAACTCCAACCCTAATTGGATATCAATTGAGGGTCAATTGAGTGACCAATTGGTTAAGGCTAACCCTCATTGTCTCAATTGGTAAGTGGTTAGCAAGCTTGAGACCAATTGATGGCTTCAACATAGGAAACCCTAATCGAGTTTACCCTTTGAACCACCTTAGAGGTCCATACGATCTTGAGCTTTTGAGGGCTTTTGACCTCAAGACCGTATGAGGTCATTCGACCTCAAGACCGTATGAGGTCATTCGACCTCAAGACCGTATGAGGTCATTCTACCTCAAGACCGTATGAGGGCTTTCGACCTCAAGACCGTATGAGGTCATTCGACCTCAAGACCGAATGAGACCATTCAACCTCAAGACCGAATGAGGGTAAACGGTCTTGAGTGTTATACGGTCTTGAAGTCAACCAAACCTTAAATGGTCTACAAATCTTAAACGGTCTACAACCTTATACGATCTCATGATCGTTTGAAGGTTGAAGGTGTGAAACCTATTGGAGATTTTTGAAGTTAAGTCTGCCTAATGCCTTGAAAGCTTAACTGGTTTAATAGTTGTTCAACCTGAACCCTAATGATACCAAAAGACATTAAGGGTCAAGTGGTTAGTAAATTAACCCATGATGATGATCAATGTGTAATTTACCATAATACCCTTGAAAGGTTCAATTGAGTGAAACCTTGTTTTAATCAAACCCTAATCACTCAATAGTGGTGATTTGATCTATGTTAATCAAAGAGGACTTAACCCAACCTGATCTAGATTGGTGTTATCACCATCAACAAGTATGAGGAGAGAGAAAGTACCTTAAGAAAGAGAAAGTACCCTTTTACGATGGAAATTCAAGTAAAGTACCTTCAATACACATGAATGTGCATGATTAGGGTATGATCCACCTATGTGAGATCATGGAACCCTAATTATGATAAATGATGAATCTTAAACTAATCTGAGAGCATCAATGATGATGTTCCTCATACATGATGATGTTATGAGTTCAATTCACCATAATGTGAATAGTAAACCCTAATTCAAGGGTGATGACATGCAATATGAGTAACAAACTCTAATTGATGAGAATCAGAGAACTTAGCTCTTATGACAAGAGTGGAAAGTATATTCTTGTTTTGAATTACCTTTATCAGTTGAATTAACCATGCAGGTTCTGATATGAAGGTGATCATATCCATGTATGAATGATGATACGATATTCATTGAAAGCATGTTGTTAGCTTATGAATAGTAAAATATCTTGATGCCTTGTCAGTGGCATCCTATGTTTTAATGGGCTGTAAGAGCCATGAATACCATCAAGGTCATGCTTTAAAGATGACTTGTGATGAGTATACTGAGAAATGATGATTGATGTGAGTTAGGTTTGTTACATTTAGTATTCTACTTTCATAGCTGTTATGCTACTGTTATTGTTTGAAGAACAATGTATGATGTAAAAGAATACTGAATGTACCTAACTAATCAAGTGAAATGTAGAGCCCTGATCATAGATCCATCATTGTCAGAGATCAAATGATGGTGAAACAGGTTTTCCTACGGGAACTCCTGGATCACATACTGTTGAGTATGTTGGGTATATGGATGTGTAGAACCTTACATCCTAGTGTAGGAATTTGAGGTAGATGTATAATCCGTCAATCCTTCACTATAAAACTCATATCGTATCAGTGGATGGTAAACATGAAACCTCCTGATGATGAAGAAAACATAGATATCCGTATCAGTGAAGATAAACATGAAATCTCCTGATGACGAAGAGAGTACAGAACGCCACTGTAACTCTAAAATAGCGAAGGACCAGATTACCCTGGTGAGCTATAATAGTAGAGACACAAGATGTCCTACAAGTGATCCTCTTACTGACTGAGGAAGGTGAAGGTCATGAGAATCCGGCTCTTTCGATGACCTAGTATGATACTAAGGCACTTTACAGTGATTGGTTGGGGTATGAGTGGTAAACCTCATCTCCACAGGGCATAATAATAAGAATGTTTGAAAAACATAATCTACAGCATAGTATACCTGTTAAAGGTAACTATGAACTAATTGATTGATGTTACACTGTATAGTGCATATGTTCTTCATGCTTGATAAATGTTGAGCTCTTGTATACAACTATATAGTGCATATGTTCTTCATGCTTGATAAATGTTGAGCTCTTGTATACAACTGTATATGCTATTGATTACTTTGTAAGCTTTTACTGCTTAAGTTATTCTTTGATATTGTAATAAAGCTTCTGGTGGAGAGTTATAACTCTCGCTGGGACAATTATGTACAATTGTCTCACCCCGTAGACTTCAACTTTATAGGTGGACGTCGAGGACAGAGGAACATGTCTACAGGTGACCAGTCCCAGCAGCAGTAGCACCAGGAGCAGCAGTAAATCTCAGGTGGAGATTTAACCTGCCATGTGGTGTAGTTAGAGTCAGTCCTATGTGTCCTCTGTACTCTCAGGTCTTGGAGTATTTTGGTTATGAGTTCTTGAGATTTTGTATCTTGTTGTATATAATTACTCAAGAAGTAATTATCATGAGATGTAAATAGTTTATCTCCTTTTATGAATGAAGCTTTATGGATTCAAGCTCTTGTCTCGAAAAGTTTTAATTTCCCGTGATTTTTGTCTTCCGCTGTTAATCGATTCGCTTCCGCTAAGTTTAAATCGTGGTTTGGAGATCAGAGCCCACACTAGTGATATAAGCAACACCCCTCTCACTTGGTTGTTGAGAGGTGAGTCTATACTCTAGTTTCTTGAGCAACACTCTTGTTACGACCCGTGTTGAGCTTACACCGTAAGTATGTTGTTAAGCATGTGTTTTAGCTGCTTTGCTAAGTTGTAAGCTTGCTTTTGTTAATAACGTTTGAAACAGATATGATATGTGTGTAGTGTGAATCCTAGCCCTTAAAACGTGTAAGATCTTGCACGTGAAATGTTGCCAGAGAAATCGTCTGAAACCGAATTTCAAGTTAAAAGTTGTAAGTTTTTGGGCATGCAGGGACCTGTTTGTAGTTTTCGAAAGTTCTCGGACTTTACGTTTTGGTCCCTAGGTTTTTCCTTCTTATCATTTCTTTCCCCTTTACTCGTTTCACTTTCAGAAACGAGAGAAACACAGAGCGTTTCTTCTCTTCTTCGCGCGAGAGAGAGAGAGAGAGACATGGGAGAGAAGGGCGATTCGGAGCCCTAGCTCGGTTCCGGCCAACAACTGCGGCCCCTCCATCTTCTCCCCTCCTTCCTTCTTTGCCAACTGATCGAGCAGCAGCAGGAGCTGCGCTAGAAACAACGGCGGCCAGGAGAGGGAAAGGGCACGAAGAGCAGCCCTAGCTCGTCCTCCTCCTTCCCTACAGTTAGTTCATGGTTGGATGCATCAGTTGCAGGTGATTTGCAGCGCAAATCTGTGGTTTTGTCCGCCGATTCGAGTGAAATCGACATCAGCATGTCTGTTTAGGTTTTCAGTCTGTGCGCTATTCGGTCGATTTATGTATGATTTGGTCAAGTTTTCTTAGCAGGAATCGAACAGCAAGCTGATCGGTCGAGTTGCAAGCTGATCGGTCGAGTTGTGAAGAAATCGGTCGAGTTTCTGACCAATCGGTCGAGTTTCATAGTTGTGAGTGGCAGTTCATTCAGAAATCATTATTTAACTCAATTTAAGTGCTTAATTGCTTCAGTATCAGTTGGTATAACTCCTAAATAGTATAGCACATACAATAGAGTATGATAGATTCATTGGAACTTGAAATACGTAATATGATTGATGAAAATGATAGAATTTCCTGTATTACAACTGCAATGTATACGTTGAGCATAAAATGGATGTTTAGCATCGAAACTGGATAAGTTGATACTGAGTCATGTTTAAAGATGACAAATGATGTATATGTGTTTTCAAGTGATGCTCAGAATGTGAAATAAGTATGAAATGTGATATTCATGTTTAAGTGTTTATATGGTAATCAGTTAATAGACTTAGGTGCCCCAACACCGTAGAGCCCCATTGCGCGGTCTGTACCTTTGGGGTAAAACGGTCATGTGGGCTCTGATCTCCAAACCACGATATAAACATGATTTAAACTTAGCGGAAGCGATTCGATTAGCAGCGGAATACCAAAAATCAGCGGAAATTAAAACTTTTTGAGATAAAGCATTGAAACCATAAAACTTCTTTCATAAAAGGAGATAAACTGTTTACATCTCAGATAATTACTTCTTGAGTAATTATATACAACATGATCCAAAATCTCAAGAACTCATAATCAAAATCTCAGACCAAAAGACTCCAAGACCTGAGAGTACAGAGGACACATAGGACTGACTCTAACTACACCACATGGCAGGCTAAATCTCCACCTGAGATTTTACTGCTACCCCTGGTGCTGCTGCTGCTGGGACTAGTAACCTGTAGACCTGTTCCTCCATCCTTGACGTCCACCTAAAAAGTTGAAGTCTACGGGGTGAGACAATTTTACATAATTGTCCCAGCGAGAGTTATAACTCTCCGCCAGAAGCTTTATTATAGCACCTCAAAGAATAACTTAAGCAGTAAAAGCTTCAAAGTATTCAACATCAGATATAATAGTAAGCATGAGTTCAACAGTTATGAAACATGAAGACATTTGCACTATACAGTGTAACATCAATCAATCAACTCGTAGTTATCTCTAATAGGTATGCTACGCTGTGGATTATGTTTTTCAAACATTACTTTTATGCCCTGTGGAGATGAGGTTTACCACTCATACTCCAACCAATTACTGCTAAGTGCCTCGGTATCATACTAGGTCATCGAAAGAGCCGTATTCTCATGACCTTCACCTTCCTCAGTCAGTAAGAGGATTACTTGTAGGACATCTCGTGCCTCTACTATAATAGCTTACCAGGGTAATCTGGTCCTTCGCTATTTTAGAGTTACAGTGGCGTTCTGTACTCTCTTCGTCATCAGGAGATTTCGTGTTTATCTTCCACTGATACAGATATCTGTGCTTTCTTCGTCATCAGGAGGTTTCATGTTTACCATCCACTGATACGGTATGGGATTGTAGTGAAGGATTGACGGATTACACATCTACATCAAACACCTACACTAGGATGTAAGGTTCTACACATCCATATACCCCACATACTCAAAAGTATGTGATCCAGGAGTTCCCTTAGGAAAACCTGTTTCACCATCATTTGATCTCTAACAATGATGGATCTATGATCAGGGCTCTACATTACACTTGATTAGTTAGGTACATTCAATATTCTTTTAACATCATACATTGTTCTTCAAACAATAACATTAGCATAACAACTATGAAATGAGAATACTAAATGTAACAAGCCTAACTCTCATCAATCATCATTTCTCAATACATTCATCACAAGTTATCTCTAAAGCATGACCTTGATGGTATTTATGGCTCTCACAGCCCATTTAATTCATAGGTTGCCATTGACAAGGCATCAAGATATTTTACTATTCATAAAGCTAACAACATGCTTTCAATGAATATAGCATCATCATCCATACCTGGATATGATCATCTTCATATCAGAACCTGCAAGGTTAATTCAACTGATAAAAGCAATTCAAATCAAGAATTATACTTTCCACTCTTGCCATAAGAGCTAAGTTCCCTGATTCTCATCAATTAGGGTTTATTATTCTCATTATGGTAAAATGAACTCATAACATCATCATGTATGAGGAACATCATCAATGATGTTCTCAGATAAGATTAAGATTCATCAATTATCATAAATAGGGTTTGCATGATCTCACATAGGTGGATCATACCCTAATCATGTACATTCATATATATTGAAGGTATTTTACTTGGATTTCAATCATAATTGGGATTTTCTCTCTCCTCTTGCTCATAGGTAATGATTACATCCCTGTAGATTGGGTTAGGTCTAATCAACATTGATAAGCCTAGCCAAGTCATCACCATTGTAACCATTGGGGTTTGCATGATAAAAAGGGGTTACCTACTTGAATCCATAAAGGGTATTTTGGTAAAGTTCACCATTGATCATAACATGGGTTAATATACTAACCACTTGACCCTTAATGTCCCTAGGTATCATTAGGGTTTAGGTTGAACAACCATCAAACCATCTAATACTTCAAGGCATTAGGCAGACTTATCCTTAAAAGTCCCCAATAGGTTTCACACCTTCAACCTGCAAACGATCCTGAGATCGTTTAATGTTGTAGACCGTTTAGCTTTGCTTGACTTCAAGACCGCATGACACTCAAGACCGTTTACCCTTAAACGATCTTGAGGTCATTTTCCCAAGATAGGGTGAAGACCGTGTAGTCATAGTTTGACTTCTGAAGTCGTTTGAGCTCATTCGGACCTGAAGTCGTTTGAACTCATTTGGTCCCGAAGTCGTATGAACTCATTCGGTCCTGAAGTCGTATGAACTCATTCGGTCCTGAAGTCGTATGAACTCATTCGGTCCTGAAGTCGTATGATCTCATTCGGTCCTAAAGTCGTATGAACTCATTCGGTCCTGAAGTCGTATGAACTCATTCGGTCCTGAAGTCGTATGAACTCATTCGGTCCTGAAGTCGTATGGTCCTAAAAGCTCAAGATCGCATGGACCTCCAAGGTGATTCAAAGGGTAAACTCGATTAGGGTTTCCTATGTTGAAGCCTTCAATTGGTCTCAAGCTTGCTAACCACTTATCAATTGATACAATTAGGTTTAGCCTTAACCAATTGGTCACTCAATTGATCCTCAGTTGATATCCAAATAGGGTTGGAGTTGGTTCACTTAAGGTCTATAAACATTCAACCATCAACACTCAACAATGTGAATCAAATCAAAGTTGATCCCATCAGTTGACCTCCAATCGGGCTCAAACTTGGCCCAAACGGTCTTGGGATCGTTTGGATAACCTCCAAACGGTCTTGAGACCGTTTGCCCAAGAATTCATCAAAAACTAAGTTGATTTGACAGGGGTTGAACCTTAATTAAGTCACAAATCAGCAATTTGATTATTTCAATAACCCACTGTAATTTGGCCCTCAATTGATCAAATTACCTTAACCCTAGACCTCCAAACGGTCTTGGGTTGACATCAAACGGTCTTGAGACCGTTTGGATGAGTTCCAAATGGTCTTGAGACCGTTTGCCCATCCATCCTTTGGACTCTAGTGAAAATTCATCAAGGTTTGATCTATTGAGTTGATCATCACATCAATACTTAATTGCAATATGATTTGGTACCTTTGGACCTTCAATTGGTCAACTATACTTGACCCCAGACCTCTAAACGGTCTTGGGTGATCCCCAAACGGTCTTGAGACCATTTGGATGATTCCCCAAATGGTCTTGAGACCGTTTGGGCTAATCAACCCAAAATCACTAATTAACTCATTGGAATTTCAGCACTGATTTCAATTAGGATTTGCCCTATTAATCAACCTTCAACTCATAACTCGTTTGGAATTAATCCATGAAATTTGGTGAGTCATTAATCAACATCATTATGAACAGTAATCCCAAACGGTCAATGCTTGGTCAACCATCTTAAACGGTCTTGAGACCGTTTGCCCAAAAAGGGCAAATTAAACAGATTGAAAATCAGAACTTAATTCAATTGGATTTGCTAATTGATTTGCTTATATCTCACGATTCCTTTGGATTAAACCCCTCAAATTTTGTGGGTGATTATCCTACATAATTATAAACAAGATTCCCATACGGTCGTCGTTTGGTAAATGCGAGCAACCGGTCTTGAAGGCCGCTTGCCTTCATACGACCCTGAAACCGTTTGCCCACCAAACGGTTGTGTAAACCGTATGGGCAATTGGTGGAGGTCGTTTGGTAAAGTGGAAATCCATGGATAAGCATAGGAATTAACGCGCTTACCTTCTACCTCAAGAACAGTAGCAGTTCTTCACGATTTTGCTTGCAAGGATGCAAGGGAAGATAGGGAAGAAGAAGAACTAGCAACTATATGCATAGAAAAAGATGTATAATCAAAGCATAAGGTTTAGAGTTATAAAACCCGCCTAAAGATTGTTCCTTGAGCTCCAAACTTTCAAGCTCCAAGCCTTTAATGGCGTCTTTGAGCTCCACAGGTCGGCCAAGGTGTATTCTCCAAGGAAAGTTGAAAAGGAATGGCTAGAAAGATAAAGCTAGGTGAGCTAGCCATGAATTCAACCTTGAAAACGAGTTTCCTCCATGAATTCAAGCAAAAGGGATGATCCAAACTTACCTAGGACCCTTGGTCATCCTTCTCTGCTGCAGAGCTTAGCCTTAGTCGGTTTTGAGCAAGGGGAAAAGAAATGAAAAGAAGAGGATCGTTCCCATGCTAAGTGGGGAAGGTAGTATATATACTTAGGTGAAATTTCAACATAAGAACATATGCTTTCCTCATTTCTCATCTAAGGCCTTCCTTTCTTCTTTGCACATCCCCACGTCTTATTTATAAGGACAAACTCCTTCTAAGGTCAAGAATTGAAGGCAAAGAGGATCAACCCATCACTAAAGCATACACATAAAAGGGGTATTATACATACACCTTGATTATTCAATCACAAAGGTGTTCTTTATTATATGATTATTCAAATGAAGTGAACTTTTCATCATTTCTCTTCTAAATGATGCCAAGAGTCATAAAAGATATTTTAGATGATGTATTTTACAAGTTGCACCCCTCAAATTGGGTAAATTGCACTTTACACCAATTTAGGGTTTTTAAGTACAGGGGTTGCTTCCACAGCTGCACCTTGGTGCTCAAGCTTGGGAAATCCGTCAAACTTCATCATAAACATCCTCATGATGTCTCAACTTCAGAGGAACATATCAACATGTGCAATTTGTAAGTTAATCCCTTAACTGGGTAATTTGCACATAGATCCCTGTATTACAAAACAATGCTACAACTTTATATATAAAGGAGCGAAATTGAAATATATGTTTCTGAGGAACTTAATTACATGCCCAAAGTTAATCACAAGGATTTAATTACATATTTAGTAAAAACACCTAGGGTTAGTTCATAACCCAGGTCAGGGATGTTACAAATTATCCACCCCTTACAAGGATTTCGTCCCCGAAATCGATAAAATGTATTAAGAGAAAAGGGCAGGGTATTTCCTTTTCATCTCATCCTCTAGTTCCCAATTGGCTTCTTCAACACCACGGTGGTTCCAGAGGACTTTCACAAGGCTTAAATCTTTCTTCTTTAACTTTTTAATTCTGTTATCAAGGATTGACACTGGTCCTTCCTCATAAGATATATCATCATTCAATTCTACCTCCCTAGGTTGTAGAACTGACTCAGTGTCTGGGTGACATTTCTTTAGCATAGAAATGTGAAACACAGGATGTAACCTCTGTAACTCTGGTGGCAGCTCTAGTTTATAGGCTACTTTTCCAATTCGTTCAATGATTGGATAAGGCCCCATAAATCTAGGAGCTAACTTCCCTTTCTTTCCAAAACGAAGGACTCCTTTCCAAGGCGAGACCTTGAGATACACTTTGTCTCCAACCTCGAACTCTAAGGGTCTACGACGCTTGTCAGCATAAGATTTCTGCCTATCTTGTGCAGTCTTAATCTGTTGTTGTATTACCTTAATCTTTTCTGTAGTTTGCTGCACAAGATCAGGTCCTAACAACTGATGCTCACCAGTCTCATACCAACACAAGGGTGATCTACAATGTCTACCATACAAGGCTTCATAAGGTGCCATATCAATACTATGTTGATAGCTATTGTTATAGGCAAACTCTATCAAGCTTAGGTCTAGATCCCAACTTCCAGTAAACTGGAGAACACATGTTCTCAACAGGTCTTCCAAGGTCTGTATGGTCCTTTCCGACTGTCCATCAGTCTGTGGATGAAAGGCCGTACTAAACCTTAACTGGGTGCCTAAAGCATTATGAAGTCGTTCCAAAAAATGACTTGTAAACTGGGGACCTCTGTCAGAAACTATAGTGACAGGAACTCCGTGCAAATGCACTATCTCTTGATCATACAACTGTGATAACCTTTCAGCAGAATAGGTTGTTTTGACAGGTAAGAAATGTGTTGTCTTAGTCAACCTATCTACAACTACCCAAATGGAATCATGTCCTTTGCTTGTCCTGGGTAGGCCAACAACAAAGTCCATGGTCACATGGTCCCACTTCCACTGTGGTATGGGTAAAGGTTGCATTGTTCCTGCAGGCTTCTGGTGTTCAGCTTTAACTTGCTGACACACAGGACACCTCAGAACAAATTCTGCAACATCCTTCTTCATTCCAGGCCACCAATACAGATCTTTTAAATTACGATACATCTTGGTGCTCCCTGGATGCATAGCATACATTGAAGAATGAGCTTCTTCCAGGACTAACTTCCTCAAGTTATCCACATCCGACACTATCATCCTCCCATGATAACATGCTACATGATCATCTGAATCATGGAAACTATCTCGCTTCTAATTTCCATACTCTGATCTAATCTGTTGAACTACAACATCAACATGTTGTGCCTCCTTAATCTGCTCTCTTAGGGTAGGTTTAATATGCATCTCAGCTATCAACCCAGCTAACAATGACACCTTCAACTGTACATTGTCTTGCCTTAAAGAGATAAGCATATCTCTCTTAGAGCATACTAAAGAGTTTAGTTGTGCTCTATCCATGGTTGATGTTGCTGATTTCCTACTCAAGGCATCTGCAACAACATTGGCCTTCCCTGGATG
This sequence comes from Alisma plantago-aquatica, assembly GCA_963693085.1. Taxonomy (NCBI): domain Eukaryota; kingdom Viridiplantae; phylum Streptophyta; class Magnoliopsida; order Alismatales; family Alismataceae; genus Alisma; species Alisma plantago-aquatica. The sequence goes on from OY856415.1 coordinate 494,962,660, forward strand.
GTAATCAATTGTACAATCATAGTCCTTGATTAACTCCATCCAGCGACGTTGCCTCATGTTAAGCTCATGCTGAGAGAAGATATACTTAAGGTTCTTGTGATCTGTGAAAATCTGGAATGTCTCTCCGTAGAGATAATGCCTCCAGATTTTCAATGCATGAACCACGGTAGCTAACTCTAGATCGTGTGTTGGATAATTCTCCTCGTGCTTCTTAAGCTGTCAGGAAGCAAAAGAAATCACTTGTTTATCCTGTGTCAACACACATCCAAGTACATTCTTGGAGGCATCACAGAAGACTACATATCCTTTTCCTTGCTCATGTAGCACAAGCACAGGTGCACTTGTCAACCTCTCCTTCAACAACTGAAAGGACTGTTGACACTTATCACTCCAAGAAAAAGGAGCATCTTTCCGGATTAACTTGGTCAAAGGTAAGGCTATAGAGCTAAAGTTTTTAATAAACCTTCGATAGTAACCAGCTAACCCCAAGAAGCTTCGAATCTCCGTCGGTGTCTTCGGTTGTTCCCATTGTAGAACAGATTCTACCTTTGCAGGGTCAACACGAATTCCCGAGGCAGATATCACATGTCCAAGAAAAGATACCTCCGGCAACCAGAACTCACACTTGCTAAACTTAGCATACAGCTTATGTTCTCTTAGCAAGGTCAAAGCTTGGCGAAGATGCTGTTCATGCTGCTGAGCATCCTTACTATAGATCAGAATGTCATCTATGAAGATGACAACACACTGATCAAGGAAAGGTTGAAAAACTCTATTCATGAGTTCCATAAATGCAGCTGGTGCATTGGTTAGTCCAAACGACATAACCATGAACTCATAGTGACCATATCTTGTCCTAAAAGCAGACTTGGATATGTCACTATCCTTAATGCAGAGTTGATGATATCCAGATCTCAAATCTATCTTTGAGAAGACTGTTGCACCACGCAACTGGTCAAAAATATCATCAATCCTCGGCAAAGGGTACTTGTTCTTTATTGTTACTTTATTAAGTTGTCTGTAGTCAATGCACAACCGCATTGACCCATCTTTCTTTTTAACAAACAAGACCAGATCACCCCAAGGTGAAGTGCTTGGTCGGATAAAACCCTTCTCAAGTAACTCTTGAAGCTGTTTCTTGAGTTCTGCCATCTCGGCAGGCGCCATCCTATACGGTGTCTGGGCTATGGGTTTCGTATCTGGGACCAAATTGATCTCAAAATCAATCTCCCGAGGTGGTGGTATACCAGGAAGTTCTTCAGGAAACACATCCTCGAATTCCCTGACTATGGGAACTTCAGTAGGATTGGAACTTTCCTTGGTAACATCTACCACATGGGCCAAGAATGCATAACATCCTTGCCTCAACAGCTTATCAGCAACCATACCTGATATAAGACAGGTGGGCAGAATCTTTCTTTCACCTTGAAAGATCCATGTGTTGCCTTCATCAGCAAACACAGCCAACTTGGATTCACAATCCAAGACAACTCTATACCTTTCTAAGGTATCCATCCCGAGGATTATATCAAATCCTTGCATATCAAGTGGTATAAGGTCCACTTGAATGCGATGATCAGAAAAGAAGAGGATGCAGGGAGAACATACCTCCTGCAAAACGGCAGACCCACTCAACGGAGTCTCCAACAACAAACTATCTGCCCTATGACTAACTGTCATATTGCAGTTACAAATCACTCTTCGAGTTATAAAAGAGTGCGTAGCACCCGGGTCAATCAGAACAGATACAACACAGGATGTAGACATATCAGAATATAAAAGTTCCATCTGACCTTCCACTACCCGTGGATTGACCACTGCTTCAGGTGGGTTCATAGCATAAAACCTCGCTGTCACCTGGGGTTGAGGTGGTGCTGATGATCCAGCTTGAGACACTTGCCCGCGTCCTCGAGCTGCTCCTTGAGGTTGTCTTCTCTGTGATCCCTATTGACTCTGTCTCTGAGGTTGTGTCATACTGACAGGTCTAGATCGGCAGTCCTTCATCAAGTGTCCAACCTTCCCACAGTTGTAGCAACTTCTTTCCAGTTGTTGTGGTCTTGGTGGTCCAGTAACTGACATTGATGCAGAACTGTGAGTCTCTTGTTGAGGTAGGCTTCGTCCCCTGCCTCTACTTGGTGACCACTGAGTTTGGGAACTTGATCTGGGTGGTGGAGGGTTAGGTGTAGAGAATCTCAATTTCTTGGAATCCCTAGATGAAGAACCCTGGAACTGTGGATATCTTTTCTGGGTTTGCCTCTTCTCAACCACAGATCTCTCTATCCTTCGGATTGACTCAACGAAGGTAGAGAATCTCTCTCGGTTTTCTAAGGCAGACACAGGGGTTGATATATCAGCATTCAAACCCTTCTCGAATCTCCTGATTCTTTCCTCTTCTGTGGCAGCCATGTGCGGACAGAACCGCAGCAACTCCATGAACTTAGCTTCATACTCACTAATGTTCATCATGCCCTACCTCAATCTCTCAAACTAAGAGATCTTCTCATCTAGGAAGGTCTTTGGAAAATATCTATTGATAAATTCCCGACGAAACTCTTCCCACAAGAACTCTATCCCATGTCTCTTCTGCTCTTCCATGTTCCACCAGTGACCAGCACTGCCTTTGAGAAGATAGACAACATGTCTAACCTTCTCAGCCTCTGGGATATTAAGAATCCTGAAAGCCTTCTCCAACTCTGTTAACCATAGATCAGCATCTGCGGGGTCGGCAGTCCCAAAGTACTCGGTAGCTCCGACACGACGAAGTCGCTCGAACGTCTTACCGATACCTTATCCTTCAGGCTGGGCAGGTGCCCTAGGTGCAGACATGGGCATCTTGTCAGTTATGTGTGTCATAGTAGTCATAAACTGCCCAAACATCGTCTGAACTGCTGGGTTACCCATATCAGCTGGGTCAAACTAGGGTGGTTCAGGTGCAGGCTGTTCTATTTCTGGAACCCTTGCACCACCTCGAGGTGTACTAGCACTACTCTCTGCCACGTACTCATCATGTGGCTCTGCCATCCTTATGTATCTTCTTCTCCTGAGGAGCAGAAGATTCTATTAGATAAGGAAGAGATACTAAGGATAGACTCGACATCCTAAGTCCTATGCCTCTGTAGACTCAGCAAACCTAGAGCTCTGATACCACTTAATTGTGGGCTCTGATCTCCAAACCACGATATAAACACGATTTAAACTTAGTGGAAGCGATTCGATTAGCAGCGGAATACCAAAAATCAGCGGAAGTTAAAACTTTTTGAGATAAAGCATTGAAACCATAAAACTTCCTTCATAAAAGGAGATAAACTGTTTACATCTCAGATAATTACTTCTTGAGTAATTATATACAACATGATACAAAATCTCAAGAACTCATAACCAAAATCTCAGACCAAAAGACTCCAAGACCTGAGAGTATAGAGGACACATAGGACTGACTCTAACTACACCACATGGCAGGCTAAATCTCCACCTGAGATTTTACTGCTACCCCTGGTGCTGCTGCTGCTGGGACTGGTCACCTGTAGACCTGTTCCTCCGTCCTCGACGTCCACCTAAAAAGTTGAAGTCTACGGGGTGAGACAATTTTACATAATTGTCCCAGCGAGAGTTATAACTCTCCGCCAGAAGCTTTATTATAGCACCTCAAAGAATAACTTAAGCAGTAAAAGCTTCAAAGTATTCAACATCAGATATAATATTAAGCATGAGTTCAACAGTTATGAAACATGAAGACATTTGCACTATACAGTGTAACATCAATCAATCAACTCGTAGTTATCTCTAACAGGTATGCTATGTTGTGGATTATGTTTTTCAAACATTACTTTTATGCCCTATGGAGATGAGGTTTACCACTCATACTCCAACCAATCACTTCTAAGTGCCTCGGTATCATACTAGGTCATCGAAAGAGCCGGATTCTCATGACCTTCACCTTCCTCAGTCAGTAAGAGGATTACTTGTAGGACATCTCATGCCTCTACTATAATAGCTTACCAGGGTAATCTGGTCCTTCGCTATTTTAGAGTTACAGTGGCATTCTATACTCTCTTCGTCATCAGGAGATTTCATGTTTATCTTCCACGAATACAGATATCTGTGCTTTCTTCATCATCAGGAGGTTTCATGTTTACCATCCACTGATACGGTATGGGATTGTAGTGAAGGATTGACAGATTACACATCTACATCAAACACCTACACTAGGATGTAAGGTTCTACACATCCATATACCCCACATACTCAAAAGTATGTGATCCAGGAGTTCCCTTAGGAAAACCTGTTTCACCATCATTTGATCTATGACAATGATGGATCTATGATCAGGGCTCTACATTACACTTGATTAGTTAGGTACATTCAATATTCTTTTAACATCATACATTGTTCTTCAAACAATAACATTAGCATAACAGCTATGAAATGAGAATACTAAATGTAACAAGCCTAACTCTCATCAATCATCATTTCTCAATACATTCATCACAAGTCATCTCTAAAGCATGACCTTGATGGTATTTATGGCTCTCACAGCCCATTTAATTCATAGGTTGCCATTGACAAGGCATCAAGATATTTTACTATTCATAAAGCTAACAACATGCTTTCAATGAATATAGCATCATCATCCATACCTGGATATGATCATCTTCATATCAGAACCTGCAAGGTTAATTCAACTGATAAAAGCAATTCAAATCAAGAATTATACTTTCCACTCTTGCCATAAGAGCTAAGTTCCCTGATTCTCATCAATTAGGGTTTATTATTCTCATTATGGTAAAATGAACTCATAACATCATCATGTATGAGGAACATCATCAATGATGTTCTCAGATACGATTAAGATTCATCAATTATCATAAATAGGGTTTTCATGATCTCACATAGGTGGATCATACCCTAATCATGTACATTCATATATATTGAAGGTATTTTACTTGGATTTCAACCATAATTGGGATTTTCTCTCTCCTCTTGCTCATAGGTGATGATTACATCCCTCTAGATTGGGTTAGGTCTAATCAACATTGATAAGCCTAGCCAAGTCATCACCATTGTAACCATTGGGGTTTGCATGATAAAAAGGGGTTACCTACTTGAATCCATAAAGGGTATTTTGGTAAAGTTCACCATTGATCATAACATGGGTTAATATACTAACCACTTGACCCTTAATGTCCCTAGGTATCATTAGGGTTTAGGTTGAACAACCATCAAACCATCTAAGACTTCAAGGCATTAGGCAGACTTATCCTTAAAAGTCCCCAATAGGTTTCACACCTTCAACCTTCAAATGATCCTGAGATCGTTTAAGGTTGTAGACCGTTTAGCTTTGGTTGACTTCAAGACCGCATGACACTCAAGACCGTTTGCCCTTAAACGATCTTGAGGTCATTTGCCCAAGATAGGGTGAAGACCGTTTAGTCATAGTTTTACTTCTGAAGTCGTTTGAGCTCATTCGGACCTGAAATCGTTTGAACTCATTCGGTCCCGAAGTCGTATGAACTCATTCGGTCCTGAAGTCGTATGAACTCATTCGGTCCTGAAGTCGTATGAACTCATTCGGTCCTGAAGTCGTATGAACTCATTCGGTCCTGAAGTGGTATGAACTCATTCAGTCCTGAAGTCGTATGAACTCATTCGGTCCTGAAGTCGTATGAACTCATTCAGTCCTGAAGTCGTATGGTCCTAAAAGCTCAAGATCGCATGGACCTCCAAGGTGATTCAAAGGGTAAACTCGATTAGGGTTTCCTATGTTGAAGCCTTCAATTGGTCTCAAGCTTGCTAACCACTTATCAATTGAGACAATTAGGGTTAGCCTTAACCAATTGGTCACTCAATTGATCCTCAATTGATATCCAAATAGGGTTGGAGTTGGTTCACTTAAGGTCTATAAACATTCAACCATCAACACTCAACAATGTGAATCAAATCGAAGTTGATCCCATCAGTTGACCTCCAATCAGGCTCAAACTTGGCCCAAACGGTCTTGGGATCGTTTGGATAACCTCCAAATGGTCTTGAGACTGTTTGCCCAAGATTTCATCAAAAACTAAGTTGATTTGATAGGGGTTGAACCTTAATTAAGTCACAAATCAGCAATTTGATTATTTCAATAACCCACTGTAATTGGGCCCTCAATTGATCAAATTACCTTAACCCTAGACTTCCAAACGGTCTTGGGTTGACATCAAACGGTCTTGAGACCGTTTGGATGAGTTCCAAACGGTCTTGAGACCGTTTGCCCATCCATCCTTTGGACTCTAGTGAAAATTCATCAAGGTTTGATCTATTGAGTTGATCATCACATCGATACTTAATTGCAATATGATTTGGTACCTTTGGACCTTCAATTGGTCAACTATACTTGACCCCAGACCTCTAAACGGTCTTGGGTGATCCCCAAACGGTCTTGAGACCGTTTGGATGCTAATCAACCCAAAATCACTAATTAACTCATTGGAATTTCGGCACTGATTTCAATTAGGATTTGCCCTATTAATCAACCTTCAACTCATAACTCGTTTGGAATTAATCCATAAAATTTGGTGAGTCATTAATCAACATCATTATGAACAGTAATCCCAAACGGTCAATGCTTGGTCAACCATCTTAAACGGTCTTGAGACCGTTTGCCCAAAAAGGGAAAATTAAACAGATTGAAAATCAGAACTTAATTCAATTGGATTTGCTAATTGATTTGCTTATACCTCATGATTCCTTTGGAGTTAACCCCTCAAATTTTGTGGGTGATTATCCTACATAATTATAAACAAGATTCCCATATGGTCGTCATTTGTTCAACGCGATCAAACAGTCTTGAAGGCCGTTTTCCTTCATACGACCCTGAAACCGTTTTCCCACCAAACGGTTGTGTAAACCGTATGGGCAATTGGTGGAGGTCGTTTGGTAAAGTGGAAATCCGTGGATAAGCATAGGAATGAACACCCTTATCTTCTACCTCAAGAACAGTAGCAGTTCTTCATGATTTTGCTTGCAAGGATGCAAGGGAAGATAGGGAAGAAGAAGAACTAGCAACTATATGCATAGAAAAAGATGTATAATCAAAGCATAAGGTTTAGAGTTATAAAACTTGCCTAAAGATTGTTCCTTGAGCTCCAAACTGTCAAGCTCCAAGCCTTTAATGGCGTCTTTGAGCTCCACAGGTCGGCCAAGGTGTATTCTCCAAGGAAAGTTGAAAAAGGAATGGCTAGAAAGATAAAGCTAGGTGAGCTAGCCATGAATTCAACCTTGAAAACGAGTTTCCTCCATGAATTCAAGCAAAAGGGATGATCCAAACTTACCTAGGACCCTTGGTCGTCCTTCTCTGCTGAAGAGCTTAGCCTTAGTCGGTTTTGAGCAAGGGGAAAAGAAATGAAAAGAAGAGGATCGTTCCCTTGCTAAGTGGGGAAGGTAGTATATATACTTAGGTGAAATTTCAACATAAGAACATATGCTTTCCTCATTTCTCATCGAAGTCCTTCCTTTCTTCTTTCCACGTCCCCACATATTATTTCTAAGGAAAAACTCCTTCTAAGGTCAAGAATTGAAGGCAAAGAGGATCAACCCATCACTAAAGCATACACATAAAAGGGGTATTATACATACACCTTGATTATTCAATCACAAAGGTGTTCTTTATTATATGATTATTCAAATGAAGTGACCTTTTCATCATTTCTCTTCTAAATGATGCCAAGAGTCATAAAAGATATTTTAGATGATGTATTTTACAAGTTGCACCCCTCAAATTGGGTAAATTGCACTTTACACCAATTTAGGGTTTTCAAGTACAGGGGTTGCTTCCACAGCTGCACCTTGGTGCTCAAGCTTGGGAAATCCCTCAAACTTCATCATAAACATCCTCATGATGTCTCAACATCACAGGAATGTCTCAATATGTGCAATTTGCAAGTTAATCCCTTAACTGGGTAATTTGCACATAGATCCCTGTATTACAAAACAATGCTACAACTTTATATATAAAGGAGCAAAATTGAAATATATGTTTCTGAGGAACTTAATTACATGCCCAAAGTTAATCACAAGGATTTAATTACATATTTAGGCAAAACACCTAGGGTTAGTTCATAACCCAGGTCAGGGATGTTACAGGTCAGCCCTGGGGATACGCCCAGGCATCGGAGACTCGTGTCCAACAAATACCGAATGTCTCGGTGACACGAAGTCTGAGAGGTAGGATCCCGGTCAGCCCTGGGGATACGCCCAGGCATCAGAGATCTGAGAGAATGTCCCGGTCAGCCCTGGGGATACGCCAGGCATCGGAGACTTAGAGACCCTCCGACTATGCACTACAGGTTGCGGGAGGAGTCCAGAGCACTCATAGTTAGTGCAGTGAGGCCCTTGTGAGCCTGAGAGTCCTGTGCAGACCAGGACGAGAAGTCAGACTTAGCATTTCCTGGGTGTGTCGCTAAGTCTTGTACGGTGGGATCGTAGTTCGCTACAGATCTTCATATGCATAGTGCACTGCATATGTTTGGTAAATAACTAAAATGTAATCGTATAGGATCACAGTAAATTTAGTATGTTAAGAGATTTGAACTTCTGTGCCAATTCTCTATAACTGTTTATTTGTTTAAATATATGTTGTTGCATAGAAATGTAATTATTATCTGAAAATCTGCTATGTCATTAGAACTGCCCTGCTTAGTACTGTTCTTATGCTTTATTACAATTTTATATATCTGATGAGTTGTTTAGTGATAGCTGAATGAAAGGCTATTCACTGAGTGAGTAGGCTCACTCCTCTACTCAAACATTTTCAGGTCATCAACAACATCAAGAATCTGAGGGATCTTTCCATCCTAGTTTTTAGCAGTAGAAGGTATATGTAGTTAGTTTAGTTAGAGGTATCTTAATCCTTTCCCCTCGGTCCTTGGGACATGGTGTGGGTGAGAGAGAGTATGTATGGCGAATGTGTAAAAGATGTAAATTAACTGTTATGTTTTACTTTCTGTTAAACAATGTTACATGTTGTAAACTTTGTTTATGTTCTCTAGCCAGTTTAATTGAAATGCTTCCACAATAGTTTATTATGTTTTAGTTTACAACAATAATCCGGATTTCATTACGAGGTTTTAAAAAGAAAAAGTTATCAGTGATTTGTTTCTGTGATAATCCCTCCGTCGCGCCCTAATCTTGTGATTAGTGGTTAGTGTGAGATCGGGGTGTGTCATCTTGGTATCAGAGCCTAGGTTGAGTACATAGTTACTCAGAGTCCAGGTCAGGGGATGATAAGAGACCAATAGGATTAAGGTTAGGAGTCTTTCTTCTATCTGTAGTTTTCTAACAGGAAATATTCTGTTATATTATTGCAGATGGCAGAAAGAGGTTATGGTCATGATGATCAGGCCGAGAGCCATGTTGGTCCGGATCCACTGTACTTGGGTCCAGGTGGTGGTGACCATGTGGATGAAGCATCCCGTATGTACATGATGTTTTTGGAGACTAGAGAGAAGTATAAGGCTGATAGGCGAGCTTCTACTTCTACCAGCAGTAAGGATCTGATGAGATCATATGAGCTTGTGAAGAAGCTTGGTGGCACAGAGTTTAGTGGCACTACAGACCCCGCTGAGGCTGATGAGTGGTTGAGACAGATAGAGAAGTTCTTTCGCCTGATGGAGCTTCCAAAAGAGAGGAAGATTAATCACGCAGTTTATCTTCTGATAGGCGATGCAGAGTTGTGGTGGCACGGTGTGGAGGATAAAAGGAGAGGTTCAGAGCCTACTTGGCAAGGTTTCTCTGAAGTTCCATCTTAAATATTATCCACCTACTTTCATTAATGAGAAAACAAGACAGCTGGAGAATATTAAGTAGGGGAACAAGTCAGTTACTGAGTACGAAGCGCTTTTCACCAGGCTAGCAAACTTTTGTCCTCATCTTGTACCTAATAACATAGAGAGATGCAGAAGGTTTCAGGAAGGGCTGAGGCCAGAGATTCAGCATACGGTTTCTGCTACTAGTAGAAGGAACAGAGAGAATTTTGGTGAATTCGTTGAGGCGGCCAGACAGGTTGAAGAATCTGTGAATGCTGATAAGATACCTGAGACCAAGAAGAGGTCTACAGATTTTAGTGGAAGACAGTCCAGTAGTGGGTACAGGGGTGGAGGTAGAGGTTTCTTCTCCAAGCTGGGACGCAGTGTTGGTTGTTTCAGCAGACCAAGATCTGGTGAGGTGACATCTTCTTCTAGTGGGTGGCCATCTGGATCATCTACCTCTGTGACTGGTCCACTGAGGCAGGAAACGCGAGTATGTAATGCTTGTGGAAGATTACACTCTGGGCAATGTTGGGGTTCAGACCCTATAGAATGTTACCAGTGTGGGCAGATAGGACATATAAGAAGATATTGCCCACAACTTAAACCAGCAGCATCACAAGCTTCTCAGTCTCAGTTTTATGATGTTTAGAGACAACCTCCAGTTGAAGGACCGAGTTCTTCTGTGGCTTCCGGTTCTAGAGGTGGTGGAATGCCCAGTGGCAGAAATGGTCAGAGAGGACAGCATGGCAGAGGGAGAGCTTCAGCACGTTTCTTCTCTTTGATACCTCAGGAAGGTATAATCTCTTCACAAGTTGTTACAGGAGAGATGCTTTTGTTTAATAGTATACCAGTTTCAGTTTTGATAGATCTGGGTGCTACTCACTCTTTCATACGACGTTCTTTAGTTGGTGAACTTAATCTGTTAACTCAAGAGTTGGTAGATGAGTTAGTGTTGAGGGTTCCACTAGGTGGACCAACAGTTTTATCTGAGTTCTGTCCCGGATGTTCATTATCTTTTGGAGGTTATACCTTTGTTGCTAATCTCATACCCCTGGATGTAAATACTTTTCAAGTCATCTTGGGAATGGATTGTCTTGAGACATATCGAGTGCAACTCGACTGTTGGAAGAAGGAAGCTACCTTTCAACAAGGTGGATTTTCTTGTGTCTTTACTAGAAACAGGAGAGTTCTGCCTACGTGCATTGTATCAGCTGTACTAGCTGATAAGATGCTACAGAAAGGATGTGAAGCATTCCTTGCTCATGTGGTTGACACTAGAACAGAGAAGAGCACCGCTAGTGTTTATGATGTGCCGGTAGTTAGTGAGTTTTCTGATGTTTTTCCAGAAGAGTTGCCAGGCTTACCTCCTGTCAGAGACATTGATTTTGAGATTCAGATATATCCATGTAGTCATCCAGTGGCACTGCCAGCTTATAGAATGGCACCTGCAGAGTTGAAGGAACTCAAGGTGCAGCTGCAGGAGTTGCTGGATAAGGGTTTCATCAGACCCAGTTCTTCACCGTGGGGTGCTCCAGTGCTGTTTGTTAAGAAGAAGGATGGTACTATGCGTCTTTGCATAGATTACAGGCAACTGAACAAGATCACTATTAAGAACAAGTACCCTTTGCCGAGAATAGACGATATGTTTGATCAGTTGCGTGGAGCGACAATCTTCTCTAAGATAGACCTGAGATCTGGATATCATCAGCTCAGAATAAAGGCTTCTGATATTCCCAAAATAGCTTTCAGAACCAGGTATGGGCATTATGAGTTTCTGGTCATGTCGTTTGGGCTGACCAATTCCCCAACAGCCTTTATGGATATGATGAATCAGATCTTCAAACCGTTCTTAGATCAGTTTATTGTAGTTTTTATAGATGATATTCTGATCTACTCCAGAGACGATGAACAACATGAGCAACACCTGAGAGTAACGTTGCAGTTGTTGAGGCAACATCAATTGTATGCTAAGTTTAGCAAGTGTGAGTTCTGGTTGGCCGAGGTAACATTTCTTGGACATGTTATCTCGAGAGATGGAGTTAGCGTTGACCCTAAGAAAGTTGATTCTGTACTTCAGTGGGAACAACCTAAGACTCCTACTGAGATCAGAAGTTTCTTGGGTTTAGCAGGCTATTACAGAAGGTTTATACAGAACTTCAATGTGCTAGCATCACCCTTGACACGTTTGACGAGGAAGAATGCACCGTTTGTTTGGTCTGATAACTGTGAGAAGAGTTTTCAGATCTTGAAGAGGAAGTTGATCACAACGCCAGTGTTGGTTTTGCCAGAGGCAGATAAAGGTTATACAGTGTTCTGCGATGCTTCCAGGAGAGGTTTGAGCTGTGTGCTGATGCAGGAAGGCAAAGTTGTGGCTTATGCATCTAGACAGCTTAAGAAGAACGAAGAGAACTACCCTACTCATGATCTGGAGTTAGCTACCATTGTTCATGCTCTTAAGACATGGCATCACTATCTGTATGGTGAGACATGTCAGGTGTTTACGGACCATAAGAGCATGAAGTATATCTTAACTCAGAAGGATTTGAATCTGAGACAGCGCAGATGGCTTGAGCTGATCAAGGATTATGAGGTGACAATCGATTATCATCCTGGTAAAGCAAATGTTGTGGAAGATGCCTTGAGTAGGAAGTCGAGTTCAACAACTGATGCATTTTCTATGGCATGTTTCAAGAGAAACTTGCTTGTAGATATGCGAAAGTTGAACTTAGACTTGGATGTGTCTGGACAGAGTGGGTTGATTGCTCAGATGCATGTCAAACCTACTTTCTATGATCAGATTAAGGAGTTGCAACAGAGTGATGACGAGTTGTGGCAGGTTATGCAGGATATGTCGGAAGGTAAAAGGTCAGAATTCAGGTTTTCTGACGATGGTGTGTTGTATCTTCATGACAATTGTGTGTACCTGGGAACAGTGAGCTGAAAGAGCAGATTCTTGAAGAAGCGCATGCTTCTATGTATGCTATGCATCCAGGTAACACAAAAATGTATAGGAATCTCAAAGAGTTGTACTGGTGGTCTGGTATGAAAAGAGATGTGGCTGAGTACGTGGCTAGATGTGGAGTGTGCCAGCAGGTTAAAGCTGAGCATCAGAAACATGCTGGTACCTTGCAGTCGCTTCCTATACCTGAATGGAAATGGGAACACATCACGATGGATTTTGTGGTAGGGTTACCTAGGACGCCTAGAGGTCCAGACTCAATATGGGTGATTGTGGATAGACTAACTAAGTCTGCTCACTTTCTCCCTGTCAAGTCAACCTTTGATGTTCTAAAACTGGCCAAGATTTATGTGGATGAGGTAATCAGGTTACATGGGATTCCAGTTTCCATTACTTCTGACAGAGATCCTAAGTTTACATCTAGGTTCTGGAATCAATTACATCGTGCGTTGGGCACAAGGCTAAGGTTCAGTACATCATTTCACCCGCAGACAGATGGTCAGTCTGAGAGAACCATTCAGACTCTCGAGGACATGCTGAGAGCATGTGTTCTGCAGTTCAGAGGTAACTGGGAAGAACACTTAAGCCTGATGGAGTTTGCATATAACAACAGCTACCATTCTAGTCTTGGAATGGCCCCATATGAAGCTCTGTATGGCAGGAAGTGTAGATCATATGTATGTTGGTACGAGGTAGGTGAGAAAGAGATTCTTGGGCCAGAGATAGTGGATATGACTACAGAGAAGATATCTGTGATCAGGGAGTAGTTGAAAGCGGCTCAGGACAGGCAGAAGAGTTATGCTGAGAAAAGACGTCGACCTCTTGAGTTTAAGGTTGGTGACGAGGTTTATCTGAAAGTTTCACCGTGGAAGGGAGTGTTGAGGTTCGGTAAGAAAGGCAAACTGACTCCTAGGTTTATGGGCCCGTATCCTATCATTGAGAGGATTGGACCTGTAGCCTATAAGTTGGATTTGCCATCTGAGTTAGCTAATCTTCATGATGTGTTTCATGTGTTTATGCTTAAGAAATGTTACCCTGGTACAGAGAAGATAATAGACCCAGAACCGGCATGGCTCAGAACAGATGTGTCCTATGTTGAAGGACCGGTACAGATAGTTGATCGAAGGATCAAGAAACTAAAGAATCGTGAGATACCCTTGGTGAAAGTTTTGTGGAGGAATCATAACCTAGAGGAAGCTACGTGGGAGCTTGAGTCTGAGATGCATAGCAAGTTTCCTTTTCTCTTTTAGGAATTTTGGGACGAAATTCTTTTAAGGGAGGGAGATTGTTACAACCCGTGTTGAGCTTACATCGTAAGTATGTTGTTAAGCATGTGTTTTAGCTGCTTTGCTAAGTTGTAAGCTTGCTTTTGTTAATAACATTTAAAACATATATGATATGTGCGTAGTGTGAATCCTAGCCCTTAAAACGTGTAAGATCTTGTGTGTGAGACGTTGCCAGAGAAATTGTCTGAAACCGACTTTCAAGTTAAAAGTTGTAAGTTTTTGGGCATACAGGGACCTGTTTGTAGTTTTTGAAAGTTCTCAGACTTTACGTTTTGGTCCCTAGGTTTTTCCTTCTTATCCTTTCTTTCCCCTTTACTCGTTTCACTTTCAGAAACGAGAGAAACACAGAGCGTTTCTTCTCTTCTTCGCGCGAGAGAGAGAGAGAGAGACCTGGGAGAGAAGGGCGATTCGGAGCCCTAGCTCGGTTCCGGCCAATAGCTGCGGCCCCTCCATCTTCTCCCCTCCTTCCTTCTTCGCCAACTGATCCAGCAGCAGCAGGAGGTGCGCTAGCAACAGCGGTGGCCAGGAGAGGGAAAGGGCGCGAAGAGCAGCCCTAGCTCGTCCTCCTCCTTCCCTACAGTTAGTTCATGGTTGGGTGCATCAGTTGCAGGTGATTTGCAGCGCAAATCTGTGGTTTTGTCCGCCGATTCGAGTGAAATCGACATCAGCAGGTCTGTTTAGGTTTTCAGTCTGTGCGCTATTCGGTCGAGTTATGTATGATTTGGTCGAGTTTTCTTAGCAGGAATCGAACAACAAGCTGATCGGTCGAGTTGCAAGATGATCGGTCGAGTTGTGAAGAAATCGGTCGAGTTTCTGACCAATCGGTCGAGTTTCTGACCAATCGGTCGAGTTTCAGAGTTGTGAGTGGCAGTTCATTCAGAAATCATTATTTAACTCAATTTAAGTGCTTAATTGCTTCAGTATCAGTTGGTATAACTCCTAAACAGTATAGCACATACAATAGAGTATGATAGATTCATTGGAACTTGAAATACGTAATATTATTGATGAAAATGATAGAATTTCCTGTATTACAACTGCAATGTATACGTTGAGCATAAAATGGATGTTTAGCATCGAAACTGGATAAGTTGATACTGAGTCATGTTTAAAGATGACAAATGATGTATATGTTTTTTCAAGTGATGCTCAGAATGTGAAATAAGTATGAAATGTGATATTCCTGTTTAAGTGTTTATATGGTAATCAATTAATAGACTTAGGTGCCCCAACACCGTAGAACCCCATTGCGCGGTCTGTACCTTTGGGGTAAAACGGTCAGCCCTGGGGATACGCCCAGGCATCGGAGACTCGTGTCCAACAAATACCGAATGTCTCGGTGACACAAAGTCTGAGAGGTAGGATCCTGGTCAGCCCTGGGGATACACCCAGGCATCAGAGATCTGAGAGAATGTCTCGGTCAGCCCTGGGGATACGCCCAGGCATCGAAGACTTAGAGACCCTCCGACTGTGCACTACAGGTTGTGGGAGGAGTCCAGAGCACTAAGAGTTAGTGCAGTGAGGCCCTTGTGAGCCTGAGAGTCCTGTGGAGACCAGGACGAGAAGTCAGACTTAGCATTTCCCGGGTGTGTCTCTAAGTCTTGTACGGTGGGATCGTAGTTCGCTACAGATCTTCATATGCAGAGTGCGCTGCATATGTTTGGGGCATAACTAAAATGTAATCGTATAGGATCACAGTAAATTTAGTATGTTAAGAGATTTGAACTTATGTGCCAATTCTCTATAACTGTTTATTTGTTTAAATATATGTTGTTGCATAGAAATGTAATTATTATCTGAAAATCTGCTATGTCATTAGAACTGCCCTGCTTAGTATTGTTCTTATGCTTTATTACAATTTTATATATCTGATGAGTTGTTTAGTGATAGCTGAATGAAAGGCTATTCACTGAGCGAGTAGGCTCACTCCTCTACTCAAACATTTTCAGGTCAGCAACAACATCAAGAATCTGAGGGATCTTTCCATCTTAGTTTTTAGCAGTAGAAGGTATATGTAGTTAGTTTAGTTAGAGGTATCTTAATCCTTTCCCCTCGGTCCTTGGGACATGGTGTGGGTGAGAGAGAGTATGTATGGCGAATGTGTAAAAGATGTAAATTAACTGTTATGTTTTACTTTCTGTTAAACAATGTTACATGTTGTAAACTTTGTTTATGTTCTCTAGCCAGTTTAATTGAAATGCTTCCGCAATAGTTTATTATGTTTTAGTTTACAGCAATAATCCGGATTTCATTACAAGGTTTTAAAAAGAAAAAGTTCTTAGTGATTTGTTTCTGTGATAATCCCTCCGTCGCGCCCTAATCTTGTGATTAGTGGTTAGTGTGAGATTGGGGTGTGTCAACTCTTCTCTCACCATGGATTTGAGAGGTGAGCCTTGGTTGAGCCTTAGGTCGATATGGAAATGATCCATCATGTTGCCCGATTGGTGATGGAGGTTGTGCAAAACCCCTCCCTCTTGGTTGTTGAGAGGTGAGCCAATCATCTTGATCTTTTAGGGTTTTGATGATGGTGATCTTGAGGTTGATGATGACCTTGTCGGGATGAGCTTGGTGTCTTGCATGATACACCTTGTAGTAGTGTTTTCCGACACACCTCCCTTGGTCTAGGGTTTTGATCTTAGCTGAAATGATGTGTTTGGTTGGCTTTGTGCCCGATATGGCTCTCTTGACTTTGATGATGAGCTTGGGTGATATGCCTTGATCTAGATGATCCTTTGACCTAGTAGTTGTTGCCCCCTTGTCCGATAGAGTGCCTAGTTGATATCTCTGTTTGGAGTCTTGGGCGATACATGTTGGGTCGGGTTCTTTCCCAACATGGGTTGAGTGGTGGCCCTTGTGAGTACCTTGTGGTGACCGATATGGTGTGTTGGTTTTAGTTTGGCGATAGGCTTCCTTTTGGTGCCTTTGTGTCGTTTGATGATGAGTACCTTAGTGGGCGATACAAGGTTGGCCTGGATGCCATGATCTTAGCCGATATGGTAGTTGCTGCCCGACATAACCCTAACCCTAAACGTAGTGGGTCGATAGGGCTTTGCCGGATTCAGTGGGATGTCGTCACCTTGGGTGCACGATATGCCCCATGGACTCAGCTACACGATACACTTCTTGGTCTTGGTTGCGTGACACACCACAGAGTTTGGTTGCCCGATACACCTTGAGTTTGTGTTGGCCGATAGGCGAGGCTAAGTACCTTGGCCGACAAGTTGTAGTAAGGGTTGTTACCTTGCCCGATATCACCTATAGTAAAGGTTGCACTACCCGTCACACTTCTAGTGAGGGTAGAAAGCACCTTTGGTGAGGGTTATGTCCAACCCGAAAACCCTAGGTAGTAGTTCTTTATCATGTAACCACATATTTTGATATATGGATGATAGTTGCAAACCTATGTGATGTTGGATGTCTAAAGATGATGCCGCTTAAGATGATAAGATACTTGCCCATGTTTATAAGGTAAAGAGCATAAATGGATGCCCATGATTTGATAGCAATGATGTAATTGATACAACATGACACACATATTTATGATCATGACATGTGCATCTGCAAATCCTAATGACATAATAATCCGTAAGAGCTACGTCTGGTGATTTTAAGTTATCTCTCTTGATGTGCATACTAACCATGCAGGTATATTAAATGGATTCATATCTAGGTAAGAGCTATGAGGTATATGTGCTTTGAATAACACTAAATGATAATAATCCTTGTTGATGAGATAACATGCATCACCAGTATGATGAGATAGGTCTGAGGACCTGATAAAGGCTGAGTGCCTAGTTGAGGTGTTATCCTCTGATGATGAGATAAGGGATTGCTATCCCATGATGTTGATGCCTTGAGAGGCAGTAGCAATCTGTGAGGAGGGATTGAGATCCCATGCTGATGTGATAATAATAATATTCATGTAGCTCAATGTTGTTTATGTTTTACAACTGGGTTGCCTCAACAACTCACTTAAAATATACTAATTAATTACAGTGAAACATAACATGTAGTTTGCCCTGGCCATAGATCCATCATCGTCAGATTTTGATGATGGTGAAACAAGTTTATCCTGTAGGATTACCCGGAGCGCATATTGTTGAATATGCGGGGTTTCTCCTAGCCAAAAATAGGAGGATTAAAGTAAAACTGCGATTGTAGACTCCGTATGGTAAAGAGCATGGTGAACAGGCCCATGACTCAATGAGTTAGAGCATGAATGCGTTCATGGCTCAAGAGCACGGTGATCAGGCCCGTGGCTCAAAAAGTATACTAGCACTTGTGTCAAGGTGAGCTAGAGATATGGGTAGCTTGCGGAGCTGACCTTGAGACTGAGGCCATATAAGCATGAGACTGCGGTCCTGCTTTGGTTTTTGTGCACTGATCACAAGGAGGTGAGGTCATGGAGTCCATCTGTGGGATCTGATCTCCAAACCACGATATAAACACGATTTAAACTTAGCGGAAGCGAATCGATTAACATCGGAAGACAAAAATCACGGGAAATTAAAACTTTTTGAGACAAGAGCTTGAATCCATAAAGCTTCATTCATAAAAGGAGATAAACTGCTTACATCTCATGATAATTACTTCTTGAGTAATTATATACAACAAGATACAAAATCTCAAGAACTCATAACCAAAAGACTCCAAGACCTGAGAGTACAGAGGACACATAGGACTGACTCTAACTACACCACATGGCAGGCTAAATCTCCACCTGAGATTTACTGCTGCTCCTGGTGCTACTGCTGCTGGGACTGGTCACCAGTTGACCTGTTCCTCCGTCCTCGACGTCCACCTAAAAAGTTGAAGTCTACGGGGTGAGACAATTGTACATAATTGTCCCAGCGAGAGTTATAACTCTCCGCCAGAAGCTTTATTATAACATCAAAGAATAACTTAAGCAGTAAAAGCTTACAAAGTATTCAATAGCAGATGCAGTTGTAAACAAGAGATCAACATTTATGAATCATGAAAATATAAGCACTATACAGTGTAACATCAATCAACTAACTCGTAGTTATCTCTAATAGGTATACTACGCTGTAGAGTATGTTTTTCAAACATTACTTTTATGCCCCGTGGAGATGAGGTTTACCACTCATACTCCAACCAATCACTGCTAAGTGCCTCGGTATCATACTAGGTCATTGAAAGAGCCGGATTCTCATGACCTTCACCTTCCTCAGTCAGTAAGAGGATCACTTGTAGGACATCTTGTGTCTCTACTATTATAGCTCACCAGGGTAATCTGGTCCTTCGCTATTTTAGAGTTACAGTGGCATTCTGTACTCTCTTCGTCATCAGGAGATTTCATGTTTATCTTCCAATGATACAGATATCTTTGCTTTCCTCATCATCAGGAGGTTTCATGTTTACCATCCACTGATACGGTATGAGTTTTGTAGTGAAGGATTGACGGATTATACATCTACATCAAATTCCTACACTAGGATGTAAGGTTCTACACATCCATATACCCCACATACTCAACAGTATGTGATCCAGGAGTTCCCTTCGGAAAACCTGTTTCACCATCATTTGATCTCTGAAAATGATGGATCTATGATCAGGGCTTCTGCATTACACTTGATTAGTTAGGTACATTCAGTATTCTTTTACATCATACATTGTTCTTCAAACAATATCAGTAGCATAACAGCTATGAAAGTAGAATACTAAATGTAACAAACCTAACTCACATCAATCATCATTTCTCAGTATACTCATCACAAGTCATCTCTAAAGCATGACCTTGATGGTATTCATGTCTCTTACAGCCCATTAAAACATAGGATGCCACTGACAAGGCATCAAGATATTTTACTATTCATAAAGCTAACAACATGCTTTCAATGAATATAGTATCATCATTCATACCTGGATATGATCACCTTCATATCAGAACCTGCATGGTTAATTCAACTGATAAAGGTAATTCAAAACAAGAATATACTTTCCACTCTTGTCATAAGAGCTAAGTTCTCTGATTCTCATCAATTAGAGTTTACTACTCATATTGCATGTCATCACCCTTGAATTAGGGTTTACTATTCACATTATGGTGAATTGAACTCATAACATCATCATGTATGAGGAACATCATCATCGATGCTCTCAGATTAGTTTAAGATTCATCATTTATCATAATTAGGGTTCCATGATCTCACATAGGTGGATCATACCCTAATCATGCACATTCATGTGTATTGAAGGTACTTTACTTGAATTTTCATCATAAAAGGGTACTTTCTCTTTCTTAAGATACTTTCTCTCTCTTCATACTTGTAGATGGTGATAACACCAATCTAGATCAGGTTGGGTTAAGTCCTCTTTGATTAACATAGACCAAATCACCACTATTGAGTGATTAGGGTTTGATTAGAACAAGGTTTCACTCAATTGAACCTTTCAAGGGTATTATGGTAAATTACACATTGATCATCATCATGGTTTAATTTACTAACCAATTGACCCTTAATGTCTTTTGGTATCATTAGGGTTTAGGTTGAACAACTATTAGACCATTTAAGCCTTCAAGGCATTAGGCAGACTTAACTTCAAAAGTCTCCAATAGGTTTCACACCTTCGACCTTCAAACGATCCTGAGATCGTATAAAGTTGTAGACCGTTTAAGCTTTGTAGACCGTTTAAGGTTTGGTTGACTTCAAGACCGTATAACACTCAAGACCGTTTACCCTCATTCGGTCTTGAGGTTGAATGGTCTCATTCGGTCTTGAGGTCGAATGGTCTCATTCGGTCTTGAGATCGAATGGACTCATTCGGTTTTGAGGTCGAATGACCTTATACGGTCTTGAGGTCGAATGACCTCATACGGTCTTGAGGTCGAATGACCTTATACGGTCTTGAGGTCGAATGACCTCATACGGTCTTGAGGTCGAATGAACTTATACGGTCTTGAGGTCGAATGACCTCATACGGTCTTGAGGTCGAATGCCCTCAAAAGCTCAAGATCGTATGGACCTCCAAGGTGGTTCAAAGGATAAACTCGATTAGGGTTTCCTATGTTGAAGCTTTCAATTGGTCTCAAGCTTGCTAACCACTTATCAATTGAGACAATTAGGGTTAGACTTAACCAATTGGTCACTCAATTGACCCTCAATTGATATCCAATTAGGGTTGGAGTTGGTTCAATTAAGGTCTATAAACGTTCAACCATCAACACTCAACAATGTGAATCAAATCGAAGTTGAACCCATCAATTGACCTCCAATTGGGCTCAAACTTGGCCCAAACGGTCTTGAGATCGTTTGGATATACTCCAAACGGTCTTGAGACCATTTTCCCAAGAATTCATCAAAGTCTAGATTGATTTGATAGGGGTTGAACCTTAATTAACTCACAAATCAGCAATTTGATTATTTAATTAACCCATTGTAATTGGGCCCTCAATTGATCAAATTACCTTAACCCTAGACCTCCAAACGGTCTTGGGTTGTCACCAAATGGTCTTTAGACCATTTGGATGAGTTCCAAACGGTCTTGAGACCGTTTTCCCATCCATCCTTTGGACTCTAGTGAAAATTCATCAAGGTTTGATTTATTGAGTTGATCATTACATTAATACTTAATTGCAATATAATTTGGTATCTTTGTACCTTCAATTGGTCAACTATACTTGAACCCAGACCTCCATACGGTCTTGGGTGATCCCCAAACGGTCTTGAGACCGTTTGGATGATTCCCCAAATGGTCTTGAGACCGTTTGGGCTAATCAACCCAAAATATCAAATTAGCTCATTGTGATTTCAGCAATGATTTCAATTAGGGTTTGCCCTAGTAATCAACCTTCAACTCTTAACTCGTTTGGTATTAGTCCATAAAATTTGGTTAGTAATTAATTAACATCATTATGAACAGTAATATCATACGGTCAATGCTTAGTCAACCATCTTATACGGTCTTGAGACCGTTTGCCCAAAAAGGGAAAATTAAGCAGATTGAAAATCAGGACTAAATTCAATTGAATTTTCTAATTGTTTTGCTTATATCTCACGATTCTTTTGGAGTTAACCTCTCAAATTTTGTGGGTGATTAACCTACATAATTTTGAACAGGATTCCCATACGTTCCATGCTTGGTCAACGCAGACATACGGTCTTGAGACCGTATGCCTTCATACGACCTTGAAACCGTTTGCCCATCAAACGGTTTTGCAAACCGTATGGGCACTTGGTTGAGGTCGTATGGTAAAGTCGAAAACTGTGGATAAGCATAGGAAATAACGCCCTCATCTTCTAGTTCAAGAACAGCAACAGTTCCTCACGGATTTGCTTGCAAGGAAGCAAGGGAAGATAGGGAAGAAGAAGAACTAGCAACTAAAAGCATAGAAAAGATGTATATAACAAAGCATAGGTTTAGAATTATAAAACCCGCCTAAAGCTTGCTCCTTGAGCTCCAAGATTTCGAGATCCAAGCCTTTAATGGCGTCCTAGAAGCTCCACAGGTCGGCCAAGGTGAATCCTCAAAGGAAAGTTGAGAAGAGATGGCTAGAAAGATAGAGCTAAGTGAGTTAGCCATGAATTTGACCTTGACTTCGAGTTTCATCCAAGAATTTAAGAAAAAGGAAGGATCCAAACCTACCTTGCACTCCCCTGGACGTCCTCCTAAGATCCATAGCTCTCCTTAGTCGGTTGAGCAAGGGGGAACAGTGAAGGAAACGAAAGAAATGTTCCCTTGTAAAGAGGGGAAAAAGGCTTATATACTTAGGTGGAAATTTCAACATAGGCACATAGGTTTTCCTTATTTTCATCCAAGTCCTCCCTTTCTTCTATGCTCGTCCCTTCATCTTATTTCTAAGGATAACCTTCTTCTAAGGTCAAGAAATGAAGGCAAGAAGATCAACTTATTACTAAAGCACACACATAAAAGGGCTTTAGTACTTACACTTTGATTATTCAATCACAAAGGTGTTTTTCATTATATGATTATTCAATTGAAGTGACTTCTTCATCATTTCTTCTCTAAATGATGACAAGAGTCTTAAAAGATATTTTAGATGGTGTATTTTACAAGTTGCACCCCTCAAATTGGGTAAATTGCACTTTACTCCAATTTAGGGTTTCAAGCACAGGGATTGCTTCCACAGCTGCACCTTGGTGCTCAAGCTTGGGAAATCCCTCAAACTTTACCATAATCATTCTTATGATGTCTCGACATTAGAGGAACATCTCAACATGTGCAAATTGCAAGTTAACCCTTCTAACTGGGTAAATTGCACATAGGTCCCTGTATTACAAAACAATCAATTCAACATTGTTTAAAAGGGACAGAAAAGGAAAAGTATGTTCCTCAGGAACTTAATTACATGTAAAAAGATAGTCACCAGTATCTTAATTACATAATTAGGCAAAACACCTAGGGTTAACTCATAACCCAGGTCAGGGATGTTACAAATTATCCACCCCTTACAAGGATTTCGTCCCCGAAATCGATAAAACATATTAAGAGAAAAGGGCAGGATACTTCCTTCTCATCTCATCCTGTAGTTCCCAAGTGGCTTCTTCAACACCACGGTGGTTCCAGAGGACTTTCACAAGGCTTATATATTTCTTCTTTAACTTTTTAATTCTGTTATCAAGGATTGACACCGGTCCTTCCTCATAAGATATATCATCATTCAATTCTACCTCCATAGGTTGTAGAATTGACTCAGTATCAGGGTGACATTTCTTTAGCATATAAATGTGAAACACAGGATGTAACCTCTGTAACTCTGGTGGCAGCTCTAGTTTATAGGCTACTTTTCCAATCCGTTCAATGATTGGATAAGGCCCCATAAATCTAGGAGCTAACTTCCCTTTCCTTCCAAAACGAAGGACTCCTTTCCAAGGAGAGACCTTGAGATACACTCTGTCTCCAACTTGGAATTCTAAGGGTCTACGACGCTTGTCAGCATAAGATTTCTGCCTATCCTATGCATTCTTAATCTGTTGTTGTATTACTTTAATCTTCTCTGTGGTCTGCTGCACAAGATCAGGACCTAACAACTGATGCTCACCAGTCTCAAACCAACACAAAGGTGATCTACAACGTATACCATACAAGGCTTCATAAGGTGCCATATTAATACTATGTTGATAGCTATTATTATAGGCAAACTCTATCAAGCTTAGGTGTAGATCCCAACTTCCGGTAAACTGGAGAACACATGCTCTCAACAGGTCTTCTTAGGTCTGTATGGTCCTTTCCGACTGTCCATCAGTCTGTGGATGAAAGGCCGTACTAAACCTTAGCTTGGTGCCTAAGGCTCTGTGTAACTGTTCCCAAAAATGACTTGTAAACTGAGGACCTCTGTTAGAAACTATTGTGACAGGAACTCCGTGCAAACACACTATCTCTTGCACATACAACTGTGATAACCTTTCAGCAGAAAAGGTTGTTTTCACAGGTAAGAAATGCGCTGTCTTAGTCAACCTATCTACAACTACCCAAATGGAATCATGTCCTTTGTTTGTCCTGGGTAGGCCAACAACAAAGTCCATGGTAACATGATCCCACTTCCACTGTGGTATGGGTAAAGGTTGCATTGTTCCTGCAGGCTTCTGGTGTTCAGCTTTAACTTGCTGACACACAGGACACCTCAGAACAAATTGTGCAACATCCTTCTTCATTCCAGGCCACCAATATAGATCTTTTAAATTATGATACATCTTGGTGCTCCCTGGATGCATAGCATACATTGAAGAATGAGCTTCTTCCAGGACTAACTTCCTCAAGTTATCCACATCCGGCACTATCATCCTCCCATGATAACATGCTACATGATCATCTGAATCATGAAAACTATCTCGCTTCTAATTTCCATACTCTGATCTAATCTGCTGACCTACAACATCAACATGTTGTGCCTCCTTAATCTGCTCTCTTAGGGTAGGTTTAATATGCATCTCAGCTATCAACCCGACTAACAATGACACCTTGAACTGTACATTGTCTTGCCTTAAAGAGATAAGCATATCTCTCTTAGAGCATACTAAAGAGTTTAGTTGTGCTCTATCCATGGTTGATGTTGCTGATTTCCTACTCAAGGCATCTGCAACAACATTGGCCTTCCCTGGATGGTAATCAATTGTACAATCATAGTCCTTGATTAACTCCATCCAGCGACGTTGCCTCATGTTAAGCTCATGCTGAGAGAAGATATACTTAAGGTTCTTGTGATCTGTGAAAATCTGGAATGTCTCTCCGTAGAGATAATGCCTCCAGATTTTCAATGCATGAACCACGGCAGCTAACTCTAGATCGTGTGTTGGATAATTCTCCTCGTGCTTCTTAAGCTGTCAGGAAGCAAAAGAAATCACTTGTTTATCCTGTGTCAACACACATCCAAGTCCATTCTTGGAGGCATCACAGAAGACTACATATCCTTTTCCTTGCTCAGGTAGCACAAGCACATGTGCACTTGTCAACCTCTCCTTCAACAACTAAAAGGACTATTGACACTTATCACTCCAAGAAAAAGGAGCATCTTTCCGGATTAACTTGGTCAAAGGTAAGGCTATAGAGCTAAAGTTTTTAATAAACCTTCGATAGTAACCAGCTAACCCCAAGAAGCTTCGAATCTCCGTCGGTGTCTTCGGTTGTTCCCATTGTAGAACAGATTCTACCTTTGCAGGGTCAACACGAATTCCCGAGGCAGATATCACATGTCCAAGAAAAGATACCTCCGACAACCAAAACTCACACTTGCTAAACTTAGCATACAGCTTATGTTCTCTTAGCAAGGTCAAAGCTTGGCGAAGATGCTGTTCATGCTGCTGAGCATCCTTACTATAGATCAGAATGTCATCTATGAAGATGACAACACACTGATCAAGGAAAGGTTGAAAAACTCTATTCATGAGTTCCATAAATGCAGCTGGTGCATTGGTTAGTCCAAACGACATAACCATGAACTCATAGTGACCATATCTTGTCCTAAAAGCAGACTTGGATATGTCACTATCCTTAATGCGGAGTTGATGATATCCAGATCTCAAATCTATCTTTGAGAAGACTGTGGCACCACGCAACTGGTCAAAAAGATCATCAATCCTCGACAAAGGGTACTTGTTCTTTATTTTTACTTTATTAAGTTGTCTGTAGTCAATGCACAACCGCATTGACCCATCTTTCTTTTTAACAAACAAGACCGGATCACCCCAAGGTGAAGTGCTTGGTCGGATAAAACCCTTCTCAAGTAACTCTTGAAGCTGTTTCTTGAGTTCTGCCATCTCGGCAGGCGCCATCCTATACGGTGTCTGGGCTATGGGTTTCGTATCTGGGACCAAATTGATCTCAAAATCAATCTCCCGAGGTGGTGGTATACCAGGAAGTTCTTCAGGAAACACATCCTCGAATTCCCTGACTATGGGAACTTCAGCAGGATTGGAACTTTCCTTGGTAACATCTACCACATGGGCCAAGAATGCATAACATCCTTGCCTCAACAGCTTATCAGCAACCATACCTGATACAAGACAGGTGGGCAGAATCTTTCTTTCACCTTGAAAGATCCATGTGTTGCCTTCATCAGCAAACACAGCCAACTTGGATTCACAATCCAAGACAACTCTATACCTTTCTAAGGTATCCATCCCGAGGATTATATCAAATCCTTGCATATCAAGTGGTATAAGGTCCACTTGAATGCGATGATCAGAAAAGAAGAGGATGCAGGGAGAACATACCTCCTGCAAAATGGCAGACCCACTCAACGGAGTCTCCAACAACAAACTATCTGCCCTATGACTAACCGTCATATTGCAGTTACAAATCACTCTCCGAGTTATAAAAGAGTGCGTAGCACCCGGGTCAATCAGAACAGATACAACACAGGATGTAGACATATCAGAATATAAAAGTTCCATCTGACCTGCCACTACCCGTGGATTGACCACTGCTTCAGGTGGGTTCATAGCATAAAACCTCGCTGTCGCCTGGGGTTGAGGTGGTGCTGATGATCTAGCTTGAGACACTTGCCCGCGTCCTCGAGCTGCTCCTTGAGGTTGTCTTCTCTGTCATCCCTGTTGACTCTGTCTCTGAGGTTGTGTCATACTGATAGGTCTAGATCGGCAGTCCTTCATCAAGTGTCCAACCTTCCCACAGTTGTAGCAACTTCTTTCCAGTTGTTGTGGTCTTGGTGGTCCAGTAACTGACATTGATGCACAAACTGTGAGTCTCTTGTTGAGGTAGGCTTCGTCCCCTGCCTCTACTTGGTGACCACTGAGTTTGGGAACTTGATCTGGGTGGTGGAGGGTTAGGTGCAGAGAATCTCAATTTCTTGGAATCCCTAGATGAAGAATCCTGGAACTGTGGATATCTTTTCTGGGTTTGCCTCTTCTCAACCACAGATCTCTCTATCCTTCGGATTGACTCAACGAAGGTAGAGAATCTCTCTTGGTTTTCTAAGGCAGACACAGGGGTTGATATATCAGCATTCAAACCCTTCTCGAATCTCCTAATTCTCTCCTCTTCTGTGGCAGCCATGTGCGGACAGAACCGCAACAACTCCATGAACTTAGCTTCATACTCACTAATGTTCATCATGCCCTACCTCAATCTCTCAAACTAAGAGATCTTCTCATCTAGGAAGGTCTTTGGAAAATATCTATTGATAAATTCTCGATGAAACTCTTCCCACGAGAACTCTATCCCAGGTCTCTTCTGCTCTTCCATGTTCCACCAGTGACCAGCACTGCCTTTGAGAAGATAGACAACATGTCTAACCTTCTCAGCCTCTGGGATATTAAGAATCCTGAAAGCCTTCTCCAACTCTGTTAACCACAGATCAGCATCTGCGGGGTCGGCAGTCCCAAAGTACTCGGTAGCTCCGACACGACGAAGTCGCTCGAACGTCTTACCGATACCTTATCCTTCAGGCTGGGCAGGTGCCCTAGGTGCAGACATGGGCATCTTGTCAGTTATGTGTGTCATAGTAGTCATAAACTGCCCAAACATCGTCTGAACTACTGGGTTACCCATATCAGCTGGGTCAAACTGGGGTGGTTCAGGTGCAGGCTGTTCTAATTCTGGAACCCTTGCACCGCCTCGAGGTGTACTAGCACTACTCTCTGCCACGTACTCATCATGTGGCTCTGCCATCCTTATGTATCTTCTTCTCCTGAGGAGCAGAAGATTCTATTAGATAAGGAAGAGATACTAAGGATAGACTCGACATCCTAAGTCCTATGCCTCTGTAGACTCAGCAAACCTAGAGCTCTGATACCACTTAATTGTGGGCTTTGATCTCCAAACCACGATATAAACACGATTTAAACTTAGTGGAAGCGATTCGATTAGCAGCGGAATACCAAAAATTAGCGTAAATTAAAACTTTTTGAGATAAAGCATTGAAACCATAAAACTTCCTTCATAAAAGGAGATAAACTGTTTACATCTCAGATAATTACTTCTTGAGTAATTATATACAACATGATACAAAATCTCAAGAACTCATAACCAAAATCTCAGACCAAAAGACTCCAAGACCTGAGAGTACAGAGGACACATAGGACTGACTCTAACTACACCACATGGCAGGCTAAATCTCCACCTGAGATTTTACTGCTACCCCTGGTGCTGCTGCTGCTGGGACTGGTCACCTGTAGACCTGTTCCTCCGTCCTCGACGTCCACCTAAAAAGTTGAAGTCTACGGGGTGAGACAATTTTACATAATTGTCCCAGCGAGAGTTATAACTCTCTGCCAGAAGCTTTATTATAGCACCTCAAAGAATAACTTAAGCAGTAAAAGCTTCAAAGTATTCAACATCAGATATAATAGTAAGCATGAGTTCAACAATTATGAAACATGAAGACATTTGCACTATACAATGTAACATCAATCAATCAACTCATAGTTATCTCTAACAGGTATGCTACGTTGTGGATTATGTTTTTCAAACATTACTTTTATGCCCTATGGAGATGAGGTTTACCACTCATACTCCAACCAATCACTGCTAAGTGCCTCGGTATCATACTAGGTCATCGAAAGAGCCGGATTCTCATGACCTTCACCTTCCTCAGTCAGTAAGAGGATTACTTGTAGGACATCTCGTGCCTCTACTATAATAGCTTACCAGGGTAATCTGGTCCTTCGCTATTTTAGAGTTACAGTGGCGTTCTGTACTCTCTTCGTCATCAGGAGATTTCATGTTTATCTTCCACTGATACGGATATCTGTGCTTTCTTCGTCATCAGGAGGTTTCATGTTTACCATCCACTTATACGGTATGGGATTGTAGTGAAGGATTGATGGATTACACATCTACATCAAACACCTACACTAGGATGTAAGGTTCTACAAATCCATATACCCCACATACTCAAAAGTATGTGATCCAGGAGTTCCCTTAGGAAAACCTGTTTCACCATCATTTGATCTATGACAATGATGGATCTATGATCAGGGCTCTACATTACACTTGATTAGTTAGGTACATTCAATATTCTTTTAACATCATACATTGTTCTTCAAACAATAACATTAGCATAACATCTATGAAATGAGAATACTAAATGTAACAAGCCTAACTCTCATCAATCATCATTTCTTAATACATTCATCACAAGTCATCTCTAAAGCATGACCTTGATGGTATTTATGGCTCTCACAACCCATTTAATTCATAGGTTGCCATTGACAAGGAATCAGGATATTTTACTATTCATAAAGCTAACAACATGCTTTCAATGAATATAGCATCATCATCCATACCTGGATATGATCATCTTCATATCAGAACCTGCAAGGTTAATTCAACTGATAAAAGCAATTCAAATCAAGAATTATACTTTCCACTCTTGCCAAAAGAGCTAAGTTCCCTGATTCTCATCAATTAGGGTTTATTATTCTCATTATGGTAAAATGAACTCATAACATCATCATGTATGAGGAACATCATCAATGATGTTCTCAGATACGATTAAGATTCATCAATTATCATAAATAGGGTTTTCATGATCTCACATAGGTGGATCATACCCTAATCATGTACATTCATATATATTGAAGGTATTTTACTTGGATTTCAATCATAATTGGGATTTTCTCTCTCCTCTTGCTCATAGGTGATGATTACATCCCTCTAGATTGGGTTAGGTCTAATCAACATTGATAAGCCTAGCCAAGTCATCACCATTGTAACCATTGGGGTTTGCATGATAAAAAGGGGTTACCTACTTGAATCCATAAAGGGTATTTTGGTAAAGTTCACCATTGATCATAACATGGGTTAATATACTAACCACTTGACCCTTAATGTCCCTAGGTATCATTAGGGTTTAGGTTGAACAACCATCAAACCATCTAAGACTTCAAGGCATTAGGCAGACTTATCCTTAAAAGTCCCCAATAGGTTTCACACCTTCAACCTTCAAATGATCCTGAGATCGTTTAAGGTTGTAGACCGTTTAGCTTTGGTTGACTTCAAGACCGCATGACACTCAAGACCGTTTACCCTTAAACGATCTTGAGGTCGTTTGCCCAAGATAGGGTGAAGACCGTTTAGTCATAGTTTGACTTCTGAAGTCGTTTGAGCTCATTCGGACCTGAAATCGTTTGAACTCATTCGGTCCCGAAGTCGTATGAACTCATTCGGTCCTGAAGTCGTATGAACTCATTCGGTCCTGAAGTCGTATGAACTCATTCGGTCCTGAAGTCGTATGAACTCATTCGGTCCTGAAGTGGTATGAACTCATTCAGTCCTGAAGTCGTATGAACTCATTCGGTCCTGAAGTCGTATGAACTCATTTGGTCCTGAAGTCGTATGGTCCTAAAAGCTCAAGATCGCATGGACCTCCAAGGTGATTCAAAGGGTAAACTCGATTAGGGTTTCCTATGTTGAAGCCTTCAATTGGTCTCAAGCTTGCTAACCACTTATCAATTGAGACAATTAGGGTTAGCCTTAACCAATTGGTCACTCAATTGATCCTCAATTGATATCCAAACAGGGTTGGAGTTGGTTCACTTAAGGTCTATAAACATTCAACCATCAACACTCAACAATGTGAATCAAATCGAAGTTGATCCCATCAGTTGACCTCCAATCAGGCTCAAACTTGGCCCAAACGGTCTTGGGATCGTTTGGATAACCTCCAAATGGTCTTGAGACTGTTTGCCCAAGATTTCATCAAAAACTAAGTTGATTTGATAGGGGTTGAACCTTAATTAAGTCACAAATCAGCAATTTGATTATTTCAATAACCCACTATAATTGGGCCCTCAATTGATCAAATTACCTTAACCCTAGACTTCCAAATGGTCTTGGGTTGACATCAAACGGTCTTGAGACCATTTGGATGAGTTCCAAATGGTCTTGAGACCGTTTGCCCATCCATCCTTTGGACTCTAGTGAAAATTCATCAAGGTTTGATCTATTGAGTTGATCATCACATCGATACTTAATTGCAATATGATTTGGTACCTTTGGACCTTCAATTGGTCAACTATACTTGACCCCAGACCTCTAAACGGTCTTGGGTGATCCCCAAACGGTCTTGAGACCATTTGGATGCTAATCAACCCAAAATCACTAATTAACTCATTGGAATTTCGGCACTGATTTCAATTAGGATTTGCCCTATTAATCAACCTTCAACTCATAACTCGTTTGGAATTAATCCATAAAATTTGGTGAGTCATTAATCAACATCATTATGAACAGTAATCCCAAACGGTCAATGCTTGGTCAACCATCTTAAATGGTCTTGAGACCGTTTGCCCAAAAAGGGCAAATTAAACAGATTGAAAATCAGAACTTAATTCAATTGGATTTGCTAATTGATTTGCTTATACCTCACGATTCCTTTGGAGTTAACCCCTCAAATTTTGTGGGTGATTATCCTACATAATTATAAACAAGATTCCCATACGGTCGTCGTTTGGTCAACGCGATCAAACAGTCTTGAAGGCCGTTTGCCTTCATACGACCCTGAAACCGTTTTCCCACCAAACGGTTGTGTAAACCGTATGGGCAATTGGTGGAGGTCGTTTGGTAAAGTGGAAATCCGTGGATAAGCATAGGAATGAACACCCTTATCTTCTACCTCAAGAACAGTAGAATTTCTTCATGATTTTGCTTGCAAGGATGCAAGGGAAGATAGGGAAAAGAAGAACTAGCAACTATATGCATAGAAAAAGATGTATAATCAAAGCATAAGGTTTAGAGTTATAAAACCCGCCTAAAGATTGTTCCTTGAGCTCCAAACTTTCAAGATCCAAGCCTTTAATGGCGTCTTTGAGCTCCACAGGTCGGCCAAGGTGTATTCTCCAACTGGAAAGACTGTTGACACTTATCACTCCAAGAAAAAGGAACATCTTTCCGAGTCAACTTGGTTAAAGGTAAGGCTATAGAACTAAAGTTTTTAATAAACCTTCGATAGTAGCCAGCTAACCCCAAGAAACTTCGAATCTCTGTCGGTGTCTTTGGTTGTTCCCACTGTAGAATAGATTCTACCTTTGTAGGGTCAACACGAATTCCCGAGGCAGATATCACATGTCCTAGAAAAGATACCTCCGGCAGCCAGAACTCACACTTGCTAAACTTAGCATACAACTTGTGTTCTCTTAGCAAGGTCAAAGCTTGGCGAAGATGCTGCTCATGCTGCTGAGCATTCTTACTATAGATCAGGATGTCATCTATGAAGACGACAACACACTGATCAAGAAAAGGTCGAAAAACTCTATTCATGAGTTCCATAAATGCAGCTGGTGCATTGGTTAGTCCAAACGACATAACCGTGAACTCATAGTGACCATACCTTGTCCTAAAGGCAGACTTGGGTATGTCACTATCCTTAATACGAAGTTGATGATATCCATACCTCAAGTCTATCTTTGAAAAGACTGTTGCACCACGCAACTGGTCAAAGAGATCATCAATCCTCGGAAGAGGGTACTTGTTCTTTATTGTTACTTTATTGAGTTGTCTATAGTCAATGCACAACCGCATTGACCCATCTTTCTTTTTAACAAACAAGACCGGAGCACCCCAAGGTGAAGTGCTCGGTCGGATAAAACCCTTCTCAAGTAACTCTTGAAGCTGTTTCTTGAGTTCTGCCATCTCGGCAGGCACCATCCTATACGGAGTCTGGGCTATGGGTTTCGTATCTGGGATCAGATTGATTTCAAAATCAATCTCCCGAAGTGGTGGTATACCAGGAAGTTCTTCAGGAAACACATCCTCGAATTCCCTGACTATTTGAACTTCGGCAGGATTGGAACTTTCCTTGGTAACATCTACCACATGGGCCAAGAATGCATAACATCCTTGCCTCAACAGCTTATCAGCAACCATAGCTGACACAAGACAAGTGGGCAGAATCTTTCTTTCACCTTGAAAGATCCATGTGTTGCTTTCATCAGCAAACACAACCAACTTGGACTCACATTCCAAGACAACTCTATACCTCTCTAAGGTATCCATCCTGAGGATTATATCAAATCCCTGCATATCAAGTGGTATAAGATCCACTTGAATGCGATGATCATAAAAGAAGAGGATGCAGGGAGAGCATACCTCCTGCAAAACGGCAGACCCACTCAACGGAGTCTCCAAAAACAAGCTTTCTGCCCTATGATTAACAGTCATATTGCAGTTACAAATCACTCTATGAGTGATGAAAGAGTGTGTAGCACCCGGGTCAATCAGAACAGATACAACACAGGATGTAGACATATCAGGATATAAAAGTTCCATCTGACCTGCCACTACCCGTGGATTGACCACTGCATCTGGTGGGTTCATAGCATAGAACCTCACTGTCGCCTGGTGTTGAGGTGGTGCTGATGATCCAGCTAGAGACGCTTGTCCACGTCCTCGAGCTGCTCCTTGAGATTGCATTCTCTGAGATCCTTGTTGATTCTGTCTCAGAGGCTGTGTCACACTGACAGGCTTAGATCGGAAGTCCTTCATCAAGTGTCCCACTTTACCACAGTTGTAGCAACTTCTCTCCAGTTGTTGTGGTCTGGGTGGTCTAGTAACTGACATCGATGTAGAACTGTGAGTCCCTTGAAGAGGTTGACTCCATCCTCTACCTCTGCTTGGTGACCATTGAGTTTGAGAACTCGATCTGGGTGGTGGAGGGTTAGGTGCAGAGAATCTAGGTTTCTTGGAATCCCTAGATGAAGAACCCTGGAACTGTGGATATCTTTTCTGGGTTTGCCTCTTCTCAACCACAGATCTCTCTATCCTTCGGACTGAATCAACAAAGGTAGAGAATCTCTCTCAGTTTTCTAAGGCAGACACAGGGGTTGACATATCAGCATTCAAACCCTTCTCGAATCTCCTGATTCTTTCCTCTTCTGTGGCAGCCATGTACGGACAGAACCGCAGCAACTCCATGAACTTAGCTTCATACTCGCTAATGTTCATCATGCCCTACCTCAATCTCTCAAACTGAGAGATCTTCTCATCTAGGAAGGTCTTTGGAAAATATCTATTGATAAATTCCCGACGAAACTCTTCCCACGAGAATTCTATTCCAGGTCTCTTCTGCTCTTCCATGTTCCACCAGTGACCAGCACTGCCTTTGAGAAGATAGACAGCATGTCTAACCTTCTCAGCCTCTAGGATAATAAGAATCTTGAAAGCCTTTTCCAACTCTGTTAACCATAGGTCAGCATCTGTGGGGTCGGCAGTCCCAAAGTACTCGGTAGCTCCGACACGACGAAGTCACTTGAACGTCTTACCGATACCTTGTCGTTCAGGTTGGGCAGGTTCCCTAGGTGTAGGCATGGGCATCCTGTCGGTGATGTGTGTCATGGCAGTCATAAACTGCCCAAACATCGTCTGAACTGCTGGGTTACCCATGTCAGCTGGGTCAAACTGGGGTGGCTCAGGTGCAGGCTGTTCTATTCTTGGAACCCTTGCACCATCTTGAGGTGCACTAGCACTACTCTCTACCACGTACTCTTCATGTGGCTCTGCATTCTTATGTATCTTCTTCTCCTGAGGAGCAGAAGATTCTATTAGATAAGGAAGGAGTACTAAAGATAGACTCGACATCCTAAGTCCTATGCCTCTGTAGACTCAACGGACCTAGAGCTCTGATACCACTAATTGTGGGCTCTGATCTCCAAACCACGATATAAACACGATTTAAACTTAGCGGAAGCGAATCGATTAACAGTGGAAGACAAAAATCATGAGAAATTAAAACTTTTCGAGACAAGAGCTTGAATCCATAAAGCTTCATTCATAAAAGGAGATAAACTGTTTACATCTCATGATAATTACTTCTTGAGTAATTATATACAACAAGATACAAAATCTCAAGAACTCATAACCAAAAGACTCCAAGACCTGAGAGTACAGAGGACACATAGGACTGACTCTAACTACACCACATGGCAGGCTAAATCTCCACCTGAGATTTACTACTGCTCCTGGTGCTAATGCTGCTGGGACTGGTCACCTGTAGACCTGTTCCTCCGTCCTCGACGTCCACCTAAAAAGTTGAAGTCTACGGGGTGAGACAATTGTACATAATTGTCCCAGCAAGAGTTATAACTCTCTGCCAGAAGCTTTATTATAACATCAAAGAATAACTTAAGCAGTAAAAGCTTACAAAGTATTCAATAGTAGATGCAGTTGTAAACAAGAGATCAACATTTATGAATCATGAAAATATAAGCACTATACAGTGTAACATCAATCAACTAACTCGTAGTTATCTCTAACAGGTATACTACGCTGTAGAGTATGTTTTTCAAACATTACTTTTATGCCTTGTGGAGATGAGGTTTACCACTCATACTCCAACCAATCACTGCTAAGTGCCTCGGTATCATACTAGGTCATTGAAAGAGCCGGATCACTTGTAGGACATCTTGTGTCTCTACTATTATAGCTCACCAGGGTAATCTGGTCCTTCGCTATTTTAGAGTTACAGTGGCGTTCTGTACTCTCTTCATCATCAAGAGATTTCATGTTTATCTTCCACTGATACTGATATCTTTGCTTTCCTCGTCATCAAGAGGTTTCATGTTTACCATCCACTGATACGGTATGAGTTTTGTAGTGAAGGATTGATCGATTATACATCTACATCAAATTCCTACACTAGGATGTAAGGTTCTACACATCCATATACCCCACATACTCAACAATATGTGATCCAGGAGTTCCCTTAGGAAAACATGTTTCACCATCATTTGATCTCTGACAATGATGGATCTATGATCAGGGCTTCTACATTACACTTGATTAGTTAGGTACATTCAGTATTCTTTTACATCATACATTGTTCTTCAAACAATATCAGTAGCATAACAGCTATGAAAGTAGAATACTAAATGTAACAAACCTAACTCACATCAATCATCATTTCTCAGTATACTCATCACAAGTCATATCTAAAGCATGACCTTGATGGTATTCATGGCTCTTACAGCCCATTAAAACATAGGATGCCACTGACAAGGCATCAAGATATTTTATTATTCATAAAGCTAACAACATGCTTTCAATGAATATAGTATCATCATTCATACCTGGATATGATCACCTTCATATCAGAACCTGCATGGTTAATTCAACTGATAAAGGTAATTCAAAACAAGAATATACTTTCCACTCTTGTCATAAGAGCTAAGTTCTCTGATTCTCATCAATTAGAGTTTACTACTCATATTGCATGTCATCACCCTTGAATTAGGGTTTACTATTCACATTATGGTGAATTGAACTCATAACATCATCATGTATGAGGAACATCATCATTGATGCTCTCAGATTAGTTTAAGATTCATCATTTATCATAATTAGGGTTCCATGATCTCACATAGGTGGATCATACCCTAATCATGCACATTCATGTGTATTGAAGGTACTTTACTTGAATTTTCATCATAAAAGGGTACTTTCTCTTTCTTAAGATACTTTCTCTCTCTTCATACTTGTAGATGGTGATAACACCAATCTAGATCAGGTTGGGTTAAGTCCTCTTTGATTAACATAGACCAAATCACCACTATTGAGTGATTAGGGTTTGATTAGAACAAGGTTTCACTCAATTGAACCTTTCAAGGGTATTATGGTAAATTACACATTGATCATCATCATGGTTTAATTTACTAACCACTTGACCCTTAATGTCTTTTGGTATCATTAGGGTTTAGGTTGAACAACTATTAGACCATTTAAGCCTTCAAGGCATTAGGCAGACTTAACTTCAAAAGTCTCCAATAGGTTTCACACCTTCGACCTTCAAACGATCCTGAGATCGTATAAGGTTGTAGACCGTTTAAGCTTTGTAGACCGTTTAAGGTTTGGTTGAATTCAAGACCGTATAACACTCAAGACCGTTTACCCTCATTCGGTCTTGAGGTTGAATGGTCTCATTCGGTCTTGAGGTCGAATGGTCTCATTCGGTCTTGAGATCGAATGGACTCATTCGGTTTTGAGGTCGAATGACCTTATACGGTCTTGAGGTCGAATGACCTCATACGGTCTTGAGGTCGAATGACCTTATACAGTCTTGAGGTCGAATGACCTCATACGGTCTTGAGGTCGAATGACCTTATACGGTCTTGAGGTCGAATGACCTCATACGGTCTTGAGGTCGAATGCCCTCAAAAGCTCAAGATCGTATGGACCTCCAAGGTGGTTCAAAGGATAAACTCGATTAGGGTTTCCTATGTTGAAGCATTCAATTGGTCTCAAGCTTGCTAACCACTTATCAATTGAGACAATTAGGGTTAGCCTTAACCAATTGGTCACTCAATTGACCCTCAATTGATATCCAATTAGGGTTGGAGTTGGTTCAATTAAGGTCTATAAACGTTCAACCATCAACACTCAACAATGTGAATCAAATCGAAGTTGAACCCATCAATTGACCTCCAATTGGGCTCAAACGTGGCCCAAACGGTCTTGGGATCATTTGGATATACTCCAAACGGTCTTGAGACCGTTTTCCCAAGAATTCATCAAAGTCTAGATTGATTTGATAGGGGTTGAACCTTAATTAAGTCACAAATCAGCAATTTGATTATTTCAATAACCCATTGTAATTGGGCCCTCAATTGATCAAATTACCTTAACCCTAGACCTCCAAACGGTCTTGGGTTGTCACCAAACGGTCTTGAGACCGTTTGGATGAGTTCCAAACGGTCTTGAGACCGTTTGCCCATCCATCCTTTGGACTCTAGTGAAAATTCATCAAGGTTTGATTTATTGAGTTGATCATTACATTAATACTTAATTGCAATATAATTTGGTATCTTTGTACCTTCAATTGGTCAACTATACTTGACCCCAGACCTCCATACGGTCTTTGGTGATCCCCAAACGGTCTTGAGACCGTTTGGATGATTCCCCAAACGGTCTTGAGACCGTTTGGGCTAATCAACCCAAAATCTCAAATTAGCTCATTGTGATTTCAGCACTGATTTCAATTAGGGTTTGCCCTAGTAATCAACCTTCAACTCTTAACTCGTTTGGAATTAGTTCATAAAATTTAGTGAGTCATTAATTAACATCATTATGAACAGTAATCTCATACGATCAACGCTTAGTCAACCATCTTATATGGTTTTGAGACCGTTTGCCCAAAAATGGCAAATTAAGCAGATTGAAAATCAGGACTAAATTCAATTGAATTTGCTAATTGTTTTGCTTATATCTCACGATTATATTGTAGTTAACCTCTCAAATTTTGTGGGTGATTAACCTACATAATTTTGAACAGGATTCTCATACGGTCCACGCTTGGTCAGCGCATACATACGGTCTTGAGACCGTATGCCTTCATACGACCTTGAAACCGTTTGCCCATCAAACGGTTTTGCAAACCGTATGGGCACTTGGTTGAGGTCTTATGGTAAAGTGGAAAACTGTGGATAAGCATAGGAAATAACGCCCTCATCTTCTAGTTCAAGAACAGCAACAGTTCCTCACGGATTTGCTTGCAAGGAAGCAAGGGAAGATAGGGAAGAAGAAGAACTAGCAACTAAAAGCATAGAAAAGATGTATATAACAAAGCATAGGTTTAGAATTATAAAACCCACCTAAAGCTTGCTCCTTGAGCTCCAAGCTTTCGAGATCCAAGCCTTTAATGGCGTCCTAGAATCTCCACAGGTCGGCCAAGGTGAATCCTCCAAGGAAAGTTGAGAAGAGATGGCTAGAAAGATAGAGCTAAGTGAGTTAGCCATGAATTTGACCTTGAATTCGAGTTTCATCCAAGAATTTAAGAAAAAGGAAGGATCCAAACCTACCTTGCACTCCCCTAGACGTCCTCCTGAGCTCCAGAGCTCTCCTTAGTTGGTTGAGAAAGGGGGAACAGTGAAGGAAACGAAAGAAATGTTCCCTTGTAAAGAGGGGAAAAAGGCTTATATACTTAGGTGGAAATTTCAACATAGGCACATAGGTTTTCCTTATTTTCATCCAAGTCCTCCCTTTCTTCTATGCTCGTCCCTTCATCTTATTTCTAAGGACAACCTTCTTCTAAGGTCAAGAAATGAAAGCAAGAAGATCAACTTATTACTAAAGCACACACATAAAAGGGCTTTAGTACTTACACCTTGATTATTCAATCACAAAGGTGTTTTTCATTATATGATTATTCAATTGAAGTGACTTCTTCATCATTTCTTCTCTAAATGATGACAAGAGTCTTACAAGATATTTTAGATGGTGTATTTTACAAGTTGCACCCCTCAAATTGGGTAAATTACGCTTTACTCCAATTTAGGGTTTCAAGCACATGGATTGCTTCCACAGCTGCACCTTGGTGCTCAAGCTTGGGAAATCCCTCAAACTTTACCATAATCATTCTTATGATGTCTAAACCCTAGAGGAACATCTCAACATGTGCAAATTGCAAGTTAACCCTTCTAACTGGGTAAATTGCACATAGGTCCCTGTATTACAAAACAATCAATTCAACATTGTTTAAAAGGGACAGAAAAGGAAAAGTATGTTCCTCAGGAACTTAATTACATGTAAAAAGATAATCACCAGTATCTTAATTACATAATTAGGTAAAACACCTAGGGTTAACTCATAACCCAGGTCAGGGATGTTACACCAGTTCTCTCATTGACCTTGTATGGCACCGGTTTTTGGGCTTCGCAGCCAAAGGTTGGATTTGAGCAGGGACAACTCACTTCCTCAAGGCATAACAAAACGTAATCCAACCGAATTGTATATACTGCTTAGAGCAAAACACAAAATATTGGTTGAGGCCTTGCTTATATAGCTGATCTAGTTATACCTTGCTTATGTAGATGATCATGTTATCTCTTACAGTTACTTATACAATCTTGATATCTTGTGATAAGTTCTTATAAATCTTATCTTGTCAATCATGTTCCATAAAGAAATACTTGGTTATATGCCTCCTGGATATCTTGGTAAGATTGATGGTAATAATAGTCTTGCTCAGTATGCTACTCTTATTATATGTCTTAACCAACTATCTGTTTTATCTACTTTAACCTTCTGAGGTTTTATCGTTTCAGCGGGGAGTTATGTTTCTCACTGGGACTGTATGTCTCACCCCACTGGTTTATAACCTTTTTAGGTGATCGCGCTAGACGTGGTGGTGGTCGCAAGGTTGCAGCCGCACAGTAAGAGGAAGAGCAGTAGAAGGCAAGAGGTGGACATGCTGCATGTTTTGGTGTTTTGTAGTAGAGTCCTAGAGTCATCCATGTACTCTGAGGTCCTCAGAGGTGTTTAACGACATTTCACGATGACTAGCTGTTGTAATTTTGTATATCCTACTACTGGCCTTACGTGGCCTGTTATGTATGTATAAACATGTGATGAACTCTGGTGCTGACAGTACAGCTGGTTCT
The DNA here is from genome assembly GCA_963693085.1 of Alisma plantago-aquatica. Classification (NCBI taxonomy): domain Eukaryota; kingdom Viridiplantae; phylum Streptophyta; class Magnoliopsida; order Alismatales; family Alismataceae; genus Alisma; species Alisma plantago-aquatica. The sequence continues at coordinate 495,003,497 of OY856415.1, forward strand.
GATAAGCTGTGGACATATATCAAGGCTTGTAATGTTTATATAACATGTTTCCTTACTAGATCTGGATGTAATAGTTCTCTTTCATCTGCTTTACGCAAACGGTTTTAATTAACCTATGTTTTCGGTAATATGTGGTTTATGGTGTTTCCGCACGTTTTCACGTGGCATTTCGTTGTCTGTATGATAGAGGGGTGCCACACTACCCATGGTAGAGTAATAAACCATATATCCACTTTACAAGGAATGTAAAGACATGTAAATAACATCTATCAAACTAAGATGTAGAACTGAATTGTGCATCAAATAATGTTTTCCGCATTCGATCCTTAAGCAAATATACTACACGACTGAACATATTTTACAATCACACTTATGCCCTGAGGAGATGAAGTATACCCCGTTCATCTCCAACCGACCCCAAACTTCTCACAAGTCGGTGCCATACAAGGTCAATGGAAGAATCGACTTCCAAGACCTCACATGTCTCAGTCAATATGAGACCACACAGGATTCAGTAGGACATCTCGTGTCATCTGCTGGTAGGATATCTCGTGTCAGTTGCAAATGGAGTGTGCCAGGGTACTAAGCATCTTCGCCCAGAGTACTGCGTCAACATGTACTCTCTTAGGGGAACATCTACTAACAACTGTCCCCAGTTAAGAAATTACTGAGTTATGGTTACATAGCCACCATACTCTGAGCCACAGGCCAGTTCACCATGCTCTATTGAGACATTCACTTTGAGTTCTTAAGGGGATCGGCTCACATCTGGCCATTTGTGCTTACGTCCCCCGCATATTCAAAAATATGCACTTCAGGTTATGCCGCGAGAAACCCATTTCACCATTCAGCAAATTCTGACGTTGATGGATCTATGGTCAAGGCAACATTTTAGAGTTTTTAATGATATATTACGTGCATTATAGAATTCTTTTAGCATCAAACAAGTTATCATTATTAATCACAACAAATGCTACAAAGAAAGTGTAATACATCTATCATGTACTTTTCAAGTCTTTAAAACTCATTTAGATACTTGGTACTTGGGATCTCAGTCCCTTATCACATTACTGGGAATCCTCATCCCTTCACATTATTATCATCATGATTACTGGATCTGGGTATTCAAATCCCTAGATCACCACATAGCATTGTTACCTCTATAACATGTAACTATTACCTCCAGGTCCTCAGACCAAGGTATTCATTTTACTTGTTGTACAAGAGTTTCACATAGCTCACATAGTTTGATTAATCATCTTGTCACCTCTTACTGGGCAACAATTATTCACACAAGTTATTGAACATCTTGTCACCTCTCACTAGGCAACAATATTCACATAGGTTATTAATCATCTTGCCACCTCTTACTGGGCAACAATTATTCACACAGGTTATTGAACATCTTGTCACCTCTCACTAGGCAACAATATTCACATAGGTTATTAATCATCTTGTCACCTATTACTAGGCAACAATTATTCACATGACTCACAAGGCCATTAACATTATACTTATCTTATAAGTATTTAACATGCCTCACAAGGCTTTATTCAATAAGAGGAGTACAACCTTCCCATTATTAGGTTTAGAATTTATTTTTTTAGAACTGAATAGGGTTTCAAGTTCATATAACCAATCCAAACCCTAGTTCATTGCTCCACCCATCTAGGAGCATAAATTGATATCATAAGTATGCATTCATACAGATCTGTTCTCATCATTTATCATTAAATGATTATCAACTCAAAGTATGAGTTTCTCTCTCATCCTCACTAGGATATTGACCACATCATGTTCTTGGTTCAATCCTCCTCTTTGAGGAATATAGTTCATCATTAATGATTCACCTCATCTTTTATTTTGCAATATACGTCACTCAATCAATCACATATGATTGAAGTGTCTCTACCCTATTGGGTATTAAGATGTGTGTATATTATCATATCATGCTTTAAGCTACATTCTTTACTTCATGTTGTGTATCCAAATCGATCATGTGAGATAATCACATCACCATGTCACGTTTCAGGGTGTATTCCCTAATCATCACATCATGTACTCATATCAAATTGACTATCACTTAGTTCTTATCATTTAAAGATAACTTCATATTGGTTATGATCCATGTGCTTGACCCCATATTGGGTATAATCTATGTGCTTGATACCATATCGTGCATAATATTTGCACCATATCAGGCATAGAGCATGTGCCTCATCATGTATCGTTTGAGAGGTATATATATACAAGATACCATATCAGTTTCCTTTTAGGATTTTCATATTGGTTATCCATGTCGGGTAACATATCGGGTTACCATGTTAGGTAGACACTTAAACTCATAACCCCTTCATTCCTTCAAGGATCAAACTTATCATATAGTTACTTGACAAGCTAGGTGTCTTATTAAATTCTCATGCCACAATCCAGTACACAAAGGGTAGGGTACATCAAGTTTCAATATATCATCTAGGGTTTTCCACCATATTGGGTAAATTATGCCATATCTTGCATGAAGTATGAATTGAACCTCATATCATTCACAAGATAGGATTAGATGATATGCCTATCAATCAAGAGATATCATTCATATCATCCATGTGGTATCACTCACCACTTGTATCAGTTTACCCATCACATAGGGTTATCCAACTCTATATTGTTTAGAGTGTTCACTATCTCTCTTATCGTGCAAGAGTTGTAATATTAGACTTGTATCATGTAAAATTGTAAGTGGGCATCTCCCATATCGTGCAAAGAACATGGCTCATATCGTGTATGAGCTGACATCTATCCCCATATTGGGTTTCATATCGGATTGAGGTATTTCAACTATATCGGGTTACACTTTGTTCTTGAATCCATACCTTATATCGTGCATAAGTATTTACTCAATTATTCATATTGTGCACCAGATGTGTGCTTCAAGGTATTGTGTACCAGGGGTATATTACATGATCATATCTTGTAAGAGGTACTTGCTTAACTTACTCATATCAGGTTTTCCCCAAACTAGGATTTTAACATATCAATTTCCTTGAAGTTCATACTTGGCACTATATCGTGCATGGAAACCTTTCTTGCCTTCCTATCGTGCAAAGGGTGTAGAGTTAACACCATATCATTTTTAAGTTGTGAACTGTGACACCCCGCTATCGCACAGACAATGAAATGCCACTTGAAAACGTGCAGAAACACCATAAACCACATATTACCGAAAACACGGGTTAATTAAAATTGTTTGCAGAAAGCAGATGAAAGAGAACTATTACATCTAGATCCTGCAAGGAAACATGTTATATCAACATTTACAAGCCTTGATATATGTCTATAACGTATTGGAACCAGTTGTACTATCAGCACCAGAGTTCATCACCTGTTTATACATACATAACGGGCCACATAAGGCCAGCAACAGGATATACAAAATTACAACAACTAGTCATCGTGAAACGCCGTTAAACACCTCTGAGGACCTGAGAGTACATGGATGACTCTAGGACTTTACTACAAAACACCAAAACATGAAGCATGCCCACCTATTGCCTTCTACTGCTCTTTCTCTTACTGCTCAGACGCAACCTTACGACCACCACCACGTCTAGCGCGATCACCTAAAAAGGGTGTAAACCAGCGGGGTGAGACACACAATCCCAGCGAGAAACATAACTCCCCACCGAAACTATAAAACCTCAGAAGGTTTAAAGCAGATAAAGCAGATAGCTGGTGTGATACCCCGTTCAAATAAAACATTATTAACAATGCGGAAGCGATTAATTAGCAGCGGAATTACTGAAAATTACTAAAAATTAAAACTTTTTGTAAAGAGATCCACAAATAGTAAAACTCTTTCATAAAGAAACAAGGTAGGTTAATTACATTCTGATATATCAGTACATCTCTGTATCATCTCATCTCGAGAGTCATAAACATTAACAGCCCTGTTAAACTGTACATGAGCAGTATACAAAAGTCTCGAGGCATCAAGCCAAAAATCTCAGATATATATTAAACCATCTACTGACTCCTAGGACCTGAGAGTACATAGATGACACATAGGACTCTCTATATACAAGACTTGACAGACAGTGTCTCCACCTGAAGATCACTATTGTCCTTGCTATTGCTGCTTCCGTGGCTGTCATTGCTGCTCACCCACAGAAGGGTTTCTTCTCCCTCGGCGTCTACCTAAAAAGTTGAATCCCACGGGGGTGAGACAATTGAAAATTGTCCCAGCGAGAGTTATAACTCTTTGCCAGAAGCATTGTTATTGCAGATAATAGAATAACACTGAGCAGTAGGAATATAAATATTCAACAGCAGGTAATTCATTGAGTAACTAAATAAGTATTATTCTTTATGCAATCATTTCAATTATGACTTGATTGTTTAGCAAGTTATTTAATCAATAAGGAATATGAAAAACATGTATATTATTTGTCCAACTAGGACTTGATAAACAATGTATCATCAATCATTATTTCTCATAGTTCAACCTAAGCAATTATGCTACACGGCTGATTACATTTTACAAACATACTCATGCCCCGAGGAGATGAGATATACAACTCATACTCCAACCGACCATTGCAAAATCGAAATCGGTACCATACATAGGTCATCAGAAGAGCTGGATTCCTATGACCTCATCCTCCTCAGTCAGTGTGAGGAAGAACATGCATGACATCTCGTGTCTCTGCCATAATAGCTTTCCAGGTTTGGCAACTTCGCTATTAGAGTTACAGTGGCATGTTGTACTCTCTTCGCAATCGAGGGATTTCTTGTTTATCTCACATCAATTTAGCATTATTATCATCATCGGGAGATTTGTGATACATCATCCCGACATATACATATAATGAAGGATTGAGAGATTAAACGTTCATCTCACATCATTTCCCCCATTAGGACGTAAGGATATTCACGTCTATAATCCCCACAGACTCAAAAGTATGCTCTCCAGGAGTTCCCTTAGGAAAACCTGTTTCACCATCATCCAACTTATGACGATGATGGATCTATGGTCAGGGCTCTACATGATATCATTATACTTGATTATTTAAGTATATTATGGCATTATTTTAGCATCAAGCATGTTTTCAAACATAAACCATTAAAACAATTGCTATAAAGAAAGAGTAATATTTGTATCAAGTTCATTTCACATCTTGTTAACATTGGGATCTCAATCCCTAACCATTTCATCATTATGATTCAAGAATATGGGTGTTTAAACCCTTAAATAATCAAAATACTTGTTACCAAGTAACATATTGCCATCAAGTCATTTGACAGTATAAACATGATAGTAGCAATGTAGATATTTCACATGGCTCATACAGCCTATCAATCTCTTTTGTTACCTCTCACTAGGCAACATAGCATATCATTGCTTTCAAAGCTTATAAAGTGCTTTCAATGAATATGGCATCATATCTCTTACCTGGATATGCTCACTATTTCATAAAAACCTGCATGACTAAGATAAATGATAATAGGCACATTATTTCCATATCAGCACAATGTACAATAATAATAGCATCATTATTTCAAGGGTTGCACCACTATGCCCTTACTAGGGTTAGGGTTTCCCCTCTTAATTCAAATAGGATTAATCAATCCCTTAGCTCAATTAGGAATAGTGACTCATCATTTCATTATCCAATCTTAGAGCTTCATGCTATGAGAGATAACCCAGAATTAGGGTTTACTATTCACATTACATCACCCTAGGTTAGGGTTTACTATTCACCCGCAAGTAGGAGTGATCATCAAAGTACCTTGAATTAAGGTCTACCATGTCATAATTATGAATTAAGATCATACCTTCATCATGTATTAGGGATACTTCCATTATTACCCTCAATTAGGGTTAAGATTCATTAACCATCATAATTAGGGTTTCATGATCTCACTATGAAGGATCATACCCTAATTAGATATTCATTCATATTGGAAGTCCATTACTTAATTAACATTCATATAAGAAGTCTTTTCTCTCTCATCCTCTATAAGGTGATATTAACTTTAGCCTTGATTAGGTTAAGTCAACTCAACATGCAAGAGAATTGACATCATGAGTTAAGTCATTATCATTGTAATCATTAAGGCTTAATTACTTCATGGGTTTAAATCACACTATCCCATTAAGATATAAGTACCATGATCACCTTTGATTACATCATGTATTAGTTGACTAGTTACTTGTCCTTTAACCACTTTAAGTACCCATGCGGTTTAGGTTAATCAACCACCCAACGATCTTGGCCACTAAGGCCCCAAACGATCTTGACCAGCTCAGACCTCAAACGATCTTACATACTAAACCTACAAATGGTTTAAGACCATTTGGATCTCCATGCGGTCTTGGACTATCTTTGAAACCATTTGGTAAAGTAGATGGTGAAGACCGTTTGCCCATAGTTGACTTTTGAAACTGTTTATTAAAGTGAACCTCCAAGACCGTTTTCTAAAGTAGCTTTGAAAACGCATGGACTCAAACAGTTTGGGATCGTTTGGTCCCAAACGGTCTTGAGACCGTTTGGTCCCAAACGGTCTTGAGACCGTTTGGTCCAAACCCCCTCAAAACCACAAGGACCAATTATGGTCTCAACCCATCAAATTGAATTAGGGTTTCCATTGTTGATCCCCTCAACGATTAAGTACATGTAACCCATCATCAATTAGACCTATCACAATCATTCAATTGAGTTAACTAGGTCAATCTTCAACCGATTTGACCCTCAATTGACCCTCAATTGGTCATCAATTAGGGCTTGAATCAATTGGATTAGGGTTTGGAATCGATGACCCTTCAACATAATTCAATGTGAGTCTAATTGATTTGAAACCATTGAACCATCATCCAATTGGTCATGACCTGACCCCAAACGGTCTTGGATGACCTCCAAATGGTCAATGCTTGGTCAACGCCACAAAACAGTCTTGGACCGTTTGCTCCTATGTGGTTTAGGTGAAACCGTTTGCATTCAAACGGTTTGAAACCGTTTGCTCCCAAACGGTTTGGGAAACCATTTGAGCACAAAGGCAAACCGTTTGCTAAAGTTATTTTTAGATATTTGTCTAGGATGATGTCACCTTTGTCTACCTCTATTCAACCAAGAACATGTGCTGTTCTTTACGGAAATTTATAGCAAGAACACACAAGAGTATCTAAGGAAGAAGAATAACCAACAATTCTTATGGAAATGAGTGCAATACTAATGCTTAATGTAAGGACCCTGACCTGCGTTTAGGGCTTACCCTATTTGCTTTGCTTAACCTTGATGGTTTGATGCTTGCTAATCACCTTTAGTGGTGATTAGGGTTTGGTTGTGCTTTGTTGAGAGTTGGAGGTGCTACCTGCAATTGACCCAAGTCTAGGGTTTTGGGAGCAAGTTTGTCACCTTGAGAGGTGTTCTTCTCTCCCTTTGCTTCCTCTAGGGTTGAGAGGAAGGCTTGGGCTTGTTGTTTGAGTTCTTTGGGCCTTTGTTGAGCTTGTTTGGGCCTTGGAGTTCCTTGTTTGGGCTTTGTTGAGGCCTTGTGTCGGCCAAGTGGAGCTTGTTTCGTCCTAGAGTAGAGCTTGTGTCACCCATGGTGCTTGGTACAACCTTGGTCATGTTTGGAGAACACATGGTGCACATCTTGGACAAGTGTCTTGTGGCTTGCTAGAAAGGTGGCTTGAGTTGGTGGACATGTGTCCCTTGGGTGGACGACACCTAGAAAGAGTTCACCTTGGTTTCTCCTCCTTTCTCATCTATATAGGTGGTCCTTTCCTTAGCTTGAGGTCCCTTTTAGTTCCTCTTCTCCTTGTGCACGATACACCCTCTCTTCCCCTTTTTGCTTGGTGGCCGACACACCCTTGTGTGAGCAGCTTGGAGGCCGATACACCCTTGGAGTTGAAGGAGTGGAGGCCGACACACCCCTCTTGGAGGAGACTTGGTGGCCGACAACCCTTGGAGCTCAAAGTGTTTCTTCTTCCTTGGAGTTTAAGGCAGGTTGCATGACTCTAACCCTAAACTACTTTACTTCCTTTTCATATATGTTGCCTTAATCTTGCCCTTGCACGTTTGGAGTTGTTCTTTAGCTATCTTGCATGTTTGGCCGATCCTTGGTATCTAGGGTTTAGGAGAGCAACACTCCTTTCTCCCCTTGGTCTAGATGAGTGAGATTTAGCTCTAATGCCATGAGCAACACCCCTCTTTCCTACCCGATTGAGGTGAGCACATGACTTAGTGGCTTGAGCAATACTCTCATCTCACCTTGGGCAAGATGGTGAGCTCATTAGGTGGTTTTGATGAGATACACCTTGGTTGAGGTGTGTGGGGAGGTGCTGCTCGATAGCCCTTGCCCTAGTTTTACCTTACACGGTTTGAGTGAGTCAAGTTTTCCTTCTGCTCGCCCAGTGAAACTCAGTGCTCACTCGCCCGACACACTCTGTTTTGCTCGCTCTTTAACCTTGCTCGCCCTGCTTTTGGTTGCTCAGTTACATGCCCTGCACGCCCTGTGTCGCTCGGCTCTCCCTTTGGCTCGCCCGACATAACCTTGGCTCGCCCAGTAGCTCGGCTCGCCTAGCCTTTATTGCTCGCACGGATTTCACTTGCTCACCTGCAAGCGTGTCTCTCAGTAAGCCTACTCGCTCGGCGTTGGCTATCTCGCCCGATACCAGTGCTCACCCAGTTTTCCCTTGACGCGCCCTGCTCGTTCATGCTTTGGCCCACGCGACACCCCTCTGCTCACCCAGTAGTTTTGGCTCGCCCGATAGCACTTATGTCACTCGAGACTACCTTGCTCACCCGGTTCTGTTTGGCTCGCCCGATATCAACCTGCCCGCTCAGTTGAGCTATGCTCGCCCGATTGCCTTGCACGCTTGAATGGCTCGACCTGCACGCGTGTCGCCCGACACACACACCCCTGCTCGCCCATGCTTTACTCTGCTCACCCGGACAAGTCTTGCTCTGCACGCCTGCTAGGGCTGCATGCCTGATAGGGGCTGGATAGGAATGGGTTTGCCCGGGTGGTTTTTAGTGAGAGTTTGAAATGTCTTTTGTGAGGGCAGATTTGGTTATGAAAAGATGACATGTCGACTATGCTTTTATGATGACTCCTTGCTTATGAATGATAATTATGATTCTTTTAAATGCCAAATGTGAACCTGAGCATGTTTTAGGGTTGCTTGATAGTGTGCTTACACGTGTGACCTTGAGATGAGGCATGGATATGATTATTGTTGTCATGTTGTGCTAACAATGCACTTAACTCTAATTGTCACACTATGGTAGTAGTTGTAGTTCTTGAATATTCATATGGTTATTGAATGATGCTAAGCATGCAGGTAATGCTTAGCCCATTGAAAGGCTATGAGAATTTGGTAAATGAACACTATGATGATAGGTGTATTATGAATGATGTTCCATGATGAGGATGAAAGCCTTAAGAGGCTAATGGCATTATGTGATGAGGGATTAAGATCCCATGATATGTGACGATCCTTGAGATGGGTTTAGGTGATTGGGCTAAACAGTCTCAAGACCGTTTGGGGCTAAATAGTCTCAAGACCGTTTGGGCTCAAACAGTTTCAAAACCGTTTGAAGGTCATGCGGTTTGGAGCTTATGCGGTTTGAACCCATGCTTTTGACCAAACAGTTTCAAAGTCAACCATGTCCAAACGGTCAACATGATGAAACGGTTTCAAGACCGTTTAAGGGCAAACGGTCTTGAGTGTCATGCAGTCTTGAAAGTCAACCTATCCAAACGGTCAACCCTTCCAAACGATTTCAAAACCGTTTAGAGGTTGAAGTGTGTAATCGTTTGGGGACTTTAGGGTTATGATTACTTAATGCTTTGAAGGTTTAAATGGTTCAATGGTTGTTCAACTTAAACCCTAATCATATATAAAGACATTAAGGGGTTAAGTAACTAATAGTTTGAACCATTTTATGATTAAGGGTGAACATTACCAATGTGCCCTTGGAGGGTTCAAGTAAACCAACATCTCTTGATCAAGTAAACCCTAATGACCATAGTGGTGATGACTTGACCTATATTAATCAAGTTGTTTTGACCTAATTTAATCTAGAGTGATTTAAACATCATCTAGTAGTGAGAGGAGAGAGAAGGCTCCTAATATGAATAAAAATCAAGTAACACACCTTCAATATGTAAGAATGTACAAGATTAGGGTATGATCCATCAAGGTGAGATCATGGAAACCCGAATTATTATGATTAATGAATCTTAACCTAATTTGAGGGCATCAATGATGATAATTTTCATACATGATGATGCTATGAGCTCAATTCACTATGAAGTGAATAGTAAACCCTAATTCTAGGGTAATAACATTGTTATTACATTGTTTATTTTAAATATCCTGTTCAAGTATGTAGCATACATGTTCTTCATATTCCTTAATGAGGATGCTTTACTTATTTTCAAGCCTGCTGCTGAATGTTCTAAGTTATTCTGCTTATGTTAATCTTTGATTGCTATAACAAAGCTTCTGGAGGAGAGTTATAACTCTCGTTGGGACAATTATTTAAAGTTGTCTCACCCTGTATATTTCAACTTTTTAGGTGGACGTCGAGGGTGAAGAAACCAGTCTGCGAGTGAGCAGTACCAACAGCAGCAACACCAGGGGCAGTAGTGAATCTCAGGTGGAGATACTGACTGTCGAGTCCTGTAGTTAGTTAGTCTTATGTCGTCTCTGTACTCTCACGTCCTAGGAGTCTGAAGGTATGAGATTTTGGTTTTTAATCTCGAGATTTTGTATCTGGTTGTATATAGTCACTCAAGAGGTGATTTAACAGATATGTAAACTATTTATATTGTTTCTTATGAAGAAGTTTCATGGTTTCAAGATCTTATCTTAAAAAGTTTTAAATTTTTAGTGATTTTTTGTATTCCGCTGCTAATCGAATGCTTTGGCTGAGTTTATTTCATGATTTCCAGTTCGGAGCCCACAATATTACCCTAGATTAGGGTTTACTATTCACATTTCATCACATTAACCTAGATTAGGGTTTACTATTCACATTAGATCACATTACCCTAGATTAGGGTTTACTATTCACATTACATCACATTACCCTAGATTAGTGTTTACTATTCACATTACATCACATTACCCTAGATTAGGGTTTACTGTTCACATTATAATGAATTAAAGTCATACCCTCATCATATATGAGGATTATTTCCATTAATATCCTCAAATTAGGTTAAGATTCATTAACCATCATAATTAGGGTTTCTATGATCTCACTATGAAGGATCATACCTTAATTAGATGTATTCATACATATTGGGAGCTTGTTACTTGATTCCCATTCATATTAGGAGTATTCTCTCTCCTCTTAATATTAAATGATGTTTACATCACTCTTGATTAGATTAAGTCAAATCAACCTTGACAACATAAGTTATGTCATCACCATGATAGTCATTAGGGTTTACTTGATCAAGGGGTATTAGTCACACTATCCCATCAAGGGTACTTTTGTAATGTTCAACATTGGTAATAACATGTATTAATCCACTAATTACTTGATCCCTTAATCACTTTAGGTATCTATAAGGTTTAGGTTAATCAACTACTAAACCATCTTGACCAATAAGGCATCAAATAATCTTGACCTTTTTAGACCCCAAACGGTCTTGCACTCCAAACCCCAAACGGTCTTGGATGGACCTTGAAACCGTTTGGTGGTGTTGACCGTTTGGTCCCTTTGACTTTTAAAACCATTTGATAAAGTGCACACTCAAGACCGTTTGCCAAAGATGGGGTGAAGACCGTTTGGTCTTGTTGACCGTTTGGTCAAGTTTGACTTTGAAAACGCATGGGCAAATTGATCTTGAAACCGCATGAGCACCAAACGATTTGAGATCGTTTGGTCCCAAATGGTCTTGAGACCGTTTGGACTCAAACGGTCTTGAGACCATTTGGACCCAAACGGTCTTGAGACCATCTGCTCCAAACCATCTCAAAACCGCATGGACCAAAAAGTGTCTCAACCATTCCAATTGAGTTAGGGTTTCCAATGTTGAACCCCTCAACCGTTCATGCACTTGTTAGCCACTTATCAATTGAGTCAATTAGGTCAACCCTCAACTGATTTGACCCTCAATTGACCCTCAATTTATCATCAATTAGGGCTTGGATCAATTGAATTAGGGTTTGGAATCGATCTTCCTTCAACATGTATCAACATGAGTCTAATTGATGTTGAACCCATTGAACCATCATTCAATTTGGTCATGACCTGACCCCAAACGGTCTTGGGATCATTTGGATGACCTCCAAACGGTCTTGAGACCGTTTGCTCAAGTCAACACCAAAATCTAACTCAACCTATTAAGGTTTGGTTCATTGATTTGATCATTAGGTCACTAATCGATTATACTTCAACTTGTTGCCTTTCAATTTTCAACCATTTCACCATGGTCAACCCTAGACCTCCAAACGGTCCTGGGTGACCCCCAAACGGTCTTGGGATTGTTTGGATATCCTACAAATGATCTTGAGACCGTTTGCCCAATATTTCATCAAAAACCAAGTCATTCTCTTAAGGGTTGAACCCTAGATTTGGTCACAAAATCAGCACTTAATTGTTTAACAACTTGATATCATTGCACCCTCAAATGGTAAACCATACTTAACCCTAGATGTCCAAACGGTCTTGGGTGATCACCAAACGGTCTTGAGACCGTTTGAGTGATCCCCAAATGGTTTTGAAACCGTTTGGGTCACTCAACCCAAACTTCATCAAGATTGTATTATTGAAATCAGCAATAGACCCGATTAGGGTTTAGGTGATTAATGTACCTTCAATTCGTGATTCTCTTGAAATTACTTGATGATTTTTGGTGGGTGATTAGTCCATAATTTTTACAACAGATCTCCAAATGGTCAACAATGGGTCAACGCATCCAAATGGTCTTGGACCGTTTGCTTCCATGCGTTCTTGGTTGAAACCGTTTGCTTTCAAACGGTTTGAAACCGTTTGCTCCCAAACGTTTTGGGAAACCGTTTGTGCAAGAGGTGGAAGACCGTTTGCTAAAGCAAGATTTAGGATAAATATTGGAAATAACGTCATCATATTCTACCTCAAGAACAGGGGCTGTTCTTCACGGAATTGCTAGCAAGAACACTTAAAAGTGTCTAAAGAAGAAGAATAAGCAACGATTTTTGGAGAAGAAGATGCATTAATAAAACTTAAGGGTTAGAGTTATAAAACCCACCTCTAGGACTGATCCAGAGCTCCAAGCTTCGTAGCTTTAATTGTGTCTTGAGCTCCAGTAGGTGTACAAGGTCTGTTCTTTATGATTTGGATGGAGAAGATGGCTAGAAAGAAGATTTGTATAAGGAAAACTAACAAACCAAACCATCTTGGTCGTCCTCCTCTGCTCTTGAGCTTCTCCTTAATTGGCCCAAGCAAGAAGATGAGAAAAGAAACTAAGGGAAATGTTCCCTTGCTTTGTAGAAAAAGGGTGCTTATATATTTTTGGGTATTATCAAGGCAAAGAAAAGATAGTTATTCCTTTTATTTCTTAAACCCATCCACTCATGCTCACTCCACCCTTGGCCACGTTTCTTCCTCCTTTTCTCATGCAAAACCTCTCTCTTATCCAAGGTTAAAGGAAAAAGAGCCATATATCATATATATATATATATATATATATATATATATATATATATATAGTCAGGATAGAATACACTCGAGTGTACGGATCGCACGAATACACTAAAGTGTGTTTGCATATCAAGACTAGTTTTTGCAAAATGTAAATCGTTGATCTTCACCGTCATACTATAACTAGGCTACATACAAATTTTGAGCCCATTTGGATGAGTGTAAGTTACTCATCCAAGGGAAACAAAATCAACGCACAAAACTAATTTGAAATGCATAATTTTTGCGGTCTTAATAACATGAGCTATACATATCCAAATGTGCTCAAATTTTGTGTATGAGTTGTTCACGAGATGTTTAAGAAAATCAACGGATTAGATTTTCAAAAAAAAATATTGCATCATGGAAAACTACTTGAGTGTATTCTGATCCGGATACACTCGAGTGTATTCTAGCCCGACTCTCTCTCTCTCTCTCTCTCTATATATATATATATTATAGGCCATTTTGCTTAAAACTTGGTTATTTAGATATTATGGTTATCTTTCTTACTTAATCATTCAAATGAGGCGCCCTCCTCATTTTCTTTACCCTACTTGATGCCAAGAGTCATGAATGATACTCTAGAGGGTATATTTTACATGTGGGACCCTAGATTTTAGGTAATTTGCATATTACACCAAAACTAGGTTTTAAAGCACAAGGATTGCTCTACAAGCTGTATCTTGGTGTTCAAGCTTGTGGAATCCATACCACCATATCATATGCACTCTTATGATGTCTTATCATCATAGGAACATCTCAACATGTGCAATTTGCAAGTTAACCCTTCTAAATGGGTAATTTGCACATTAGTCCAAAATTAACAAAACAATATTACAACATTGTTCAAGAAGGACTAAAATTAAAATATAAGTTCCTCAAAAGCTTTAATTACATATCAAAAGATAATATCAAGAATCTAATTACATTTTTAAACAAAACACCTAGGGTTAGTTCATAACCCAGGTTAGGGATGTTACACCTATGGCTTTACTGTGTTATTTTCTCTACCAACATGGTCGTTCTGTGTCACCATGGTCGTGTTGGTGTCTTCAACTGCACTTTGCACTTCATTCTTTGAGATCCATAGACACCTTTTCTTGAGTTTACTCTTGTACACTAGGGATAGGTCGAGGGAGCTTTGGGATCTTCTTCGGACCCCTCCATGGATGGAGGAATCCTAGATTACCTTCCTTCTCTCTCATCCATCCAAGATGTGGTCCAAGTACATGAAAAACATGCAAAGAAAGTCCATAAATGCAGTTGACAAAAATATGCATATTGAGGGAACTAACTTGCATTATAAAATGTTTAGCAGTGATTAATATGCAAAAAGACACAAGATGGAGCCCTAAAATAGGGCTTCATCACCACCCCAAACTTAAAACATACTTGTCCTTAAGTATCCTCCAACTTAATCTCTCTTCATTTTCTTTCAACAAACAAGAATGACAAATGCATTACAACATATGATTAAATTGGCTTAAAAGTGACTAAGTACATGTGTTCCACCTCTCTCCTCTCTACTTCCACAACCCAATCATGAAAAAAGCACTGATCATACAAGCTTTAAATAAAGGGCATAAAACACATAATCCATACATATGGCTTTCATATAGCTTTGGGTATACCGTTTCATTGTGACATTAATCTATGTGACTAGGAGTGTTGTTTCACTTTCATGCTCCAAACCACACTATGTGACCTACGTTGTAACATACTGAAACCTAGGAATTAATCTTATTCCAGGGTTAATAGCTTAGAACCCTTAGTCTTTGAGGTTTAGCTAAACAAGGATTAGTATATGCTCTTTAGTGACCTTAAATATATTAATGCAAGCATAAATCACATTAAAACGAGGAGAATAAATTAATATTACCCAATACTTTCAAATTAATCATAAAATTAATAAAAGGTACATAAGATATGTGCATAAAAGACAAAGTGTTCATCATTTAGAATAATGAGTTATAATTTCACAAAATGTGAAATAAGTAATCCTATGTGGGATAATGATGGTGTAGATTCTTTCTAGATCCTTCCTATGCCTTAGGGTGTAAGGAAGAGAAAAAGGGAATCAAAGATAATGCTTAATACATGAACAATGAGATATTAGTTTATTAATGGGAGAAATGATATAAATAATGAATAATGTGTTAAAAGGAAAACTCTTGGATTATAAAAACCTTATATTCATTTTCTTGGGATATGCCTTGGCTTGGGGGCCAAGTTTCACCAATTTAGGATAATAATAATCACATCTAGTTTATTTAGAAAAGAAAAGGATGTTTTTCCTGACAAATATTAAATAAAAAATTAAATGACTCCAAAAGTGGAAAATAATTTTAGATTTGTAATCTACATAATAAAATATACATTTGGGTAAATTTTCACTCAATTTGAAGAAAGTTTGATTAAAAGGTGAAATCAGGAGAGAGAAAGTGTATAGAACCTTCAAAATATTAAATAATTAAAATAATAACTCCAACATGTAAAATTGATGGAAAATTCGTATTCAACATGTTAAATATGACTTGTGGGTCAAGTTTCATAATTTTTGGATAATCCTAATGTAATTAATGAAGGAGGAAAGAGAAAATAGTAAATAATTTATTTGACACATTATAAGTTTTCAAAAGGCAAATATAATTTTATATTCAGATTCTACATGTCAATATTAGCCTCTTTGCAAAATTTTATCCAATTTGGGATTCGTTTGCATCTTCTAAAGAAGAGAGAGAAAATACTTAAATAATATATGTCACACTTTATTCCTAATTCATTTTGGCAAGTTATTTATGTGCGCACACTGTGAGCCGTCCGATCAAGACTTAATAGTAGGGATTTTATCTCCTAACTTGCGTAGGAGTCCTATTCATGGTGAACAGTGACCGTGGGTTTTCTAACCCAATTTCTTTTGAATTTCTCACTTGTTTCCTGACCATCGTTCCTACCTTCCTCTCCTTCTTCGGTCCAATTCGTTGCTCGGTAAGAAACCTGGCACCCATAGCTTTCTTTTCTGATCATCATTTCTGTGTGGATTTGGCTGAGTTACTCTACCCTATAGATTGGTGACACTTCTATTTTTTCAGCGACGCATGTGAGAGGTGATCATCCGTAGTGGATGGGTTTTGTTCCTTTGCACGCCTGTGTCTTCGCATTGCTTCGACGCTTATGTTTTTGGTCTTATTTTGTGGTGAGCTCGGTCCTTGGGCAGAACTGTGTTCATGCCATGGCGAGACTCAGATTCTGGGATAATGGTCGAGCAATGAGGCTATTTCGGGCTTGGTAGCTTCCTTTTCGTTGGGCGATTCCAGTGGAATTGATCCCTGGATGTTCTGCTAGCTTTTACGCCTCACGGTTCTTTGCCCTAAGGTGCTCAGCGCCATGGTGCAAGAGAAGGATCGGCGGAAGAAGCCTCAATGTGCATTCCTGGTCTTACCTACCTGTCCTCGATTTCTTTGATTTCTTGCTCAGGGACAAAATAGTCATTTTACTCAATTTTCTTTGTTTTTGGGACGAGTCAACTGCACCTTTGACTGTGGACTTGGCCTCACCTGATTGGGCCCAATCTCTCTCTCTCTCGGCCCTTGTTGATGATTTGGCTTTTTCTTATTTTCTTATTGGTTGGTTTTACAAAATGCATAACTAATTAATCCCTAATCATAAAAATATGCATAAATACCCAATAAAATGAGAAAAATGTAAGCTTTCTTTTGGTAAGGATTTTGTCGCCTAAATCCAATGTTTTATGATGAGTAATTTTAATGTATCTAATTAATAAGTTTATAATTTGTATAATTTAAAACTAATAAACCCTTGGGCCAAAATTAAAAGTAAAATATGTTCTAGACTTGGAAAAATATGATATCTAGTAAAAATTAGTTGGATGCCTAATTTTGAGTTTTTTTGAAAAAGTATTTTTGAGGATGATTTAATTAACTAAAAATCACTAAGAATAACCCTAAAAGTCAGTATCTTCAAAATGCTAAATATTATATGTTATTTTGATCAGAAAACCCTAACTAAGATGATGGTGATGTTTTCAAGACCTAAATCGGTGGTTTGTAGAAAAAGTTAACAACTTTAGGGTTTTGAGTTCTTAATGAATGCATATAATGCCAATACATGTATATGGTTAATATAATAGGACAAGTGGACTCTAATCTTGCTTAGGATTTTGGAAAGTGTTGTTTTAAGACTCTATGAAGAGGTATGTTAGCATCTCCTATTTTTCTTTATTGAGTAATAACCTAAATTTTCATTCTCTTGGTCCTATGGACAATAAACTAAAAACCATATCTTTTCCTTTTGAAAATGATGCTTCATGTGAAGTACCCTACTTGTTACTGATCTTGTGATCATAATATCTTCTTGACTTTCTTTTGGAATCTTTATTATGGCTTGTTCATTATGGAACTCAATTTGTTACTATATGCCCACTTTGAGGTGGTTGTTTATGATGATCACTTATGTGGTGATTAAATTGTAAATCCGACTATACCTTTTTACTTGCCTCCCTATTAAGCATGTTGTGTGACTCAGTAGCCCTAGAGTAATATAATTTGCATTGGTTTTGGGTTATGTGCCCTTATTGTTTGTTTTGGGATGGTGGTTATGTGCCCCATACCTAGGTTTCAGCTTTATGGGGGTTGGCCCAATTTTTAAATATATTCAAAGTTTGGTTATGTGCCATTCTCTATCAGGTTTCAACTTTATGAGGGTTGGCTGCCAATTGTTATTTATGTTGTTCTCGTGCTATGTTTATCTCACCTACATGCAGGTTGTTATGGGTTTTGTGCCCCAGAATCTTTTTGAGTGCTTTTGTGGCACCAATTTTATTATTGTTTTAATGGCAAATATTCTTTTTATCATATGTTTGAGATTCATTCCTTTTATACCTGATTTGGGTAGTTCTTATCTTTTTGCATGGGAAGACTTCTCTACTTGTTGTACCTTTTCCTGATATATAATGGTCAATTCCTTTTTAGCATGCTCATACCAGCATTTTGCTGATATCCTCTTTCCTTTTCCTTTTATGGGGTACGCTTCCAACCCCAGATGTTGGTCAAGGAGGAGGAGAGCTAGGAGGACCTGGACCGCAACAAGGATTGCTGACTTTGTGGGAGACCTTGCTTGAAGTTGTTAGGTGATCCTCAACTAGATCTACATATGTAGTTAGTTTTCCTTTATATCACCCTGCACGGTGAAAGTTATTATAAAAGTTGCCTTGTAATGGTTAGATATATCTTTCAATTCTGCTACTACTTTGTGTTATGATACAATCATGTTAAATAAATTTGCTTTCATATCCTTTTGAGAGAATGTCTTTGTTGGTGGATGTTGCCCTCTTTATTTTTAGTAGGGAATGAATCCCTATGGGATCCCACTACTTACATACGTGGCTTTCAAAAAAGGTGAAGTGATCTAGGTTTCATGTTTCCTAGCTTAATGGGTATGGAAATAGAAGAAAGGGTTACGGTAAGAGGTTGGAGTGCTATTACATAGAGCACTCATCTTTTCTTTATTTGGATGATATTACATAGAAGAATATTTTATTTTATTTTTGCATTTTATTTTTCTTTCCCAATGTGTGAAGCACAAAGATGTATATATGGCCACCCCAAACTTTTCGAGGTAGCCAAGGCTGAATGTGTGCACTTTGGCCTTCTTTCATGAGGCGGAGGGGTAAGAAGATGATGAAAGAAAAGTCGGGTCAAAGAGGGGTCACTAGTGTGTTCTCAACATAAAATATTCTGCATGGAAACTATTCTAACACTTCATCAAGTAATGTCACACCACATGAGTGAACAACATGAAATTCTTTCTTTTATCATACGATCCCAAAAGTCCAAAGCGTGCATAGATTGATTAAATGACAATTCAACCAAAACATTCATAAACATGAGAGGAGTGATTCACATGTCAAAAGTCAATAATTAAGGCCAATTAACATTAGAACATAGAAACTTAGCATGCATTTGTCATAGATCAACATTTTCATGTCAATAGGTGGAGACTAAGTCAAAACATGTTTTTAGGCAAGAATTTTTGAATTTGAGAAAAATTGGCCAAAATGGTGCCAATTTGCAATCAATCACATTCAAACCTATTTTTAGGGAAAAGACAACATAAAACAAGAAAATCCTAACTAAACACACAAAAATACCAAAAATGTAGACAAGGTGCAAGTGCGTGAGATGGAATGGAAAAATGAGACTTTTTTTTCCGAAAAAATTACACAAAAATGCATGGAATTGAACTACATTATGTGCATGTATGAAAACAAAAAGAAATCTATACTAGATGGGGGTCATCATAAAATGGGTAGGATAAGGTGAAATAGGTTTAATTAAAATAAGCTGAAAGGAAAGGGAATACCTCTGTACTACCCTAAACTTTTGAATCATGTTTTCCTCAACATGAAACTAAAGCTAGGAATGATAGGGTAGATGTCACTTCTCCACTGGTGGTGGATCTTGCGGTGGACCCCCATATGGTGGAGGATTCTCATAGTTGTTTCCCCAATAATCTACATGTGGGGGCGGGCATGTCTCTTGGTACTCAGACAATGCTCCCATGAAGTCCTCCCCCCATTGGGGGTTTCTCTAAACTTGCACATGCTGGTAGCAGTACATGTGGTTTATCTAGTGATGCATCTGCTATTGGTCCAATCACATGGCCTACTATGTCTACTATATCACCTCAAATTGTGAATGTATGGCTGACATGTCATAAGCATTCATTAGAGGTGGCTGCGTGTCAAACTCCTCATGTCTTTGTCTCATGTAGTGAGGCTGCTTTAGAATGATATACTACTCTGGTATGTCTATGTCTCCCTCTCTCTCTCAGGTAATTGAACTGCCAATCCTCTACTACTTTCCCTAGGAGATTCCTTTTCTCAATCAACAATTGCTGTTGGAAGATCTTTTATTGGTTGTATATCTTTGGTAAGCATTACAACATGATAAGGCAGATCTAAAGTGACTCTAGGGCACCCAAAATTCATGTTTTATATAATCTTTTGGTCTCTGAGCGAGATCATTTGGGACCTTGCAAGATAGTTCAAATCAACCAACTTGGTCCCCTCCACCTTTGTTAGGCCCTCAAAATCACATCCTAGGGCCTTGGCTATGGTTGTCACAATCCCTCGCATAACGAAAGGATTCTTTCTCTTTGAAGGGATTATTTTTAGGTTGTCAATCATCATTGCTCCTAAATTCACAAAACCAACACTCATCATGATAGACATCACAAATAAATCCTTTTGGGAGAAGCAACCTTGGTTATCATATCGACCAAAGACAGTGTTGGCTAGAATCTTCGAAATGTACCTCAAAGTGGGGTTGAATATTTTGCTTGTTTTTGATTTCCCTGTTGCAAAGGTTTCTTGTCCAGTGAATGTTTTCCACATGCTTGAATAGTTGCATTTTCCACTTCTATCAAACCTACCCTCATCAACGTTCTGCACCATCTTCGATGTTGGTGCTAGGATTTTGTTGATGTGGGAAGATTTTAGTACATCTGTGGAGTCATTGAGCCTGAAGTTGATAACATCCTCGCCTTGGTATTGTACCTTCTCAAAAGAACTAAGGAACTCTTGTATTATCTCAATATAGGTCTGTTCAACCTCAATCAACAACTTATATAACCCAAAACCAGTCAAGTAACTTTTAAAATAGGTGATAATTCCTAAATCTTGCATGGTACGCACACATGCATATCTTGTAGGAATCACTCACCTTGTCATGCACTTGGGATGGATGGGTCTTACAAACACTCTCCTTGTTGTCCCTCTGCCATATATAGCTCCCTCAAGCTGTTTCCCAACCCATTTCATTCGGTCTTCCTCCTACTTGGATAACAATTCCACCATATCATCCTCCATCTCTTTGCTCTTGATGTCACCCCCTCTTCTTCTTCGTAGTCGTGGGACCCCAAACTTGTGTCCAAGTTCAAAGGCATCATATCAATTGGTGCATCATTGTCTTCTTCCTCTTCAACTAATAGCCCTTGTCTTGTGGGCTGTTGTGTAGCATGTGGTTGGGTTGAGGATGTGAAGTGCCTCGCTGGAGTAGGCCTTGGAGGCAAGTGTGAGGATGATGCAACAACGACTTTCTTTTCTCTTCTCTCTCAGGCTGGGGCATATATTTCAATTGAATCAACTATATTCTCCATGTCTTCTTCCTCCTCCTCTTCATCATCATTTCTATAGCTTGGATTTGATGTGTGGTAGCTCGAGGAGGATTGGAGACGGGAGCCACTGATAGACCTTGACAGTTGAAAAGAGACATAAATGGAATTTGATGGCAATGACGTCGGGTTGTGTGACGGTAGGTTGACGTTGGATATCTTCTTTGTATGACCCTTTTCCCCTGAGAGGATCTTCATGATGTTCTCGACCCCTTCTTGATTGACTTTCCAGTCTTCTTCATCTTTACATAAATTTGATTGAGAATGGAAGGAGAGAAGGGATTTTTGCCCTTCCAAAGAGTTAGGGCAGAATCCTCTTGAAGGTGGAGAAATAGGGGCATAGGAAGGGTGGAAAGAGGATCTCGAGGTAGGGAAAGTGATTTATGGACAAAGGGAGCTTGGACCTGGAGTTTGTGAGGAGGAGGTGACCATTTGGGGGAGCTTGGAGGTCACCCTAGTTGCCGCAATTGGCAGAATGAGTGTGTTGTGCCAAGAAGAATGAGTGGGGGTCGTGTTGGAGGAAAAAAATCAGGGTATTAAGTGGTGTTCTAGGCTAGCACAACCGTGCTAGAGTAGCGCCAGAACGAATGTGTTGGTCAGAATGGTTGTGCTGACCGGACCTACAACTTGAGATTTTCTGTAAAAATGACCCTGCTAGCACGTCTGTTCCGCACCAGTACGACCATGTTGGGTCTCCTAAGGTTAAAAAATTTCCCTAATTCACTAAACTCTTAATTATTCATATCCCAAACAAGAACTTTAATTCACTTGACCTATTATTACTAATTTCCATTAAATTTCACCCTTCTTCTCAAGCTTCAACATCTTTCTCCTGTCATAATAAAAAACTAAACAAAAATTATCAAACACATGTGTATAGTTGTCTATTTCTTGGAATATGTGAAGCTAAAGCAAAAGTATCAAAAATTGAAGGTTGGGTGTAAAAGTTCCCAAACCTAGGTGGGTTGCCTCCCACTATCACTAAATTTTATGCCTTCAATCAAGCTTATTGGTTGTTGATTCATTCATCCTCTCAGAATCTTTAGAGCATCCTTGTAGTATATCTCTCTTTCATGTGCATTCAAGCACATCTATTCATCAATGGGGATTTCCTCAGCTAACATAAAAATATCAAAACATTAATTCACATTGTCCAGACCGAGTTAAATAACAACCTTCGATATTTGTCCATTGTTTGTGAATTCCTTTGCACCTTCCTTTTCACATATCACAATAGCAACAGAGGGATATACATGCTTGACTTGAGAAGGCCCTTCCCATCTAGAACTATGCTTTACAGGAAAGAACTTCATCCTAGAGTTGTAAAACTAGATCCACTGTTCGAGCTTAGAACTCTTCTTCTTGATCAACTTGTCATGAAAGAAATTTGTTCTTTCCTTGTCACTTTTTGACAATTCATAAGCTTCATGCTTCATA
Source organism: Alisma plantago-aquatica (assembly GCA_963693085.1). Lineage (NCBI taxonomy): Eukaryota > Viridiplantae > Streptophyta > Magnoliopsida > Alismatales > Alismataceae > Alisma > Alisma plantago-aquatica. The sequence continues at coordinate 495,026,803 of OY856415.1, forward strand.
TCCTCCAACTCATGGAGCTGCAGTTTCCTTCTTACTTGGACGGTGTCTACATCCATATCCAGATACTTAAAATCCCATAGTGCCATGTGTTGAATCTAAATGGGTAGATGGAAGCTCTTACCATACACAACCTTAAACGATGTGGTGTCAGTACTTTTTATTATGTTCTATATGCCCATAAAACTTCATTAAGATGTAGAGACCAATCCTTGCAGCTTGGTCTCACCGTCTTCTCAAGAATGAGCTCTATCTCTCGATTGGCTAACTCAACTTGACCACTTGTTTGAGCATGGTAAGTAGTAGCCACACAATGGTTCACATCATGTTTTTTAAAAAATCCTTTAAAAGTTTTATGATTGAAGTGGCTTATGCCATCACTAATCATTTCCCTTAGAAAGCCAAACTAACTGAAGATGTTAGACTTGACAAAGTCACATACCACCTTATGATCATTTATCCTTGTAGCAATTGCCTCAACCCACTTGGAGACGTAGTCTACTGCTACCAAGATGTACACATACCCAAAAGGGGAAAAACAAACCCATGAACTCAATACCCCAAACATCAAACACCTCAACCACTAGGATAGGGGATAGAGGAATCATGTCCCTTTTTGAGATAGTGCCCACTTCTTGGACTTCAAGAAAGTCTTGCAAATTTCATTAGATTCTTTGCACAATGTTGGACAATAGAAGCCACTTTGAAGAACTTTAATGGATGCACATTTTCCTCAAAATTTCCTCCACAGATGCTAGAATGGCACATAGAGAGAATCTCTTGCTGCTCACTTTTGGGGACACACCTTGTTATGAGTTGATCAGGGCAATACTTGAAGAGATGTGGGTCATCCCACACATAGTTCTTTACCACAGCAAACAACCTTTTGCTTTCTTCCCTTGTCCATGTAATTGGTACTCTCCCACCAACCAAGAAGTTGCTTATGTGCTTGTACCATGGTCTTTGGGTGGAGGAAAGTAAGAAAAACTTCTTATGTGGCATTGTGTCCTTAATCTAGTTCACATTATCATATGGCGCCTCAATATAGGAAAGATGATCAGATGACAAATTTTCAATTCCCTTCTTATAAATAATCTCTAAATCAAACTCTTGGAGCAATAGGATCCATCGAATCAATATTGGTTTAGAATCTTTCTTTTCCATAAGGTACTTCAAGGTTGCATGATCTGTACAAACGGTGACTTTGTTTTTCAAAAAATGTGAATGGAATTTATCAAGTGTGAAGATCATGACAAGCAACTCATCAAGTGTTTTACTTGCATAGTAGATAGAATGTGGGATCCGATGAATCCTTTCACCCAACACAAGCCCCACTGACATATTCAAAGTGTGGCGACTTGACTTTGATTTCTCGGAAAACAAGATCAACGAATGCGGAAGCGATTAACTAGCCGCTGAATCATTAAAAATTAGTAAAAATTAAAACTTTTTGGAAAGAGATCTTTAAATAAAAAAACTCTTTCATAAAGGAACAAAATAAGTTGTTTGCAATATGATCCATCAATACGTCTCTGTAAAATCACATCTCGAGTGATTACCACATCAATTGCTCTGTTATCTGTACAAAGCAAGATACAAAAATCTCTAGGCATTAATCCAAAATCTCAGATCTACTTTAAACATCTACGGACTCCTAGGACCTGAGAGTACAAAGACGACATATAGGACATACTATCTACAAGACTTGACAGACAGTGTCTCCACCTGAGAATCACTGCTGTCCCTGTTGTTGTTGTTGCTGCTGCTGCTCACCCTCAGATGGGTTCCTTCGTCCTTGACGTCTACCTAAAAAGTCAAATCCCACGGGGGTGAGACAATTTGAATAATTGTCCCAGCGAGAGTTATAACTCTTCTCCAAAAGCTTTGTTATTACAATAAAGGAATAACAATAAGCAGTAGAACTTTAAACATACAACAACAAGTTTAATATTAAGTAAAGCAACATTCTTTTAGCAATCATTTCAATTATATCTTAATTGAATATCAAGGCATGTTTCAATAAGGAATATGAAGAACATGTATAAACAATGTGTCATCAATCATTGTTTCTCGTAGTTCAACCTAAGCAGTTATACTACACGGCTAATTATGTTTTTCAAACATTGTTATGTCCTGAGGAGATGAGTTACACCTCTCATACTCCAGCCGACCATTACGAAATCACAATCGATACCATACATAGGTCATCAGAAGAGCCGGATTCCTATGACCTCATCTTCCTAAGTCAGTGTGAGGACTAACATGCAGGACATCTCGTGTCTCTGCTATAATAGCTTTCCAGGGTATTCTGAAAACTTCGCTATTAGAGTTACAGTGGCATTCTATACTCTCTTCACCATCGAGGGATTTCTTGTTTATCTCACACCGATGCGACATTAACGACATCATCGAGAGATTAGTGATACATAATCCCGGCATAAACATATAATGAAGGGATGAGAGATTAAAGTACATCTCACATCAATCCCTACATTAGGATGTAAGGATATTCACGTCCATAACCCCAACATACTCAAAAGTATGTTCTCCAGGAGTTCCGTTAGGAAAACCTGTTTCACCATCATTTAACTCCTGACAATGATGGATCTATGGTCAGGGCTCTACATGATATCATTATACTTGAATTTTTAAGTACATTATGGCATTCTTTTAGCATCAGGCATGTTTTCAAACATAGACCATTAAAACAATTGCTATAAAGAAAGAGTACTACTTGTATCAAGTTCATTTCTCATTTAGTTAACATTGGGATCTCAATCCCTAACCATCTTATCATTGTGATTCCCAAATAGGGTGTTCAAACCCTTAGATCATCATAACACTTGTTACCAAGTAACATACTATTATCAAGTCATTTAACAACATGACCTTGGATGTAATAATGTAGATATTTCTCATGGCTATCACATCCTATCAATCTTATATGCTACCTTTTTAAACTGGAAACATAGCATATCCTTATTCATAAAGCTTATAAAATGCTTTCAATGAATATGACATCATAACCCTTACCTGGGTATGATCACTGCTTTATAAAAACCTGCATGGTTAATATATTTGATAATAGACAATTTATCTCTATATCAGCATATTACAAAACAGAGATAACCTTTCAACTCAAGGGTTGTACCATCATACCCTTAATAGGGTTAGGTTTTCCCTATTCAATTTAATTAGGGTTATTCAACCCTTATGACTTTCAAAGGTATAATGATTACTCATTTATAATTCAAGAACAGAGCTTCATGCTTAAAAGCATAACTCCAAATTAGGGTTTACTGTTCATTTCATCATATCACCCTAGATTAGGGTTTACTATTCACATTACATCACATTACCCTAGATTAGGGTTTACTATTCATATTACATGATATTGAGGTCATACCATCATCATGTATGAAGATTACTTCCATTAATGCCTTCAATTAAGTTAAGATTCATTAATCACCATAATTAGGTTTTCCATGATCTCACTATGAAGGATCATACCCTAATTATGTATATTTATACATGTTGGAAGTATATTACTTGATTCTCATACTTATAGGGAGTCTTCTCTCTCCTATAACAATTAGATGATGTTTACATCACTCTTAGTTAGGTTAAGTCAAATCAACCTTGATAACATAAGTCATGTCATCACCATTATGGTCATTAGGGTTTGCTTGATCAAGGGGTATTAGTCACACTATCCCACTAAGGGTACTTTTGTAATGTTCACCATTGACCATAACATGCATCAATCAACTAATTACTTGTTCACTTAATCACTTTAGGTACCTTTAGGGTTTAAGTTAATCAACTACTAAACCATCTTGACCACTAAGGCATCAAACGTTCTTGACCTTAAGAGACCCCAAACGGTTTTGCACTTTCAACCTCCAAATGGTTTTGAAACCGCATGGAGTTGTTGACCGTTTGGTCCCTTTGACTTTCAAAACCGCATGGAAAAGTACACCATCAAGACCGTTTGCCCTAGGTGAGGTGAAGACCATTTGGTCTCGTTGACCGTTTGGCCAACTTTGACTTTTGAAACCACATGGACAAATCGATTTTGAAACCGCATGGTCACCAAACGGTTTGGGATCGTTTGGTCCCAAACAGTCTTGAGACCATTTGGACCCAAACAGTCTTGAGAGTGTTTGGTCCAAACACCCTCAAAACCGCATGGACCAAAAAGTGCCTCAACCTATCCAATTGAGTTAGGGTTTCTAAGGTTGAACCCTTCAATCGATCATGCAAAGGTTAGACACTCATCAATTGAGTCAATTAGGTCAATCCTTACTGATTTGACCCTCAATTGATCCTCAATTGGTTACCAATTAGGGTTTGGATTGATTGGATTAGGGTTTGAAACCGATCACCCTTCAACATGCATCAACATGAGTCTGATTGATGTTTAACCTATTGAACCATCATCCAATTGGGTCATGACCTGACCCCAAACGTTCTTGGGATCGTTTGGACATCCTCCAAACGGTCTTGAGACCGTTTGCCCATTATTTTATCAAAAACCAAGTCATTCACTTAAGGGTTGAACCCTAATTTTGGTTACAAAATCAGCATTTAATTACTCAACAACTTGATATGATTGAACCCTCAATTGGTCAACCCCACTTAACCCTAGACCTCCAAACGGTCTTGGGTGATCACCAAATGGTCTTGAGACCGTTTGAGTGATCCCCAAATAGTTTTGAAACCGTTTGGGTCACTCAACCCAAACTTCAACATGATTGTATTATTGAAATCAGCAATAGACCCGATTAGGGTTTAGGTGATTAATGTACCTTCAATTGGTGATTCTCTTGGAATTACTTGATGGTTTTTGGTGGGTGATTAGTCCATAATGTTTACAACATATGTCCAAATGGTCAACACCTGGTCAACGCATCAAAATGGTCTTGGACCGTTTGCTTCCATGCGTTCTTGGTTGAAACCGTTTGCTCTCAAACGGTTTTGAAACCGTTTGCTTTCAAACGGTTTTGCAAACCGTTTGAGCAAGAGGTGGAGGACCGTTTGCTAAAGAAAGATTAGGATAAACTTTGGAATTAACGTCATCATCTTCTTCCTCAAGAACAAGAACTGTTCTTCACGAAAAAGCTTGCAAGAACACTTAGAAGTGTATAAGGAAGGAGAATAAGCAACGTTTTCATGAAAGGAAGATGCATAAGCAAAACTTAAGGGTTAGAGTTATAAAATCCACCTCTAGGACTGATCCAGAGCTCCAAGCTTCGTAGCTTTAATGGTAGCTTGAGATCCACAGGTCGTCCAAGGTCCGTTCTTCAAGGTTTGGGTGGAGAAGATGGCTAGAAAGAAGAGTTGTATAAGAAAGACTAACAAACCAACCTTATATTAGGGTTTCCTCCATGAAATCGAGCTAGGTGATGGTCAAAACTTACCTAAACCAGATTGGTCGTCTTACTCTGCTCCTAAACTTCTCCTTAGTCGTCCAAAGTAAGAAGATGAGAAAAGGAATGAAGGGAAACGATCCCTTGCTTTGTGGAAAAAGATGCACTTATATATTTTTGGGGTATTTTCAAGGCAAGGAGGATTATTTCCTTTATTTGTCAACTATATCCACCAAGCCCTTCTCTACTTTCTTAGCCACGTCCCTCTCTCCATATCACATGCAAGACTCTTCCCTTATCCAAGGTTAAAGGAAAAAGGAACCAAACACCTTACTAAGTTGTACATATATAAAAAAAAGTCATTTTGCATAAAACTTATCTTTCTTATTTGATCCTTCAAATGAGGCGCCCTCCTCATTTTCTTCACTCTACTTGATGCCAAGAGTCATGAAAGATATTCTAGAGTTATATTTTAAATGTTGCACCCTAAGTTTTGGGTAAATTGCACTTTACATGTGACGACCCCAATTTCTACATACTTTCCTTAGTGACATATACAGATATGCGTGCACTCATATCTATAAATGTCAAAAGGGAAAATAATAGAAATCAAGATAACCAACTAAAAATCAGAGATAAGCCAAGATCAAGTTCACATCATAGCAAATAGCCACACAACATTTCATTAAATAATGAAAGATAAAGTCATACATATTGCAACTGGAGAAAGAAGAAGAATAAATCTATGATTATTACATTGGATCTCAATCATCCTCAATATAAGCTAGGGAAAGAAATAAACTAACATCTAGCAAGAAAGAGATAAGAGGAATAGGTCTATCTAATAAATCCTCCATGCTTATTATTTTTGCCTTCGGGTACTTTGAATATGCATTGTACTTTGATCATCAATTGATCCTTGCACCTAGAAAATACGAGAAACAAATACATCAACAAAGTTGGTACGTGGAGTAAAAGCTATACTATGCTGGCATATAAAATACTCGAATTGAAGAAGAAGAAAGAAAATGTTATTTAAAGGCAGAAAATCAGGTAATCCCAAGTTATTAGCCTCATTTATAGTGAACATGCATTACTATGGTGGACTTAGCACATAATTGCATAAATAGTGGGCCCTTCCCTGTGTACCTTGTACTCTAGGGATCTCCCTGTATACCATGTACTCTAGGGAGGTGCTAGTTAACATCAAAGCTTTCCCTCTCTAATAGGGAGTTTAATGAGAACCACTAGTAACTACATTTCACTTATATTCAATTATGTTCTTTTATGTTCAAGGTGGTAAATCATCAATTAATCATATATCAACATCCATCAATGTATATCAATTTCATACAAACAATTACATATACTTAACATCCAGCAAAAACTAGTCATATAATTATATCCACGTACCTCTAAATCTCAGATCTGGATTCCACAAGTCCTAAGTTAGGAGAAGATAATAGATCACCCTGAAATGTAAACAAAACCCTAAGTTACTATGGGTCCTCATTATTCCACATTAGGGTTTCTTATTAGGGTTTAGGTCGTTTAGAGGGGTCACTTAGGATATATATAGGATTCCGAGTTGGGGTCTGAGATTAGGGTCGTCCAGGTTATTAAAAGGACATTTCAGTTATTAGGGTTTTCATAAATTGTACATAATATTCATGGTGAGGTGAGAAGAACTAGAAATTAGGGTTCTTTCTCAAATATTAAATCAAGTATCTTCCTTTGGTAGGATTTCGAGTAACATGATGACCAAGATCGTAATTAGGGTTTAAAATGTTCTCAAGGCAGAAAATAAAATCAGTCATAACCATTATTTCACAAAACAATGTATTAAAAGGTCATTAGTGATGGTTGGCCATACTTTCCGAAAATGTTTTAGATCCAGGTCAGGATTATAGTTTATTTAGATAGCTTGGATTTTTCTGATGAAAATGGTGTATTTATTCGATATTTTCTGATAATCCTACCATTTTCTAGAGTTTTCCTAAGATCTGACCAATCAGGAAATTTTAAAGGAATAAAACGAAAATAAAAAAAAGATTTGCGAGCATCTGCCTCACGGATCATGCGAGGGATCCGTTCAATTGGACCCTCTCACTGACCCGCGAGCCAGTGCTCGTCCAAGGAGGGTCAGGCTAGGGTAAAAGGACATGAATGCCCTTCGGGGGGGGGGGTCACATAGAAACTGTGACGGGTCATGTACAAACCAGTAATTCCACCTATCCGATTGTTTTCCTCTCGCGCCATGGCAGCGGTGAGGCAGTAGGGGAGAGTTGGGTCGATCGAAGGTGGAAAGTGATTCCTAGGGTGAGCTGGGTTGCGCCATCTATCAGGCTGAGTTCGACGACTCGCGGCGGTTGTGGGGAGGTCGGGTTCGTCGGAGAAGGTGGTCTAGGTGTCGATTTCCGTCCAAAATAGGCTAACACAGGTCAAAGAGGAAAGTCGAGAAATACCTGCCCTCAGGTTGGATTGAGGGAATTCACAGCTTCGCGGAGGTCTGCTGATGTGCTCACGAACCTCCTTTGGTTCCTAGAAAGCTCCTAGCTCGCAGGCGATGAAGCTCTTGGAGCTTGGCCACACCACTTGTCGACCCGACTATCCGGCCGTCCATAGACCCAACCGACGGTGGGAAACTCCTTGCCGAAGTCCCTTGATGGTGTAGCGTCGCCCAATCGGGTGGAGGGTGCGACAGGAGTGAGGGGGGAGTCGACTTCCGGTGAGCAGGAGGTGCTAGAGGGTAGGGAAGAGGGGGCAAGTCTCGATGGAATTGATGGTGTGGGAAGATGAAAGGGAGGTCAGGGAAGCTTTTGGGAGTCTTTTATAGACTCGTGGTGGAGTAGGGGGCTAAGCCCTAAATCCTACGTCACCGCCAGTGAGAGGCGTGAGAGTTCGGGGCGTCGTTCTCCCTGATCCGAAGGAGATGGATGACGTGGCGAGGGTTGTTGAGCTCGGTTTGAGGAGGGGGGTCATTCCTCCAAGGATCTCGCGAGGAGAAGGTGGGGTTCGGGCGTGAGGGTCGTTGGAGGGATCGCCGGTTCTGCGGCCTGGCGAGGACCTAGTCTATCGGAGGTTGGAGACGACTCGGCAGTCGTCAGATCATGCAGGTTCTGTGATCGGCCGATCCGAGGGTGGAGATTACTCCCACTTTTAAAAAGAGCCGCGCCCAAGCCTAAGCAAGGTTGCGTGACACATAAATTCAAATTAAATCGCATACCATAGTCCTAGGCTGGATTAGGTGATATAATACACAAAATTTCAAAAGTAAATAACTCTAAATTGGTAGCTCCAATTGAAATGAGATTTTAGGCATGGTTCTATAATGTTATGATTTAGTTATGGTGCAAAATTTAGAGTCCCAATTCGATTATTGACTAGGTCAATTTATTAATGTCCTAATACTTATATTATGGACTTTATATATATCATTATTGATGGTCTTAGGTGGAATTAATGATCCATTTATTCAAATTAGTGAGAGAGGTGATTGAGGGCATAATTGGAACAATTAAAATTGTAAGGGAGAGGAACTAAATAATAAAGGTGTAAAAACTCACTCTGTCACATTATCCCCTCCTTTTACGAATTTTGTCCCCAAAATTCAAGCAGCCTGAAAAAGATATGGATACTTCTTCTCGACCTCAGTCTTTAGCTCCCAGGTGGCATCTGTTTCATCATGGTGGCTCCAGAGTACTTTCACCATTTCAATTTGACGATGACTGCGAAGCTCCTTTGACTTGAAGTCGAGAATTCTGACTGGGGACTCAGCATATGACAGATCATCCTTCAATTCAAGAGGCTCATGATTCAAGATATGACTGGGGTCCTTGACATAGGGCTTCAGATTAGATACATGGAACACATTATGCATGGCACTATACTGAGGTGGCAAAGCAAGACGATAGGCACATTCGCCAACCCTTTCTAGAATCTCGAAGGGTCCAACATAACGAGGACTGAGCTTTCCTTTGTTCTTGGCCAAAGCTCGAATAGGTCGGATTTTCAGAAATACATGGTCACCTTCCTTGAACTGACGTTCTCGACGGTGAGCATCTGCATAAGACTTTTGCCTATCCTGTGCTCGCTTCATTCTCTGCCTAATCAGTGCAACCTTATCAGAATACAACTGCATCTCCTCGGATTTCATCAGGGTACACTCTCCGACATCCTCCCAGTGTAAAGGCGATCTGCATGGTCGACCATAAAGAGCTTCATAGGGAGGCATACCAATGCTTGCCTGATAGCTGTTATTATAGGCGAACTCTGCTAAAGGCAAGTAATAGTCCCATGAGCCTTCCCAATCGAGAACACAAGCTCGCAGAAGATCCTCTAGAATCTGTACTGTACGTTCTGACTGCCCGTCTGTTTGTGGATGGTAGGCTGTACTGAAGTTCAACTTGGTACCCAATTCCTCTTGAACCTGCTTCCACAGCTTTGATGTGAACTTTGGGTCCCTGTCTGAGACAATAGATGCTGGAACTCCATGTAGGCATACTATCTCCCGTATGTAGAGATCTGCCAACTCAGAAACCTTTGCAGTAGTTTTCACAGGAAGAAAATGAGCTGATTTGGTGAGACGATCCACTATGACCCATGCCGCGTCGAATCCCTTCCTGGTCCTGGGTAATCCCACCACGAAATCCATGGTGATGTGTTCCCATTTCCATTCCGGAATCTCGAGGGGTTGTAGTAGACCGCCTGGTCTCTGATGTTCGGCCTTAATCCTTTGACATGTCAAACACCTGGACACGAAATCGGCAATATCGCGCTTCATGCCCCTCCACCAAAACTGACGTTGTAGGTCTTTGTACATTTTTGTTGTGCCTGGATGAACTGTGTACTTGGACCCATGTGCCTCATTTAGGATTGATGTCTTTATAGCTGACTGCTCAGGAACCCATATACGATTCTTGTAACGGAGACCTCCATCAAGACCCACGGACAGATGTGTTTGCGGCTTTGACAGAAGGGAAGAGAGTTCTGCAAGATCGGGACTAGCTTTTTGTGCCTCAAGAAGTTTGAAATGCAGGTTGGACGTGATGGAAATGTTATTAACATGCATGCGATTAGATAGAAACTGCGGCTTCCAGCCCACTAGATCCTCCATGTTCCTCCATTCGGGGACAGAAAGAGATGCACATACTGCCCTTTTTCTACTTAGGGCATCAGCGACTACATTTGCCTTACCCGGATGATAGGCAATAGTGAAATTGTAGTCCTTTAGGTATTCGATCCATCGGCGTTGACGCAGATTCAAGTCCTTCTGAGTCAGGATGTACTTCAGGCTTTTGTGGTCGGTGAAGATGTCGAACGTTGCCCCGTACAGGTAGTGCCTCCAGATCTTGAGGGCATGAATGATTGCAGCTAATTCCAAATCATGGGTGGGATAATTAAGTTCATTGGGTTTTAGCTGTCTAGAAGCGAAGGCCACTACTTTACCATTCTGCTGCAGGACACACCCTAATCCATTCCTCGAAGCATCAGTGAATATTACAAACCCTTCATTGCCAGAGGGTAGAATAAGAACAGGAGCCGATGTCAACTTCTGCTTTAACTGATGGAAACTAGACTCACAAGTGGCTGACCAGATGAAATGCTCGTCCTTCCGAGTAAGCTTGGTGAGAGGAAGTGCAACTTTAGAGAAGTTTGGAATAAAACGACGATAATATCTGGCCAGACCCAAGAAACTCTGAATTTCAGAAGGATTACGAAGAGGTTGCCAATCAAGTACAGCAGAGACTTTGGCGGGATCAACTGATATACTACCTCCGGAAATGACATGCCCAAGAAACATAACCTTATCAATCCAAAACTCACATTTTGAAAGTTTGCCATAAAACGTCTGGGTTCGAAGAATGTCAAGAACTGATCGTAAGTGTTCACGGTGTTTTTCCATAGAATCAGAATAGATCAGGATATCATCAATGAAGACGACTACAAACTCATCAAGATAGGGTTGGAATACTTTGTTCATCAGATTCATAAATACCCCTGGTGCGTTGGTCAACCCGAATGGCATCACCAGGAATTCGTAATGCCCATAACGAGTTCGAAAAGCAGTTTTTGAAATATCAGAATCCTTAATTTTAAGTTGATGGTATCCAGAACGGAGATCAATCTTTGAGAATACTTTAGCAGTACGAAGCTGATCAAAAAGGTCATCAATACGAGGAAGGGGATACTTGTTTTTAATAGTAGCTTGGTTCAACATACGGTAGTCAAAACACATACGCATAGAACCATCTTTCTTTTTAACAAAAAGAACAGGAGCTCCCCAGGGGGAGACACTAGGACGTATGAAACCTTTGTCGAGAAGTTCTTGCAACTGTTTCTTCAACTCCATCAGCTCAGCAGGAGCCATCCTGTACGGTGCCATAGAAATTGGAGTGGTTCCAGGAAGAAGATCTATGGAGAACTCAATGTCTCTATTTGGAGGCAGCCCAGGAAGCTCCTCCGGAAAAACGTCAGGAAAGTCACGTACCACCTCCAGACTTTCTACAGGCCCGCTACTAGGACTGGTCTCTGAGACTAATGCGAGGAAGACTTTACATCCCTTAGAAATGAGCTTTTTAGCTTTAAGAGAGGAGATTATAATATTATTACAGAATCCACTTCCCCTAGGGATTTTCACAGGATAAGAATGAGGTTGAGAGAGAACGACCGTCTTGTTTCTACAGTCAATGTGAGCATGGTATGTGTAAAGCCAGTCCATACCAAGTATGACATCAAAGTCTTCCATAGTTAAGAGAATGAGTTCAAAGGGCATATCATGATTTTCATATTTAAGAGAAAGTTCATTAGTTTTCTGTAAAGTTGTGAGTATTTTGCCACTCGGAGTAGACACGTCCAGAACATATCACAAATCCCGTATGTGAAGATTTAATATGGATGCCAGAGTTCGAGAAATAAAAGTGTTTGTAGATCCCGAGTCAAATAATGCCTTAACAGGATGACCGTTTAATAATACAGTGCCTACATAAGGAAATCAAATTATAAATAGTTGCAGGCTTGAGAAAGTTCTTTGAATTATAAAGAAATTAGGTTACCTTCAAAGAGCTGATTTGGATTTGCCTTGGCCTCTTCTGCACTTACTGCAAATACTCTGCCATTGCGGTGTCCTTGAGGCTGCGGAGCACCACCCGCAGGATTGCCAAATATGGAGGGAGTGGGGCACTTGGCGATGAAATGACCCTCCTTTTTGCAGTTATAGCAGACTGGCTTGGTGTGGCGGCATACTCCACCATGGTGTCGTCCGCAAGTCTTGCACTTCGGGTGGAAAATCTTCTGTTGATTTCGATTGTTCTTCTGTCCTCCTTTCCCTAAACCTCCTCCTTTCCCTGATCCCTTGTTGTTATGGCCTGGGTGGAACTTCTTAAACTTATCCTCTTCAGTTGTGGTTAACCCTAAGTATCCCATGCTAGATGGTTTTTGCATGCCTTGCTCTCTCTCCTGCTTGAGGGCCATATCTAGGGCTTCATCTATGCTTCTGGGACGAGAGGCTATGACTAGGGTTTTTAGGTGGGCGGAAAGGCAGTCAACATAGTGTTCAGTAAGACGGTCTTCAGTCCTGATGGGTGCATAACGTTCCAGAAGCCTAAACTTCCGGGTGTAATCAGCTACTGACAGACTACCCTGCCTTAACTCCATGTACATCTTCTCCTTCCTCTTTCTCTCAGCTATGGGCATAAAACGATCTGTGAAGAGGTTTTTAAAGGCTTCCCACTCCATGTTGTCTACTTCCTCACCCCTATTCCCGCCATAGTTCTCCCACCAGATTTTTGCCCCTCCCTTAAGCATATGGGTGGCAAACCTAATCTTCTTCTCATTAGGTACTTCTAGGGTATGAAAACCATTCTCTATGGTCAAAATCCAGGCTTCAGCCTTATCCATAACCTCAGGCTGATCCTCACCCCAAAAAGAATTAAGGTTTAGTTTAATAAAATCTATCACTGTCACCTCTTTCTTCTTAGATGGGCTGGGCTCTGGGGTTCCTTTTGTGGCGAGGGTTTCCATAAAATCTAAAAGGATTTTCTTCTGTTCTTCCCACCTTTCCTTGGCCTCAGCATCGGGATCAGGTACTTCAGAGGTTTCACATTCTTTTCTTTTCTTAGAGGATGATTCCCCTGAGCTGCGAGTCTTAGGAGGCATCCTGAAATTAATTTGAACATATTAGATTATTACTTCAACAATTATTCTTGTCATAATTATTACTATTTTCACATGATATTTTATAATTCTCATGATTTAATGATTAATATTATGAATGTTATGATTTAGGGAGGATATCCTAAAATCCTTATCAGTCGATCCTTAGGACTTTCTAAATAGAGAGACTCCTTCCTAACCTTATTACAGAGGTAAGAGGGAAAGTTTAATTTATTTCAAAGCATAGATGAGAGGGAGGATTTTTTTTTGTTTTTTTCCTATAGAAGAGGTGAGAGGGAAAATCTATAGATGAGAAAATTCCTAATTTAAGGTATGCCCAAGAATAGGGGACACTTAGGATATCGGCCAGGTAGACTTATACTGCCATAAAGGTAGCCTCGTGATTGCCAAGCTAAGTGGCTCGGAGACTTTAGTCAGACCCATGGCAGATGCTATCCTAGACACCTCAACCCTTCACATCCCTAACTCAAGGACTACCCTAGACTCATAATAGGGTGAATGAAAGTCATGTGACTATGATGTGTGAACTTTGCTCTGATACCAACTGTGACGACCCCAATTTCTACATACTTTCCTTAGTGACATATACATATATGCGTGCACTCATATCTATAAATGTCAAAAGGGAAAATAATAGAAATCAAGATAACCAACTAAAAATCAGAGATAAGCCAAGATCAAGTTCACATCATAGCAAATAGCCACACAACATTTCATTAAATAATGAAAGATAAAGTCATACATATTGCAACTGGAGAAAGAAGAAGAATAAATCTATGATTATTACATTGGATCTCAATCATCCTCAATATAAGCTAGGGAAAGAAATAAACTAACATCTAGCAAGAAAGAGATAAGAGGAATAGGTCTATCTAATAAATCCTCCATGCTTATTATTTTTGCCTTCGGGTACTTTGAATATGCATTGTACTTTGATCATCAATTGATCCTTGCACCTAGAAAATATGAGAAACAAATACATCAACAAAGTTGGTACGTGGAGTAAAAGCTATACTATGCTGGCATATAAAATACTCGAATTGAAGAAGAAGAAAGAAAACGTTATTTAAAGGCAGAAAATCAGGTAATCCCAAGTTATTAGCCTCATTTATAGTGAACATGCATTACTATGGTGGACTTAGCACATAATTGCATAAATAGTGGGCCCTTCCCCGTGTACCTTGTACTCTAGGGATCTCCCTGTATACCATGTACTCTAGGGAGGTGCTAGTTAACATTAAAGCTTTCCCTCTCTAATAGGGAGTTTAATGAGAACCACTAGTAACTACATTTCACTTATATTCAATTATGTTCTTTTATGTTCAAGGCGGTAAATCATCAATTAATCATATATCAACATCCATCAATGTATATCAATTTCATACAAAAAATTACATATACTTAACATCCAGCAAAAACTAGTCATATAATTATATCCACGTACCTCTAAATCTCAGATCTGGATTCCACAAGTCCTAAGTTAGGAGAAGATAATAGATCACCCTGAAATGTAAACAAAACCCTAAGTTACTATGGGTCCTCATTATTCCACATTAGGGTTTCTTATTAGGGTTTAGGTCATTTAGAGGGGTCACTTAGGATATATATAGGATTCCGAGTTGGGGTCTAAGATTAGGGTCGTCCAGGTTATTAAAAGGACATTTCAGTTATTAGGGTTTTCATAAATTGTACATAATATTCATGGTGAGGTGAGAAGAACTAGAAATTAGGGTTCTTTCTCAAATATTAAATCAAGTATCTTCCTTTGGTAGGATTTCGAGTAACATGATGACCAAGATCGTAATTAGGGTTTAAAATGTTCTCAAGGCAGAAAATAAAATCAGTCATAACCATTATTTCACAAAACAATGTATTAAAAGGTCATTAGTGATGGTTGGCCATACTTTCCGAAAATGTTTTAGATCCTGGTCAGGATTATAGTTTATTTAGATAGCTTGGATTTTTCTGATGAAAATGGTGTATTTATTCGATATTTTCTGATAATCCTACCATTTTCTAGAGTTTTCCTAAGATCTGACCAATCAGGAAATTTTAAAGGAATAAAACAAAAATAAAAAAAAGATTTGCGAGCATCTGCCTCGCGGATCATGCGAGGGATCCGTTCAATCGGACCCTCTCACTGACCCGCGAGCCAGTGCTCGTCCAAGGAGGGTCAGGCT